>NW_017547107.1:6443741-6555207 GCF_001854935.1 Bemisia tabaci | reverse complement strand
CAGACCTTTTTCATAGAACAACCCTCCAGTAATAGCGTTTTTACTCTTATCGCAAAATATATCTTTCACAAATCAAAAATAAATTGCGGAAAAATGTTCTGCGACGAACTGTGGAAATTGCGTTTCAACGAGCCACTGAAAAAGAGTGATTATTATGGAAGTCGCAATCTCAATGAGGAAGTTTGAATTTTGGACCGTTCATGTTGTACTTTTTTATCTTTATTAAACAGAAGGAGATTTTTTGACTAAGCATCAATTTATTTGTGAGGAGGTTTTTGTTGAAGATGTCCAATATTTTAATTTGTTGCTGTAACAGATGATTTCTTTCTTCCTTCGAATTTTACATGAGTCCTATTCTTTTATTTGTTCCAGCCCACGTACTCCAATGAAATAGTTTTCAACAAGAAAAATTCATCAAACATCAATAACTCCCCTAGCAGCAACAACAAAATGACTACCTCACTAAACAACAACCTCTCTGAATTAGACACCCTATTACAAGACCTAAGTAACTCCAAGTATGCAACCACCGATAGAAAAGGTAAGAAGAAGCTGAACTTCCGATTAAGGGGCTTGGAGGGCAAGGCGCATAAGTGCAGTTTTTGAAATAATTGAGATATTAATGATTGCAAGTAAAACTGGTTTTAATACATGTTCTGTAAAAAAATTCGTCAATAAGTTCTAATTTTTAAGCATCAAAAAGTCAGTTTAGACCTTCTTTCCGCCATAAGGATCCATGTAATTTCGAAACTTCAAACAAATATTTCTCGAAATAGCAAAAACTGCACTCATGCGCCCTGTCCTCCAAGCCCCTCAATTACACGAGAATTTAGTACTTTGAACTGTATTTTCGATTCAAAGCGCAACATAACACACAAAAAGAATGTCCTTTTATCATTTTCCCCCGCTATCTGTCCGGCTAAGATTGTTCGAAGACATGAGAGCTGGTCAGTGTTTATAAAGAAGTAAAACCAAGAAATGGATGGAACAAGTTTAAAAAATTAATAACTCTGAAAAGGCAGAACATCTAGACCCGTCTATGAGGTTTTTGAATATTTAGCTTTTTTGCCCATGTTTTTGAGTTTCATTCTTTCATGGTTCTCTTTTCGGGCTATGTCATTGTGCATTCGTATCAGATGTCATGTACGAGCAAGGAAACACTCTTTTTTTTTACCTATAGCTCGGATTTTCAATGTGTGATCTCGGTTTTTACGGCAAGTTGCATGACACGATTGACACGGTCCCAGTATTCGAGTTCTGGCTCTCGCCGCTGAAACGCCTTCAGTTTGCAGGTAGGCAACACATCATGCACATGTGGACATCATCATCGAGCAGCATAAACAGCAGGCGCCGTGGTGTCCACAGTTTTCAAGCTCCAATCTTCTTCACTGCTCCATGTCCAACAAACTTCTACCATGCCGTTTTCATGCATACATACTCTGCACTCTCCCCTGTCATTCAATAGTCGCACAAACGAAAGCGTATAAAATAACATGAACAAAACTATTAAAATAGTCGCAACCTTCTTGAAAACAATACATAAATCTTATTTTCCGCAATAATATTTAATAGAATACCGCGACTCGTGCGCTTTTAACAAAACTGGTACCCTTAACAGTCGCAGTAAGGAGGTTTTACACCGTAAAGATTCTCCGTTAGATATTTACTGGAAAAGAATTCCTTGTAAATTTTTGTAAAACCTGGAATTGTATTTACAACAACTGAAAATGTGCTTAGTTGTTGTGCAAATACAATAATAGTAACTTTCTCACTCTCTTTAAGCATCTGGAATTTTTTTGGAACACCCAGGAAGTTTTTTTCACAGGGGATCATTGCTGTAAGCTCTCTGGCCCTCTCAATTATCATTTGTGGCCATTTTTTCCTCCGTTCTATTGGCCTACTTTTCATGATTTTTCAGGCCATCTGTAAGCGATAGTCGTGATAGTCCCTAGATGAGCCCGTTTTATTCAGATTTTTGGAATATGACCCAGATTTTTTAATGTTAGGTGCTAAAGTTGTAAAGTCTCCCTTGTAAGCGATGTAAATGTTTATTTTTTGTCAGAGTTCGTGCTAAAGGTATACCGGGTCGATTTTCATGTTTTTGCGGATTTCGATAAAAGGCAGTCTCTGGATAAGCCCGCTCCATTTTTATTCCCTCACAGGGGCCCGTAGTACTGGCATTAGAGGGCGCGAGACACGGGGGTTGGACCGCGCAGCGGCTAGAAGGCGTACCCTCTATTATCCCATGTAATATCTAGTTTTTGTGTCCAGGTTAAAACGTATTCAATGCTTCTCTTGTCTAAATAAATAAACAGAAATAACAATTGATTCGTCCAAAAAAAAAATAAAAAATGAAAAAAAACTAAATGAGCAAGTACTTTCTGTTACAGGGCAAACAAGAATCCCGAAGTTCAATTAAATAAAACTTTTTGGAATTCATTTTTTCTTTGAAAGAATTGGAGCGAAACTTTTCGGCTGCTTTTAATATCAATCAGGTCCTTCCTCTGTAAATACTAATTCTCTCGTTAAGTGAGGCTCTTGAATGACTCTAGAATTGTCTAAATTGTAAACAATTCGTGCTTAATCGAGTAACATCGTGTTTTTAATGGCCCCGTCAAGTCGCCCTCATGCCTTACTTCATTGTGGTTTGAGCTTGAAAAATAAAATAGAAAGGAAGATTATCTTGCCTATTTTCGCTTCTGTTTGGCTCGATATAACAGCTATGCTGACCGAAAATATTTCTGCGCATAAAACGTCCTCAATTTTACGAGTCATAATATGATTTATTAGTTGTAAAATTAATCCCTTGCCCTGTGGTTGATCTCTCTCCTCCCCCGAGCAGAAGCAAGCTTTTGCAGATCTGATATTTTAAGAACTTTTATGCGAGACAAAGCCATGGGTCAAGTACGAAAACCGTCGTTTCAAACTTCACTTTAACATCTTATTTTTATATAGTTCCCACAATATTTACTTTTTTAAAAGTAAAGGGTTCCACAAGGATTACAAAAAAGCCCCAGATGTTACAACTGGACGGGAAATATCATGAATACTCAAGTAAATATTGGGGAAAATCTGACAACGCAATGGGGAAGTGGCAAATATTTTTTGCAGGATTGCATAAGATAGTTTTTCTGCTGAAGTCGTGGTAATCCTAAAGAGTTAATCGAAAAGTTCAAAAAATCATTTCTAAGGGAGAAATATTTGATCAAAACCCGATCACGCACAAGCTGACAGTCGAATTGACTTATAGCATAGCGATGATTGAAGCTGATCGTGAGTTCAGCCAATCAGCAAACGTCGTTTCTCCTCGCCTGTCTACGTCATCAAAATCCACCAAAAATGTGATTTCAAATGGGTTCTCCTACCCTTTTTTTAGGGTTAAAGAAAAACCTTAAAAATTCCCTTAAGCTTAGTTCATTCCGTAATTTAAGGAAATAAATCTCATAAAAAATGGATTATACTGACCCACTCTGAGTTCTTTTAGGTAAACATTTAATGTTTTAACTGACCTAGCGTTATTTTCCATGATGTATACTACCCCTTGAAATTTTTTCAATAGATCGGAAAAAGGGAAACTTGTGGGAAATACAGTAAAGACCTATGTAACTCGGGGTGTGTATACGTGAATATTTTAGTTCCTTCAATTTACTCATCTCTCTTTCGAAGCTAATTATTTCTCCTCATCTCCACTTAAATCGGAAGAAAATTTTTGAAACCCATAAATCATACCTAGGCGGACTAAAAACTCTAAATCTTTATTCTTTGTAACAATTTAACAATTGTGTGTTTTTTTCCTGTTTCAGTGACCATTGACTCTCCAAAACTGAATGGATATAGTCATAATCATTCTGATTTTGATCTTTCGGCCAGCCAGAGGCCTTCAGTTGATAGTCTGTTGGAACAATTGAACACGACGACTACACCCAACGGGTAAGCTATTTTCCCCTCTCTTCCTGATTATATTTTTCTCGCTGTACGCCTTTATTAACGTCCTCATCGAGTTTTTTATTTTGTTTCCAGGTTTTTTTTTTCTATCGTCCAGATTTTCTGGGGGAGGGGGATAGATGAGCCAGATAGGAGGCTTTTTCAAGTTTTTGGAAAGGAGGAGGGAGGGTGAGGCCCACCCTGGCCCCTTAGGAGCTACGACCATGGGACGTAAAATTAAGTAACGCTCCAAAAGGGAGGGGCCTTTGCCAGCGTTACTTAGCGTTACAGTGATGAGGGGGAAGGTATAGAGCGAAGCGTTATTTAACAAGTTTAAGTTATTTATTATTTTTGCTGGTTTCTGTAGAATTTTTTAACTGTCGTCTTGAGAAGTTTTCGTCGCTAGAAATATTCCCTGCAAAACTGTCATTTTCCCTCACTAAATAGAAACGCCAATCCGTTCAATAGATGCAAGGTAAATTTATATTATTTTTCGTCGGAACGGAGGGAGGGGTTCCAGGCAAGCGTTACGTAATTTTTATGGGGGTCCGACGTAGCGTTAGGGAGCGTTATATGGGTGGTGGGGGTGTCAAAAACCGTTAGCGTTACGTAGTTTAGGGATGTCCCCACGCCCAATGGCGGGAATCTAATGGATCCATGCGCGGCTTCTTAATATCATGAGTTTGGGAGCATCGTTGTCGTGTTCCGCTGGTAATTCTTCTCTACATCTCGAGCGAATCAATATAGAAAAAGCACCCTTATCGTAAAAATTGGCAACACCGGGAGGGAAAGGGCCAGCGCCCGGCTCGTCGGCAACCAGCCCGGCCAACCTCGGAAACACCGCAGTCGGGGAAAAAACAAAAATCACGCGGTTGATTGATGTCGCTTAAAAATCTATTTTGAAATTTGACCTAGTATATCCGCTGGACGTATTATCCCGCGGTTATTCTCGTATTTGTTTTCGCCCCCCCTTTCCCCCTTTCCCATCGCACGCCCCCCCACGTCGTCCCGGCGTATTAACCGCGCGTCGGATCACCTGCAATATTATATTTATAAAAATATATTTGTGTAAGGAAGGAAACGGTGCGCTGAAAACGCTCCGCCTGGACCCCGGGCGCACGCCCACGCACTTGCATCGCTGTCAAATCTACGATTACTTTCATGTTTATTCGACCGACGTAGCCGCACCCAATATCAACACTGCTGTACTAAGAGAAAACACCATATGAGCATTAGGAGGTTGCCAAATTTCTCCCGACGGAGTATCCAGACAAATCCAAGGGAAGTTGTGAATCATATTACCCCTTTGAAAACAGACACCTTATACCTGACATTGAGTGGAATTTTCCGGAAATTCAAAATCAATTTTTCATAATTTTTTACAGGATGTCCAGCATCAGGATTTTCCCGATTTCCCCGATTATATCAGGGTTTGAGGTCAATCAGGATTTAATCCCGATTTCATCAGGATTTGAGGAAAAATCGGTCTTAAAATCAGGATTTGAGAAAAGTCGGCCTTCCGCTTATTTTCCGTTAATTATCCGTTATCCGTCCGTTAATATTTCTCCGGAAAAAATCAGGATTCGATCAGGATTCGAAGAAATTATAAAATCAGGATTTAGCAGTCAAAAATCAGGATTTCCCAAAATGAAAACAAAAACTAGACACCCTGTTTTATGAAAATTCGGTTGGTAACAGCAGCGATTTCGCAACGGCTTACTGACCATACGGTGTTTTCCCCGGGCGCGGCCAAACAGCAGAGTGGAAAGCACTTGACTTGTATCGTCGTAAATTTTCCGTCGTGTCTTGGATTTGTTTGGGGGATCAACCAATGTTTTGCTTCGGACAGATCGTTAATATTCTAAATGTTCCTCTTCTGTCTCTCTTTCTTCCGTTTTCCATTTCCTCCTCTTTCCCCTCTTCGAAGAATATAGATCAAAAGAAAGTAAGGCTTTACTTAAAATTTTTGTTGCATCTAAAACCGTAGTTTCGTAATTGCGCCAGCGAGTTGTGTCGTGGATGGTCTAGCTTTGAAAGCGAACATTAGGATTTGGACGTCAAATTTTCTTGACTAGGAACCGCGTAATCTGGAAAAACTTTCTGATCCCAGAAGAGATAGTCGGGTCGATTTGAAGGCTAGTGAGGAAAATTCCCTGACACGACACGCCAATCACACCATTCGTTAAAATAAATTGTATTCGATTATGGCTCGATGTATCGTTTGGTTCAAAACAAAGAACATAACCTCAAACAAAAATTTTAGGATTTAAGGAGGAAAAGCTGAAAATGAGAAAATTCTCCACAATTTTACTTTTCATCACCATTTTATACTCGTCATAAGAATAAAAAATCTATCACAAGAAACCCGTTTCCTAAAATTTCTCAATTGACTTTAGTGGCTATGTTTACATGTTGAACCAATCGATATCGATACAATCTCATCTGTTTGATGCGTCGAATACGATCCATTCCAATTTCCAGGCGTTTAGGGAGCTTGAGAAATCTTTTCACTTCTTTTTAAACGATTGTTGATTTGGACACGTCGTATGTAGCATGACTTGAGAAACTCAACCTTGAATTTTCTCCGAATCCCAAAATGAAAGACACCTCAAAGCGTTTTGACGACGGCGCAGAGATACAACTATTCGTGCTTGATGGATGTCCGTGTTGCGTCTGCAAAATCGAAGGCGCGAACCAGCACTGCTCCGATCTATGTTTTCAATGAGGTGTCGCTGAGATGCTGAGAATCGGTGTAAAAGTCATGAACGAGGCCCGTATACGTCTCTCCTAGCTTTGGCCGTTTTGACTCTCGATTTTTTCTTTTTTTTCACTTTTTTTTTCTTTCCTCACGCTGTTTTTGTAGACCAATATCTGAAACTCGCATGAACCGGACCAATACAATCCTTCGGGTCACGTGCTTTTATAGTCAAAAGATAAAAACCTAGGCTGGATTACGTCCTTCCTATCTCGGGCTGTGTTTCTCATGTAGCCCTCGAAGCACCACTACAGAAAGAATAACGGAACCAACGCAGTATGGAAAAATAGAGACCCGCGTTGATGACGGCGCAGAGATACAACTATTCGTGCTCGACGGATGTCCGTGT
The DNA here is from genome assembly GCF_001854935.1 of Bemisia tabaci. NCBI lineage: Eukaryota > Metazoa > Arthropoda > Insecta > Hemiptera > Aleyrodidae > Bemisia > Bemisia tabaci. The sequence continues at coordinate 6,548,179 of NW_017547107.1, read as the reverse complement.
TGCGTCTGCAAAATTGAAGGCGCGAAGGCACCGGGCGTGAACTTGCAATGTTCCGCTCCATGCTGCCAATGAGGTGTCCGCTCCATTTTGGAAGAAAGTTATAAGTGAGACCCGAATCTCCTATCCTCGACCTCGTTGACATTCGAATATTTTTCTTTCTTTTTTCGATTTCCGAAGATTTCCGATTCTTTTTAACGATGTATTCGCAGACCTGCATTACGCACCGGCCACATTTGGACGTATATCTGACAAACGGAACTGTGTGCATTTAGATATGAGCCATGGGACCCATAAGAATATATGCATAACAGAGCTTACGTCATAATGCACATAGTTCCGTTTCACAGAAATACGTCCATATAACTCGCGGGCTACGTGATTTTAGCAAGCATCGGATCAATTTGACCCGGCTCGGTCATCTAAGGGCTGAGTAGATTTTCATTTTGCCTGTAAACGACAGAACCTCTAGACAGTAACCGCCCCCCCCTCCTCCTCCAGAAAGATGAAATTTTGAAAACGAACTTTTCAACGCAATTCGCGTGTACTTTTTTCGAGCTCGCAATTCTTAAGACACAAGCACACAACTTCGTTGCACAGTAATCAAGGCGCATCTTATGCGCATCGTCATCGTGTTCTTTTGAAAACAAAAATTTACGAATTGACTGCTCTGAAAATTTTAAAATTTCACTCATTAAAACTCTTTGAGTAATTCTCTTAGTGAGTATTAATGCCCAGTATTAAGCACCAGAAACGCCATACGTCCAGGCAGATTCCACGCACTATTTTGAGATGAAAAAACATAACTAGCTTACATCTTGCCGAACTCCCTTTCGCAATTGATTTTACTATGAAACTATGGGACATTGCCAACGAAGAACTCCACTGATATTCCGCCTGATCGCACCCAAAAGTAAAAAAAAATAAAAAAATCGGACAAAAATGGCACGGTCTTTTTCTCTAAAAAATACAATTTTTCAAGTCGATTTTACAACGTTGGACTGAAGTTAGGTTCCTTCGGCTGGAAAGGTCCAGTTACACCATAAAATTGAGCCATCAAACTGAAGCTCTGATTGGTGGGAAAAGACCTGATGTGAGGATGCGACCAATAAGAGGCCCAATTTGATGGCTCAATTTGATCGTGTAACTGGACCTGAAAAAGACCGAGTGTACGTACGAAGCTCGGACGAAAATAGACGGCATCGCCGTATTTTCGGTAGTCTACCGCGTACCTCTCTCGTCCAATTATTATTTTTCTCGGTTATTTTTTTACTTCGGCGTGACGCTCCGTCGCAGAAACGGACATCTGGCTGTTTTCCGAAAATGCTGTCGATGATCGAGTGGGTTAAGAAGAGCTTGTCGTATCGCGTCGTTTGAAGTATCCACCAGAGCCAGCAACCGGGGTTGCCGATACTTGTCGATAAAACCAAGGTTGCTAAACCCCCGAAAACAGGGATGTATTAAAAGAAATCAATTACAGTCCGCGGGCTGATTATTGACTTTGATCGACAAAGCGATAGACAAAGAAGACATGGGGAGTATGGAGCGATCCTATCTGTTGAGAAGAGTGGTTCGTATAGACTAAGGGAGGAAATAACGGAGTAAATATAGGGTCTCTCATTGGTTACCGTTAGTTAGTCTATTACCTACCTTCTTTGTCCATTGCAACCACCCGCTTACACCAATGGGATCCTTCCATACCCTTTTTGTCCTCTTTGCCTATAGCTTTGTCTATCAATTGCAGTAATATCCCCGCAGGATGGCAAAATTTAATATTGTATTTAAATTCGTGAAATGAGTCTTTTTTTTAAAAATATTTATGAACTTTAATTTTTAAATCGCAAATAGTCAGCCTTCCGATGAATAATAGCTGAAATTTTTCACATCTTTGTCGGAAGACAACATTTCATTCCTATTCCTTATTCTTCTCCCCCACTCCCTTCCAACCCCCTCTCCATTCCAAACGCCTCTTTAAGGAAAAATTGAGAATTGCATTAAACAAATGGAAGTTTTAATATGATTATTTTTTTTCGTTTTTTGTTCGGAGTTCCTTTTTTCCATGGGTGATGAGAAATGTTAATCGAAGGAAATTATATGACTTAAAAAACTCATATTGCGTTTTTTTCTCATAGCTAGGCAGGGCTTACAACATTGTATAATGGACAATCTTAGTCACTCCGATACAAGAGCATAACTAAATCTCAAGATGAGTCTTGTGAGGCTTGTATCTTCATGCTCTCAAAGCTCAAGCGAGGTTACGCCCTTACTGCTGTGCTAAGGAAAAACGCCGTTCGAACATTCGAGAGTTGTCAAATTTCTCCAGATAAAACCCGAAGCAATGCATATTATTCCTTGAAATTTTTCAGGTATTTCAGGTTAAAGTGCGAACTAAATTGTCTGGCAGTTTTAAAGAAAAGTGTACACATTTTTTCCAGTAAATTCGTGTTCTTTTGAAGAAAGTAAGGTATCTGAAGGCTCATACGGCGTTCTTCCTTAGCGGAGCGACTGGCACGACAACGTAGCAGTTCTTGCGCGCCAACTTCTTCCGTGAAAATCTCCGCACCGATGCACCTATTGCAACGGAAATTTATCGTTGCATAACAAGCCAGACACCCACCATCCACCATTCTGATGTCGAGAGTGCGTGGGCCGGGATTAAGCGGGTGTTGTCGGAATCCCCAACATAACCTCAAGAAGTGCATCGTATAACTCGTCTAAAATTGAAACCCGCTCCAAAGTGAGACATCGATCTTTCCCGGAAGCACCGCCAAGCTTTCATCGAGAGTTCTCTCGAGAGATCTAAGCTCGAATCTTGACCAAGACTGCAGTTTGCGTAATACAGAATCATGGCGTCACCCTGGCTACGATCGTGTAATCACCAACATGTGCAAATCGCATTTTGGAACTAAACAATTTTTTTTTTTATTTTATTATATTTTCTTTTGTCGCACGAGGTGGTTTTAAAATGTCCAAGGAAACACCCAGGTCTGTAGTAACGTTTTGTCTAACAACAAAACTGCACAAGAAAATTTGGAAAACAATTTGGAAGAGCTTGGAAAAACTAGAAAAATTATTATTGAATGACACATTTCTCATTTGGACTACATGATCATTGACAAGATTCCACAGGACCAAGTATCCTTCCTTGAGCAGCACCACTCGTAATTTTAACTTTACCGTAAAATACATATCTGTCTTTTGAATAGTCTTTCATGATTCGGATGATATATTTAGAGACTTTTTGATTCTCCAAGGCGTGAATTCAATGAATTAGGACTCCTAATTTAGGAGTGGTTTTGTTGAACTAGTTGTAAATTTTTCTTGTCAAAAATTCAAAGTCGAGGAAAAATATCTTGACCGCCAAAAGAGTCGTTAAATCTGTGTTATTTGAGTCTTAAAGAAAAGTATACAATGTCAGACTTTTTTCTCGCGACTCAAATTAAATATAACTTGGTGCGCTTTTGTCAAACTCGATTCATTTGATAACAGTGGCGTGGCATGCTTTGCAACATATCGATTGATCTGCCCCTTAAAACTGTGGAAAAAGATCGATGAACAGGGTGTTCGCAACCAGCATCTCAATGATCAATTCTTTACCACAGCCTCAAATGGGGAAATATCGATGATCCATCATTCACACCTTGCCTCTGTTTGATAAGGTACTTAACGACCCTCTCAGCGGGCTGATTATTGAAATTGATAGACAAAGCAATAGACAAAGAAGACAAAGAGGATTTGGAGGGATTCTATTGGTAGAAGCGGGTGGTTGCAATGGACAAAGGAGGTAGGTAATAGACTAACTAAAGGCAACCCACGAGAGACCCGACAGTTAGTCTATCATTTTCCCCCTAGTCTATGAGAACCACCTGTTTCAACCAATAGGATTGCTTTATACCCCCGATGTCTTCTTTGTCTATAGCTTTGTCTATCAATTACAATAATCGGCCCGCAGGTTGATGAGATTTTAAAATCGAACTTTTTACGTGCTTCTTTCGATAAAAGCGAGTTTTAGAAGGATGTACAGTTGAAATAATGAAATAACGTTCCAAAGCTCAGAATTCGATTCCTACACTGCTAAGGTCACAATATCTCGATGAAAATATCGATTTACTGATAAAATCGGTCGAATAAGAATCGACCCCGCCTTGATAACCGATCAATCAATCAATCAATGTGTAATTGCAAAGTGCAAAGCTGTTTTCCTCGAAGAAGTGACATTTTATGAGTGTGAAGATGCTGCGCGCTCCACAGCTGATGCTTAAAATAACGCTCAGTTTACGACCCCAGTCAATATTCCTAATTGAAGGATAGGTGATATTCATTCATTGGGCAATAATTTTTCACGTTATTTTTAGCGCTGGTGCTTTTCAGTTTAAAGTTCCCCTCCTTTCAGCCGGGATGCAAATTGTAATTATTTTTAAAATGAAGATTGCGGCTAACGTCAGAGGTTCAGTAAACAATCTGAGTTATCGAAAGACTGCGCTGCCTTGCTAAGAAAAAACGCCGTATGACCCTTCAGGCGTTGCCAAATTTCCTTTGGTAAATCACGAATTTTTGGGGAAATTTGTGAATCTTTTTCTTTCAATTTTCTATGTAAGTTTGTTCGCAAGTTCACCTAAAATTTCTGAAAATTTCAAGGATAAATATTCCGTAGCTCTCCTCAAAAATAAAAATTTTATCGAAGGAAATTTGGCAACACTTAAATGTTCATACGGCGTTTATCCCTAGCACGGCAGTGCGGATCATGATTTCTCCCAGCGTCGACTATGAAAATTTTAGAAACTTGCAATCATCGGAATCCCTCTAGGAACTTTCTGACTCATTTTTCCCCCTCATTTTTTTCTTATCGCAACCAAAAATTGAACGACTTCAACCCGAAACAGCCTTTCTGCGCTTACGTTGCTTATTTCCTCTTATTAGCTGTTTGTCCCTAGAAAATTTTATTTAGTATTAATTAAACAAGGCATTTCTCAATTTAGGTTAGCGCGCTGTCAGTCATCTGAACTTAATAATCTTTGCGTCGAGATTTCAATCAACAACTTGTTCGGTCATCTATTGGTCTTACTTGTATTCTGTGGCTCGAGCCCGTGTCGCTTATCATACGTAGACCTATTATGTTTTGCTCCATTTTCTTTATCGAAACAAACAAAAAAATTGTTTGAAAAAAAACTTATTTTTATTTTCAAAACAAATTGTCCGCGATTCAAAGACTCCTTGTATTTAAAGGAAATTGGCTTTGCATGATTTATACATGATTTTTTTTTAAATGGAAGAATTTTTCTCTCACGAATTTCTTAGTACTTCACAGAAATGTCACTTGATTTCGATGTTTTTATCATGGCCTCTTTTAACTGGAAAAATGTGTTCACAGGGATGGACAGTATGTCACAAAACTTCTCATGGAAGAAACGACCACCACCACAACGAGAACGGTCCGACCCACGGCTTCCAGCGCTACCAAAGAGCTGGATGACCTCATGGCTTCCCTGTCCGAGTTTAAGGTAATATTATTATTTATTTATTGTTTTGTTTGGTCGTTGCTTTTGTTGTTTATTCGGAGAACATATTAAAGGAGAGTATTGCCATGTCCTTCTCCCTGCAGGGTTCAAGTGGACTACATTTTCCAATTTGGAACTATAAATTATGGCCCTGTTTAAAAACAACGTATGTGCCATTAGTTTCCTTATACACATAAGTGTTTTTTTCAGATGAGCCAGAATTTATAGTTCCAAATTGCAAAATGCAGTCCAATTAGTTCTCCCTGCAATTAGTTGGTATTTTACAGAATGGTGGAAGGAAGCCGTCCTGTTTTTTCAACTAATTATCAATATCTGCCGTGTAAAATGTCAAAGAATATCGTGCCCATCTTTATTTGATAAAATACTGTAAATCACAAAAAAATATCTCTGAATAGGGAAAAAATTGTTTATGTTAGCTGAGACTATGGTACTTAAATGTGTTTCTGAAACATTACGTCTTACGTGGTTTTGTAGATCGCGAGCGTGGAATGATTTTTTTGTGTTTTGAAATTTAAAATAATTAAATATCAAAAGCTCCTATTATTGTGTTTTCACGTTCAGTATTTAAATGAAACATAAATTAAAATTGAATTAAAATTGGGATATCTAGGTTTTGAAAGATGAGCTTTACCTTTTCCTCTGGGTCGTAAGAAATCACCGCATCACGAAAAGAAAACTCATGAATTTACAGCGGGGTGTCGTGTAAGGGATTAAAAATGTTATCCACCTCTTTTCGAAGTGAGAAAAATTAGTTTTGGCACATCTCGTCCCTACCCTCATTTCTCAGATTTTAATCGGGTCCTGTCATAAGTTCTCGACGTTTCAAGTTTCTGCGGGAAATGGTGAAATATTTTATGGACCCGCCATTTCAGCTGTCGCGGCGACTTCGCCCGACGTTTTCCACAGTGGAAATTTTATTTTGCTCCATCGTCAGCGTTGCCAAATAGCACAAAAGAGATACACTTCGCAAGTATTTTTTTATTTGAATTTGTAATAATTGTCTACTGGTAATAAAAGAGACCTCCGCGCCAGAGAAGACAAAATCTAGTCGTTGGATTTTGAGAAAAAAAAGGGAGGATCAAGAGAAGAAAAAATTCGAAGTACTACTAAATTTACTAAAAAGCTCCGATAAACTACTAGTAAATTTCCTACTAAATTTCCGATTATTTGTTAGTTGAAGTTGTGACCCTTTAAATTCTGCACTTTATTAAGCATAGTTTTTTTTCGCTGTCAGTGGCGGTTGGGTGTCGAAGAGCGCACAGAAGTGCCATTAGAGCGACTTATATGTATTAAGAAACATAGTTTTATCGAAGACAATAAGGGTCGGGGAAACAATTCATGCTTAGTTTTAATTTTCCGCGTTCTGAATTCAAAATTGTTGAAATAACATTCATTTTTACGCGCTTTAATGCTAATGAAATACACCGCGGATACCTGATTCCGTTGTCTTCATTGTCAATCAAGAAGTGATGAATGTCAAGAATCGATTATTTAAGTCGTTGCGAAGACCCTGTTTATCGATCATTTTTCTTAGGTTTCAATGGCAGATCAATTGATGTATCTCCAAGCACGCTACGCTACTGCTCACAAATAGTTTTTGTCGATTTCCCTTGACTTTTCCGTTTCCCCGAAAAGCTGATTCTTGCAAAGTATTTACCGCTAGTTTTATTGAACGACGAAAGGAATAGGCGAGTTTCTCCTCTCTGAATCGTAAGAAATGAAGTGATTTTAATCTCAGAGCTCACGCTGATCCACCCGCAAAAATATAACCGCATAAATCCCACGCCGCACAGCTAAAACGAGTCAGTGGGAGATGAACAACATGATCTGGACGTATTAATGCTAAAAGGAACTATGCTGCGCGCAAACCCTATGCACATAGTTCCTTTTAGCATAAATGTGTCCATTTGGAAACTTCAGAAGCAAGTATCGACGGTGATACTCCTAAACCACGCAGTGGCGCGGCGTGATGATCGCGTATCGATATTTCCCCATTTGAGGCTGTCGTAAATAATCGATTATTAAGGTGTTCGCTGCAAACACCCTGTTTATCGATCCTTTTCCATAGGATTAAATGGCAGATCAATCGATGTATCGCAAAACACGTTACGCCAATGAAACCACGTATACGTCGTTTGCTGTGTTTGAAAATCTCCCCTGCTCAAATTTTATTTTTTTAAGGAGAACAAGTCGATATCACTCCTTGAAGTTTTTCACAATTTACTTTGCACAGGAAAGAAAAATTACGGAAGTTTCTAAGATTTGACGTTGAGTGGTTCCTCATTTGAAAAAGAAATTATGGATGGGAGTCTGCAACGTCGCAAACCGAGATATGCGGTTTGGAAGGTTCGCAATCGATATCTTCGTCGATATTTTAAACATAACGACAGTGAAACTACCAAACCACGTATCTCGATTTGCGACGTCGCAGACTTTCTTTCGCATTAAATTTTAGTAACGGAAAACGACACAACGTCATTTCTTGAAAACTTCCATGAATTTACTTCTCTGTGCGTAAAAAACTGAGACAAATTCAAGGAATGATATTGATTTTTTTCTCCTTCAAAAAAATAAAATGGGAGTGGAGAATTTTACAGGGTTGCCACAGTCAGAAAATACTGGGAAAACCTGGAAATGTCAGGGAATTTTGAAAAGTCAGGGAAAATGACGAATGTGTCAGGGGAAAATTGTTAATTTACCTCTATTGGCTTTCTGGAATTGATTTGACGTTTATAACAACACATTTTGCAGGAAACTACTACAAATCGTGTATTTTTGGTTTTATGGTATATCTTCAACTGCGTCAGGGAATTTTACTCAGGAAAATGTAAGGAAGTTGCATTTTCTAAATTGTGTGGTAACCCTGTTTTTAAACACCGCAAATACGAGAAACGTGGTATGGTAGTTTCACCGTCGATAGAAGTTTAAAAATAGTTTCATCGGTTTCCCCGTTAAACTTGCTTCAAGAAGCACCTCTTAAAATGTATATCGTGACAAAGAAAACATCAGAATTTGCAGCTTCAATAAAGCATTTCATGTCCGGCCGATGGTCCTGTCCACTGTGGGACGGAGCTACGCGGCTCGCCGCACAACGATTTACTTGAGCTGCAACCCCTCCCCATTTTTTTGCGCTCGTTCGTATTTTTCGGCTGTTTTCCATGACACGTCCGAGTAATTTCAGTTGTGGCTCTGCCAATTTCACTCTGTTTTCGCAACGCTTGTCTCTTCTTCCTTCTTCTTTCTTGTTTCTCCTCGTCCTCGTTCGTAGTTCTGCCCCGTCGATGGCCCCTCTCAGTTCACCTCCAACGCCGTTCTGCCACCCCCATAAGCCCCGGAAAGTCTTCCTCCCACTTTCTCCTACTTCCCGCCCTTTTTAAAGCCCTCTTCCCCCTCAAAAATTGTAGGCCCCCCATGTGTAACCGAAAAGGAACCTAAATCCACGAAAACTTAAAATTGTGGGCTTGGAGGAAAAGGCGCACAAGTGCAGTTTTTGAGAAAATAGAGGTATTAATAATTTCAAGTAAAACTAATCTTAATGCATATTCTGTGAAAAATTCGCCCTCAAATTCCAATTTTTAAGCATCAAAATGTCAGTTTGAAATATCTTTTCGCCATAAGGATCCGCATGTTATTTCAAAACTTTAAACACGTGTTTCTCGAAATAGCAGAAACAGCACTTATGCGCATTGTCCTCCAAGCCATTCCCCTCAATCGAGATACCATACCGATACCAGTAAACTTTATCTGTGTTAGAAATCTGATTGCAATGTAACAAAATGTTTTAATTACGTGATCTTAAGTAGCCTCTTTTCAAAAGACAAACGGGAACAAAAGTTTAGTATATATGTTCAAGGCTGTTGTTGAAGAGCGCAATTGTACAAATAAAGCAAAACTCAAGAAGATACATTCACTCAATTTTTTACAACGCCGATTTTATGTGAGGAGCTTCAGGGCAGCATTCTTTTACGTCATTGATTCGTGTTTTATGAACCCGATCTCACTGGTAAAAATTGGCGATACGAGCTGCGTTTCAAAATACCATAGGAGTTCTCATAGCCGACTAAAGAAGGCTATTGAAAATCATATCGCTGGCTGTAGAAAGCGGAGAAAATCATATAGCCGGGCTATACGAAGCTATAAAAAAGTATACAGTCAGGCTATAGTTCCTATCGCCGGGCTTTACACTTTATCGTCATTGGCTGTAAAAGGCTATAAGAAATTGTGTAGAAATTAGTGTGCTTTGGAAATCATTAAGTTTGACACGGAACTACCTTAATATTTACAAAACACACATTATATTTTCCTTTAAAACATTGTTTTTTTTCATCAATTAAAATGAGATGGCCCATACAGAGTGTGCGAACATTTCAAAATCATGAGTTGAAAAACGTTGACTCCGCGAGATTAAATATTAGAGCCTAACACAAAGCGGAGCGGTGACGCACTGGCGCCTACAAACCTAACAAGGATACTTCACGCATTGCGCGGCGACGCACTGGCGCCTACAAACCTAACAGGGATACTTCACGCATTGCGCAATGCGTGCAATATGTATGCCACGCAGCGTGCCACGGCGTCTGAAGCAACTATTTCACACCAGACGTATTGCACAGTGTCATAAGAAATTGCAGGCGCTCCTACATATTAAGAATGACATGCATTCTTCAAAAGTACGGAGCTTTCCTCGCAAAATATATCAAGATACTACGGCACAAAAAGAGAGCGGTAGTCCAAAAACTAACTAAGTCCTAGTATCCGTATTGAGAAACGTTTAGCATAAAATTTATCGTCGGGCTGTTGCTTAATCGCCATCGACTATAAAAGGCTATGAGAAATTGCACAGCCGGCTACAGAAGCTATTGAAAATCTTACAGCCGGCTTTAGGTCTATAGTATTTTGGAACACACATTCTACCGCCAATTTTTACCAGGGTACTGGTGCTCACATTTACAATTTACAATTTTACATTTACAAATTTACAGCCTTCAGTAGCTTAAAGCTATTCTTCTACAAGCTCTGGATTTTGCCTCGCTGGGTTCTGAACTGACCTTATTTTGACTTATATTTCTGACAACTGGTCTCCTTTATGTTGGTCTCCTCATAGTATCCTTAGCTAATATGTTCGAGTGCGCGTTCGAGAATTTTTTCTTAGTTATTAGGTCAGGAATTATAGTGCCGCAGCCCATTTGTTAGAAGGACATCGTTGTCACGCACGGGAACAATCAATGCATTTTCCGGAAAATTGACAGTGTCACGATTACAATTGGACGTATTTATACTAAAAGGAACTACATATATGCACGTAGTTCCTTTTAGCATAAACAAGTCCAATCAGTAACATTTCACTTCATCGGCGCAATGAAGTACGCTGAGATGAAGTTAATGTGTTAGAAAAACAAGTATAGCACCTTCGTCAGTATCGCATGCAACGCGAACACTACGTGAATATCATTTTCCGCCTGGATGCGATTATTCGAGCTCCGCGGATGTCCGTATTGCATACGCACGGGAGTGAAGGCGTTTTGACAGAGACACTCCGAGACATTTCGAGACACTCACTAACACACTACTCCCTCGAAGTCGATGCAAATCAAACAGAGGAAACTCTGCGAGCTAGTCAGTGCCAGTGTTGGCGCCTGTTCGTCTCCCAGTCGTTGATCCCGGAGTTCGAACCCGAGACCTCTAGACGAGCCGTCTCGTAAGCCAACTCGCATGTGATGGCGCAACAGCTGTTCGGGGGCGCGTGTGGCATTCTACCAAGAGTTCTCGGGTTCGAATCCCACTGTCACTTCCAATTTTTAACTCTAACCAAACGATCCCTTCGCCCTTTTTTTTCAATCGGGGAGGCTCGTATGATAAATCAGCCTCTATTCTCTTCCACTTTGATCAGTGCTACCATTTCCCAGAATTAATTACGAATTTCGGAACTTTTACTGAAATTTTCAGCTATTTCTCAGAATTTTGGGGCCCCTCGTCAGTATGATCGCTAATTTGATCCAATTTGAAGCTCTGTGGAACTAAATCCGGACGTATTTCGGAAAATTCCCGCGGAACTTTTGAAAAAATCTGAATTTTTCCCGGAACTTTGGGAAATCAAAATTGATTCCGGGAATCTCGGAATATTTCGTAAAGTTAAATGGCAGCTTTGCTACTTTTTTTAGTGGGTGAGAAATAGTCTGGAGATGTCTCTGCAGAATACACGCATCTGTCCCTTCCCGATTGAAGGAATCCTATTGACAATTTTTCGATTGAACGCGAACTGAGAAATCGAACCCGGAACCACGAACCCTGCCCAAATTTCGAGCGATGACCGTGAAAATTTTACGACCCCCATTCCCCTTTCGTTCCATTTTCCCTCGCTGCCGTTGACAAATTTTCGCGTTTCGCCTTTCTTGGGGCAGCTAAAAATANAGTAGCTTAAAGCTATTTTTCTACAAGCTCTGGATTTTTGCCTCGCCGGGTTCTGAACTTACCTTATTTTGATATATATTTCTGACAACTGGTCTCCTTTAAGTTGGTCTCCTCATCATAGTATCCTTAACTAATTTGTCCGAAAGCGCGTTCGAGAATTTTTTCTTGGTTCTTATGTCAGGAATTATAGTGCCGCTGCCCCTTTGTTAGAAGGACATCGTTGTCACGCACGGGAAAAATCAATGCATTTTCCGGAAAATTGACAGTGTCACGATTACAATTGGACGTATTTATGCTAAAAGGAACTACATATATGCACGTAGTTCCTTTTAGCATAAACAAGTCCAATCAGTAACATTTCACCTCATCGGCGTTATGAAGTACGCTGAGATGAAGTTAATGTGTTAGAAAAACAAGTATAGCACCTTCGTCAGTATCGCATGCAACGCGAACACTACGTGAATATCATTTTCCGCCTGGATGCGATTATTCGAGCTCCGCGGATGTCCGTATTGCATACGTACAGGAGTGAAGGCGTTTTGACAGAGACACTCCGAGACATTTCGAGACACTCACTAACACACTACTCCCTCGAATTCGATGCAAATCAAACAGAGGAAACACTGCGAGCTAGTCAGTGCCAGTGTTGGCGCCTGCTCGTCTCCCAGTCGTCGATCCCGGAGTTCGAACCCGAGACCTCTAGACAAGCCGTCTCGTAAGCCATCTCGCACGTGATGGCGCAACAGCTGTTCGGGGGCGCGTGTGGCATTCTACCAAGAGGTCTCGGGTTCGAATCCCGCTGTCACTTCCAATTTTTAACTCTAGCCAAACGATCCTGTCGCCCTTTTTTTTTCAATCGGGTAGGCTCGTATAATAAATCAGCCTCTCTTCTCTTCCACTTTGATCAGTGCTGCCATTTCCCAGAATTAATTACGAATTACGGAACTTTTACTGAAATTTTCAGCTATTTCTCAGAATGTTGGGGGTCCCTCGTCAGTATGACCGCTAATTTGATCCAATTTGAAGCTCTTTGGAACTAAATCCGGACGTATTTCGGAACTTTCCCGCGGAACTTTTGAAAAAATCTGAATTTTTCCCGGAACTTTGGGAAATCAAAATTGATTCCGGGAATCTCGGAATATTTCGTAAAGTTAAATGGCAGCTTTGCTACTTTTTTTAGTGGGTGAAAAATAGTCTGGAGATGTCTCTGCAGAATACACGCATCTATCCCTTCCCGATTGAAGGAATCTTATTGACAATTTCTCGATTGAACGCGAACTGAGAAATCGAACCCGGAACCACGAACCCTGCCCAAATTTCGAGCGATGACCGTGAAAATTTTACGACCCCCATTCCCCTTTCGTTCCATTTTCCCTCGCTGCCGTTGACAAATTTTCGCGTTTCGCCTTTCTTGGGGCAGCTAAAAATATCGTCTCCCCTCCAAAACTCGGCTCGGAAAGGGAGAGCCGGGCAGGGGATGGGGGCGCGGGATTTTGGGCGGAGCACCGCTCGCAATATTTGACCCATTACCGCCGCAAATTCATTCTTCCGTCAGCTTCGACCGTCCCAGCACAGTTCGTAACCTCTTGGATTTACTCTAATCTAATTATTATATTCCAGTCATTTATTTAATTCAATTTATCGCTATTTATTGAATTTCGTATATTTCGCTACTTCTCAGTCTCTAATCTCACTCATAGTTCATTTTAAGTTACTTTTCTTTTTCATTCTAGTCGAAAGTGATAATTTTTGCAACCCTCTTTTTTAATTTAAATATATATTACTACAGAGATGTTTCATGGAAACTTTTTTTTTTCTATAATGAGTAAAAGTGGTGTATCGAAAATTAATATGATCTTGAAGTGAATAACTGTTCAATTTTAAAAAAATTAACTTCTAAAGATCGTGCTCTTTCTCAAGTAAATATTCCGGCGAATAAATAAAATACAAATAAATTAAGTGTAATTGATGTCACTCCTTTTTTCAATTTTGGATAAGGCCCCAATTCTTATAAATCGTGATTAGTTTCAAATTTAGAAATGTTCCAACCATCCAAAACTCATTTTGAAATCAAAAGTAATGAATGAATCAAAACGACTCAATTTTATGATCGTGGTTACCTACGTGAAAAAAATAGGAATAAGAGATATTTCGTCTTTTCTAAATTCCCATCCCCTCCCCCATCCCTCCTTAGCATTATTTTTTATTTATAAAACTTATGTGAAATTTCATGGATATTCCTAATTTTCGTTTCAGGTGTCGAAGCCCAAACAGGCTATTGAGTCAACAGCCACCTACCAGTCGGAGTCTATTTACGCCAAGCCCAACCGCAACAAGGAGTTCACACAAACAACTGAACAGTTAGATTGTATGCTAGGAACTTTACAAGTAGAAATGAGTAAACAAGGAGTCAATACTACCCAAAAAGGTTCAAATTCAACTCTTATGCTACCTTATTATTTTCTCCTCATAAATATCTATGAGTCCCTTTTTGGATTTACCTATAAATTTCAAAATATGGATAAACAAGATGATCTGCTCCCATCACACTGTTTCTAAGCAATCGTATTTATTTCGTCATTGAATTCAAATACCTTAATTGAAACTTCAATATTCAATCTGTAGGATTATAGAAAATATAAATGAAACTAAATTAATTAATTTTTGTTTTTTTCTCCTCATAACTTTAGGTTGCTGCAGCGCTTGTGATAAACCAATCGTAGGACAAGTCATAACTGCTTTGGGTAAGACATGGCATCCGGAGCATTTTACCTGCACGCACTGTCAGCAGGAGTTAGGAACCAGGAATTTCTTCGAAAGAGACGGCCGCCCTTACTGCGAACCAGACTACCATAATCTTTTCTCCCCACGATGTGCTTACTGCAATGGACCAATTTTGGATGTAAGAAAGAAATTCTCATCAAGCAACAACTTAATTTTTTCCCCTACCCCTAATGAATGAATACTTTACTTAGTTAAACTCATCAGAATTCAATTTCAGCCTTCATTCTTCTCGATAAATTTTTTCCGTTACTTTTTTTAACTTTGCAATGCTTCCTCCAAAATATCCTAGAGCTGTAAAGCTGTATATAAGCTGTCCTAAGCTGTGTATTGTAAAGGCTGATTTTTTTCAAAGAATATCTTCAAATAATTTTACTTCGATTAATTTTTCACAATCTAACACAAAATAATATTCTGCACCCTTGCTGCACATTTCGAACAATGCCTTGAAAAATGGAAGAAAAGTTGGGCAGTTCCTCTGAGTATTCTTTAAAATTTCCTCATTTCCTGATCACATTCTTTATTCTGTTAACATGCTTTCATACTTTTTTGAATAGAAATGTGTGACTGCCTTGGAGAAGACCTGGCATACAGAACACTTCTTCTGCGCCCAATGCGGAAAGCAATTTGGCGAAGAAGGCTTCCATGAGAGAGACGGCAAACCTTACTGCCGTGATGATTATTTCAACCTGTTTGCTCCTAAATGCGGTGCTTGTTCCCGACCTATCATGGAAAACTATGTCTCAGCCTTGAGCTCTCAATGGCACGCAGATTGCTTTGTCTGCAGGGTTAGTATCATTTCTAGACCCGAAAATCCAATTAATTTTACCCAATTCCTTTTTCAGAATCTTTTTAGTCTCCTCTTTCAGAATATATTACATTTTTAGCTTTTTAAAATTTTGAAGCAGAATATAACATTTTTTAAGATGATAAATTTTTTTATTTTATTTTTTTTTTGGGGGGGGGCTCATACTTGGAATATTACCTTTGGATGGCTAGGAAGGTAGGAATTCATTTCAACCATTTTCATGGATTTGAATTATTAATTTTGATTCACTATCAGGAAAAATCGTAAGTTTTGCGATTAAATAGTATAGGTACCTTATCAGGAATTTTCTTGATGCTACAGAGGGTCATGAAGAAATAGTTTTGTTCATTACCTGATTTTTTTGATTTTAAAAAAAAATTTCTCATTCACATGTTATATTGAAGAATAACTGCAACAATCAGAAAGATTCTGGTAATGAACAAAATTGTAATATTTACATATCGTAATATTACTGCTCCATATTTCAAGTGTGATTTACAAGATAAAGTTTTCAGCTAAATTTCACTAAAATATGAACATTAAAAGATAAGATCCTGACTTAAATCTTGGAAAATGCAAGTAATGTTCCCTGCCCATGGTTATGATTCAGTACCACGCGAGAAGTATAAAAATTCTTCACTCACTTGTTCTCACAGCTCACAAACATTTTGTCATAATTCCAAACTTAACAGTTCTGTTAATATGTTATTATTGCCCCATTTTGCTGCTAAGCGAGACTATTTTCACTTTTAGTGACCTAGCAAGAGCTGAATTATGATTTTCTGGCCCGAGTCCAAGTTGCACATTTCCCCGAACGTGTGTGCCTTGTATTATGTGTCTGAGCCCACACGTTCAAGTTTTGAAGTCGATTCGTTTCTCTGATTACATCTCTTTCCTACCCAAGTTCTACATCTGCTCTATTTTAGTGCTGTTGAATCATCCAGTTGGCGTCTTTAGGTTTGAAAATTCTGACGAACAGATGAAGCAGAAATAATCGCTGTCTTTAATGTTGGTCAAGTTCAGCATGTTTTGATTGATGAATCCACTCAAAAATAATCCTTTGTATGAGTTCAATCCAAACTAGTGCACAAAAAACATGTTGTAGTAATGTTCTTGTGCATAAATATAAAAAAAAATTTGGCATCGTTTACAATCATGGTGAATTTCAAAGTAGAAAAATGCAAAAATATTTATTCATCTTTAAAGGAAAATGTATAAATTGTGGAAAATTTCGATCTGGTGAAAAAATTGGGACCTCATGCCCCCCCCTCTCCCTCAAAAAAACCCCTCTCTACCAGGAGGAGTAAGTAATACTGCTCATCCTTTAGCGTAGGTATGACTCTCGTAAGACTGACTTCTAAGCCAAGTAGATTGGAGGATGGCTTTGAATGGAAACACATTTTTTTGTTTATAACTTGTCATCTATTGATTTACCATTGTACAGGATTGCAAGGAACCGGTGCGAGGAAAGTCCTTCTACGCAATGGAAGGCAAGCCAGTCTGTCCAAAATGCGTTGGCGTCGATGAAGAAGAGTAGTTCACTGCTCTGTACTATGCTTCAGAAAATATAAAAAAATGATGCTTTTAACAACAATGAACAACGAAAAATGATGATGGAAATTGTGATCTTGAAAATATTTTCATTGATCGCAATGGAATTGTGGTCACAGAAAGTAATGCTGGACCTGTAAAATGATGCTGATGGACCAAAAATGATGCTTCCCAATCTCATGCCTCCTTTGAAACTAATACCCACCCCTCCTTCCTTTGCTTGACCTTAAAACCTGTCCTACCGGCAGATTTCCTCAGAGCTTTGGCATCCTTCTTTTCCTACCTCCCAACTTTCGCCTCCTGGAGAAACAGTGAAAATTATTCACTCATTTCTCATCTTCACTTTTATAATGAATTTAAGTATGTTAACTATTTATTATTTATTTATTTGTTTAAATATTTTATTTATGTAGTTAGAAAAAATAAAAATAAAAAAAAAAAAAAAAAAAAAAAAAAAAAAAAAAAACAAAACAAAACAAAAAAAAACAATAAACACACACATCATTTGGCGGGCATGCTTTCAAGACAAGTTTTGCCCGTACGGTGTCCATGACACCTGGTCAGTGGATTGGTACACAAGATCTATTGATGGGCTTGATTCATGTTTTTTCATCATGATTTTGAGTGGAAAGATTACATACTGCAATTAGTGTAACGACAATCTAAACAAAGGACAAACGGTTACATGAGGATTGTAAATTTGTGGCACTGAGTACCTAGATAGGTATATCTGTTTTTCCGTCAAAATTTTGATTTAAGAACATGGAATTTAGCACTTTAATTTTGATCTTGTGTACTAGAGCAATCCAAGAAAACTGCCTGGTTTTAGGGCAAACTTGTCTTGACTACAATCGCAGAGTTCATTGATCCAAATTATCATGAGATGAATGAAATATTTCTCTGCAATTGAGTGCATCCCTCTTGCGTGGAATGTTAGCCCATTGAGGTTGATTTGGCCTCCAAAATTTCTTAGGGACGGTCATTTAGTCAACTCTTTTATGCTGCTTTCTGAATATAGTTTAGAAAGGTTCAGCTGAGTGACCTTGACTTTTAAGATCAATGAACTCAGAATTAGCTTGTCATTAGGGTCTTAGTTATCTTGTGCCATCTCCCCCACATCGTTCTATTTTTATTATTTTTCACTTCCTCTTTCCATCTCAACAGTAAATTCTCATCTGCCTCCTCTCTCTCTGCCTTTACCAATCCTCCTTCGCAACTTTAGGGATACCTAGTCCTTTTCAATGCCAGCGGCCTACTTGTGTTGTCAGAAATGCCTGACAAGACCTCAAGGATAAAGTGGAACTCTAAGGACAGATTTTGATCCAGACAAGATTTATAAGTTTCTTTTGATAGAATAAAATTTTTCAATCCAAAATATGTGTCAATAACATGAATGGTCTTTACCAGCTGCGGACTTGTGGTAAAATTGCCTTTGCAACTTTTAAAACTGACAAAGAAGGAGAGTACTACATTTCTCTCAGCTTGTAGCACCAATCTTTAAAATCAAGATCTGAGAAAGGTCTGGAGCGTTGAACAAGGGACCAGAGTTCAGGACACACATGAGTGGGCCTGAAGATTTTGGCAAAAACAAGGAAAGAAGGAATAATATTACTCCTCAACAATTGCTATAAGAATTTTTTGTTTCCTCTTGTGTGGGCTTGTTGCAGTTTTTTCTGAAATACATGATCTTGTCTGACTATTCCAAGTTGGTCCAGAAATCTGCGTATAGAAATTGCAAAAAAGAACTGCTTATCAAAATTTTTCCCAGAGAGTCAGACTTGTCTATCCCAAAAGATTATTATAACTTGGATTATAGGAAGTGGAGTATACTTAATTTCATTTAAATCTCAGAAATGGACTAACTTATTAATCACTCAAAATTATTCTCCATTGATTCAGCATCCAAAAGTTTTCAGATACTGGACAAAAAAAAAAGAGTCCAAATTTGCTCAAGTAAATAATCATACTTCCCTTCTCTCATTTTTTTTTTTTTTTTTTTTTTTTTTTTTTTGGTGAGTGTGTGTGTGTGTCAATAGGTGCCACTAAAATTTACCTGACACATTGTCAACTTGAAAGAACTTTTTCTTTGAATAAGGAAACGACTTGTTTGTATTTTGACGGTGTGAAGTTCCAATTTCAGAAGTCTCCTGCAGCCTGATTGTTGAAATTTTTTGTTTGTTGGGACGACATAGATGACATAGGTTAAAAGGCAGAGCGTGATTGGTCGGCTATGTCTTATCGCTGCTTTATCGTGCCTATGTTGGCTTGAACTCATGACAAACTAACGGCACCTCTTAAGTTTCAGACAGTATGTCGTCCATTCCACCTGACAAAGGCACGACAAAGCAGCGATAAGACATAGCCGACTAATCACGCTCTATCTTTTAACCTATGTCATCTATGTCGTCCCGACAAACAAAAAATCTCAACAATCAGGCTGCAGATGCTTTGATTTTTGGATCAATATTTTCCCATTCCTGAAATTAGACTTTAATGACTTCCCTAACAATTTACAATGAGGCTGATTATCAAGGGGCAATTAGATACCATAGAAGAAGGTCAGGGAACTGAGAATTTCTGTGTCTAAGATTGGTCCGGACATCTGTAATTTTTCAAATTCTTAAATCCTGATTTTTTGCTCGTGGAACTGGACTTATTTGTCAGAATTTTCTCTTTTAAAATTCATGTTATTTTCCTGATTCTTTGCAATGAAAAATCGATTTGCAATGAATCTGTTCTGTTAAATGTTGGTCAGTAAGTTAAGTCTCTAAAGTCTATGGAAGAGAATAATATTTTCCTTTAATCATTCTGAACTTCGTTAGAATCGAAAAAGCCTCTAAATCTTCCACATTTTACGTAAACTTCGATTTTATAATTTTTCTTTTTCCCTCTCCACATCCTCCTCAGATTTTTGTTGGGATGAAGGAGGATGTTGAGATTTTTAAAAATTACTCACTCTCCCACTGAGGTGCAAATTTCGTTTCAAATCTACAATACCCATTCAGTATATTTCTGTGTCTTATCTTTTATTTTTTCATCCTTTATTTCCACATTTAATTTGGAATTTTTTTTTGAAAAATGTTACCAGGATTGCCGGCAGCCTTTTAAGGGTGGATCATTCTTCGATCATGAAGGTCAGCCTTACTGCGAGACACATTATCATGCAAAACGTGGTTCCTTATGCGCTGGTTGTCACAAACCTATCACTGGTAGGTTCCACAGGATTCAAGAATTATCAGCTGTAAATAATTTGTGGGCTTACAGATGCAGGTTGAAAGAGAAAATTGACTTTTCTTGATGCTCAGACGTTGAGAAGTAGTTGTCTAGAGGGAAATTCCGAGTTGTTCTAGTGCCAGAACTATTTGATCAAATTGAAACGTTCCAAATATTCTGTAATTGTCCGTCTCTCTTTCATTTTTTGTAACTCAGGGTAAAATCTCAAAAATCCATTTAGATGAGTACCTAATAAGGATTTCTTTACACATATGGAACGTAGGCTTTGCCACTTCCCAAACGAAATGCCAATGGTCTGATAATTCAAATGACGTTCTGTCTGAGAGAAGAAACCAGAAAAACTTTTCAATTTTTTGTGAGAAGTTGAGAAATAGGGCAGGATTGTAAAATTTTTAGACTTTTGCAGACCTGTCGCATGGGCGGAAGCAAGGGAGTAGGCCCTACATCCCTCACCCCCCAGAAATCTAATTTCCACCTCTGAAGAAATGTGAGGGATTTCGCTAATTAAGTTTTTGAATTTAATTAGATCAATTAGATGTATTTATGTTAAGAGGAACGATGTTGCATGCAAACTCTATGCACATAGCTTCTTAGCATAAATATGTCCAATTTTTTGATGAGAACAGCTTAAAATGGCTCCTGAGAGGACTAAACGTTTCCCAAATTATCCTCATTATTTCTCATGGAGACCCCTTGGACTGCCTTTGATGCTGGGCAAATCCCCCAACTCTCCTTTGTAGCTGGAGGAGATAGTCCATCGGATTCCCCTTGGTAGGAGATCCGTAAGACACCCCCTATCCAGTGTGCTCTAGATTCCTCTGATTAGTTATACCCTTCCTGACCCCATCGCGAAGAGTTCATAGTTCCGCTCATCGTAGTCAAATATTTTGACTTCTACCATGACTTCTCCTGACCGGTCATCAAAATTCTGCTCTTTTTCAAGTTTTCTTGGACCTGAAGACGTAGTCATCCTGGTTGATGTGGACATTCGCATATTTTCCTTTAAATATTTAGGGAGTTTATTTTGTTGGCAGAAAAGTCAAATAAAATTTTACAAACTGACAGCTGCGAGACTCTTTCGAATAACCACCTGTGCCCCCTGCATTGCTGCCAAGATTGTAACTGAAGAATTGTTCCTGGAAAGTAAATGGGAAGTCATGATTTTGATTTTTTCACCGAATAGTTTTCGTAATTTAGCCAAAATGTCTGTAAAATAATTATATTTGCGTAATTATTTGATTCGTTGTAATACACGGACAAAGATTGATAATTTTAGCAGCAGTGTAAAAGCTGTAGGTGGTTATTCAAAAGAACTCATCAGCTGTCGGTTTACAGTAATTCACATCAAATTTGACAAGAAATTTTTTAGTGCAAGATAAGGGGTCTTTTATTTTAGCACCACATACTATTCCATCTATTAAAATTCTAATGTATATATATTTTTTTTTATTGCAGGTCGCTGTATAACAGCTATGTTCCGAAAGTTCCATCCAGAACATTTTGTTTGCGCGTTTTGCCTGAAGCAATTGAACAAAGGCACTTTCAAAGAGCAGAATGACAAACCGTACTGTCATTCTTGTTTTGTCAAACTTTTTGGGTAAAATTTTAAAGAACATCTCCTAGGAAATAATTTTTAGCATTGCCTCCACAGAAACTGCTTGTAACCCTGAGAATTAAGCTCAGTTAGCAGTTGACCATTGAAAAAAGTGCGAGGCATGCTTAAACGCAACAACATGACACCGATTCTAGTATCCAGTATTGATTGTGCAAATGCTGGTTTCCTAATTGTGTTGTTTTACGAATTGTGTCACTGGTTAAAAGATTTTGAGTTGAGTTATGAGTCAACCTACATTATAGACGACTCATTGGGTATGCTTTACCCAAATCTTCTGTCATAATTTTATAACACTTTTTACTTACCTTCTTAGTAATTATCAGACTAATACTCATTTGTTTTTGTCTTTTTTTTTCAAAGCTTATGACCACTGTAACCGTTGGAAAACCAAAACCAATTTCCTTGACTGTTTAAGTTGAACCATGCATACGCAATTCGTGTAATGCTTTTTCATGATATCAATCAATCACACTAAACTAGCTTTGCTTTCCACATATGTTGGGCACCTTTGTAGTTGAATGTAAGTCAAGATGAAAGTTAGGTACTTATCGTCTGTAAATTTAGTGTTTTGGTTACTTATATAATTTTGAAGGATATCTCAATTTTCTCCAAACCAACGGAATCGACAAAAAAAAGTTTGAAGACTGCTTCACTTGTGCCTCAATTTTTCATTTCCCAGTCAATTGTTTAAGTGTCATCCAGAGAAATATTATTTGTCAAATTAGAAAACCTATGTTGAAGCATAAAGATCAATATCGAGGATTTCGTTCCTACGATGACCTATGCAATTGATTGTAGCTTGATTAACTTTGATATCTCCAGACATAACTCCAAATCAAGAACAAGGAAGAATAAGCAGAACTTGAATCAGATAAGTTGGCCATTGTTTACTTTCGACTGTCATGCACAATAGACGAATTTACGTAACAGCACCTGCGGTCAGTCTTGAAGTCAAATCTTGCTCTTGAAGAATGGCAATGCTGCAGTTGCCTGCAAACAGAAAGTAAACATTTGCCAACTGATCAGACCCTACTTTAACCAAATTTAAAATCAGGATCCTTATTTTCTCCCTTAGAAACACGATTTAATGAATATCTACTAATTGACACTTGTAATTTGAATATGATAAATGAAATTATAATAATCATAACAAATACCTAGTTGTCAAGCAATGTGCGTTTTAAACTTGTGTAACTTCTAAAGTACTTACAAACCGGTGTTATTTTAATTTCCACAAGCTATAAAATCGTTTTATATTTCTCTACAAATTTCTGCATTTCAAATTTAAGAAAATTGCATTTGGTTGTTTTCAGCGGAGAAATTCTTACAGAACATAAACAGCATAGCCACCATAAAAAGTTATGAATAAAAATTTTCACGAGCCTTATGGAAATACGTTTTAATTAATTAACCTGAAAATTTGAAAGGTGAAGTTTTAATGTGATCTTTAAATGCAGCATGTTGACGGTGTAAATACGCGTATCAGGAGTACGGTGTTTCAAAATTTCTCCCTCAAATTTATTTCATCGAAGAACAATGAAGCAACACGGTTGCTTGAAAACTTTCACAGAGCATTCTTAAGGCCAAGAAGAAAAGTTTTCAAAAAATGACTTTGAGTAGTTTTCAATTTAAAAATTCGATCATGACAGTAAGTTTGCAGCATCACTAACCGTCATATCTATTTATGCGGTTTCACCGTCAATGTACAGATTGAGATGCTGAAAGAAAATATTTCCAGAAATTTTAGATTTTTGCACCACCATCATCTTTTTTTATGAGTCGCCTTGAAAAACTAAAAGAGTTTTAAGTTATTCAAATGATATTCCTTTGCAAGTAATCAAAAATCCCTTAGCTTGTGGAACTTTCCTACCTATAAGGTACAACAGGACAGCTTTTTCCTAGCGATCTGACAGGAAAGAAATTACCATGTTGGTACTGAAGGCTGAAGGACTGTTGAAAAGAAATCTTTTTATTATTTAATGTTTACGGGTTTATTTACTTTCAAGTAAGTAATTTCTCTTACACAAGTAACAAGATAACTAGAGTAAAAGAAATCAATCACTGAAAATTGATTGTATAATCGCTACTTAAATTTGTATTCACTGTTAATTCATCTCTATTAACTCATGACAAATGATGTTGAAGAAATTTTGTTCATGTGGGTATTAATGTTTTCAAATTGTTTAAAATTATTTTTAAATATTTATTAGCTTATAAATTTTTATTGAATCATTGTACTGTTTTATACTAGTCTTTTCTGTCTTGAGAGGCTAGATCCCTCCCGAGCATGCTTGCAGTAGTTCGTGTCAAATCATACCAATTTTGCTTTTATAATTATGAACTAATTGTTTGTTCTAGAAGTATCTACCTAATGTAAGTGTAGTTTTTAATAATATAGGCATGAACCGATTTTATTTTTTCTGTGAGGTGATACTTACTTCTCATTCAATTAAAAGAAGCAAACAATGATTGATGTAATGATTTGAAATAAAGATTCCATGAAGAATTATGGTTGAAAAATTTATTTTTCTTGTAGATAACTACATTGTATACCTATGAGCCAAAAATATCTGCCTTATTGGCATGTGATTGAGGAGCGACTACCATTCAATCCTTTATAAGTATCTATATTCTTGGATTAATCTAAATTTGAAACACATCAGGAAAAAAGTTACGAAGAGAGATAAGAATAATTTTTGCTTACTGGATTGTATTAGAATGAAGAGGAAACTGTTGTAAGAAGTGCAATTGAGTAAGAACGTGCAAGTGGTGCAGAAATTTTGCACCCTTCATTGCTTCCATGGTATGCAAGTGACCCGGGGAGAAGAATTCCGGCACTGCTTCCTTATCTTAAGCATCTAAATTTAGGACATAAACAAGTGGAAGTACACAGCAATGATTTAGGGTAGTTTTCACGCTTGCCACCCCATGCTGGATAAGTAATCCCACACTGAATTGCAAGTATTCAGTGGCTGACAAGAGAATTGATCTAACTAAAGAGAGAATTACAAATTCCCTGGGTTGCTGCCACAGGTTTACGCAAATGAAATTAAGTGACGTCATGACCATTTGAGGTGATTTAAACCTGAAATTCCTTACTGTTGGTTTACTGGCTTTAATCGCTGCAGGCTACAGGTGCTAATCCTTTCCAAGCCCGAGTTTGGTTGGCCATATTCTATCTCAGGTTATGAAACCTAACGTCTAATTTCTTCCGTAAGCTGAGAATAATATATCCTAAACTCAAGCTGTAAGCAGGTTGACCTTTTTTTACAGCGAGTTTGAGCTATCCTCAGATCATCAAAGGTGCAAACTATTACTCAGCGATTGCAGAAGGAAGTCAACAGGCTCACTTTATCTTGCGGCCTGAAGTAAACCTGCCAACAAAATTCGGGCCCAGATTTGCTGAGTTCAGGAAAACCCTACTTTTGAAGGACCAACTTTAAGGTTCTGCTCCTTGTTGTTGAAAATATTGACTAAAGGAAGCAAAAGTCATTCATGAAAGGATTGTTCATTATGTCTAATGCACTTTCAAAATGCTTCAAATACATTCTTGTTTAGGTGTACTTTTCTAACATAGGCGAGAGGCTCATTCGAACCTTGATTATATATGATAGTTTAGAGCATGATTCAACTGCAGAAGGAAATTTTACATCAGTCTTTTGGGAACAATCCAATCCAATAACCTATAAGGATTGATTAGGGAAATTTGGTTTTAAAATATTTATTGATGCCAGATTGCACACCAGAAGAGCTACAAACAGTAACTGATATCAGGTACTATTACTTAGAAAGAACTAACTTCCTCATCTTCCCTTAATCCAACTTCTGACCAACATCTTAAGGCAAGATTAAAGGAAAACTATCGAAGACCTGTCCTGTGAGGTCTAATGATGTTACTATTCCTATAATAAATTAATACCCATTCTACAGTCAAAATATTTCAATTACGGATGAAGTACCATTTTGTTATCCAAGAAACAATACAGCCCACTGAACTAAAAGAAGAAATTTCGAGCATTCTGACTCGGGAACGGATCGACAGCATCTTTTCAAGCAGTAATGCGATGCTTCTTTGCTCAACTCAGTTTTATGTAGACAATTCAGTGGTTCATTTCTCCAAAGGCACAGAGAATATTACAGTCACTGAGTCCTATTTAACATGGATGTCACATGGGTGGTATTCTTTCTTGGACGATAAATTCATCAAAGAATTGGAAAGGAAGAAATATAAAGGGAAAAAAGAAGAATTGCCTGAATGGCTATTTGGAGTTTGCATGATAAGAAAAATTTATTTTTTTCTTTCAATTTCAATCAAATTTCAGTATCTTCGCTTAAACGAAAACACAAAACATAAAAAGACAGTAGAACTTACAGAAGTCTAGGATTTCGCCCTGCTGTCTATAAGAAACATGTATCACAATGTGAGTAAATTAAAACACTTTTCAGACATTCAAATTAGAGCAATCCTCGAATTCAAAACCTTGACTTAAAGAGGGAAAGAACCTGATTGCATATGTATTCCTGAATTATTCTTGCGTTCTAGCACAAAACAAATTTTCATAAGAATGTTGCCTAACACAATAATTTATAAATCACAGCATAAAATATTTTCCTTTCGTTACTAACATTCAAATTTACATCATGATAAGACAGAAACCCAAACTTTCATCAAATAACACCCTTTGGTGTGTCACTACATTAGTTTCCCATCAACAATTCTTTTGAGCATTT
The DNA here is from genome assembly GCF_001854935.1 of Bemisia tabaci. NCBI lineage: Eukaryota > Metazoa > Arthropoda > Insecta > Hemiptera > Aleyrodidae > Bemisia > Bemisia tabaci. Next base: position 6,521,532 of record NW_017547107.1, on the reverse strand, counting down.
CTATCTTTATTAAGGCAAACTTTCAGCTCAGGAAAACGTAACTTCAAGACTTCGTAAAACTTAAAACCTTCTTGCAATCGTGGAATTTCATTCATATTAGGACAAGTCAAATTAAGACAAACTACAATTCATTTCTCTGTTCCTGACTATTCTTTCTTTTATTTACTACCTTGTAATATTGTCATATCAATGCCTTTGCCAAGTGCTCTCCAAACTCAAGGATTAAACACCAATTTATACAGTAACTTCATTCTGTGGATATCAGTGTTAAAATGTACCTTCCGGTTCGATGTACTGATCAATTGACTAGGCAAGTTGACAAAAATTACATAATGCAGGAGCTTTCATGCAGATTAAAAGTGGCTCCTACAAAATCCACGGGTAAATCAACTTATTCAACACTAGGCAAATTAAAATTAGGTCATATCAAAAAGACGGGCTTTCTTTGGGAAAAATTCAAATAAAAACGTTCTCATTCTGATTTCATTGAAAAAATTAAACGTGAAACTTCCGATCGACATCTTTTCCAAACAAGAGGAGAAAAAATACATTTGTACACATTTTGCCCGATATCTTATTTGAGAAATCTTTTTCCTTAGTATTACAAAACATGTATAAAAACAAAATTAGTTGAACCATTAGAATACTCTCATTGTACCCGACTCCTACCATAGAAACATGTACAATTCTTTATCCAGTCTAACTGATTCGTCTTTCTTGTACACAGCTCAAGCAAAACTTAAAAATGACATTTCATCCTATACATTGAAACAATAATATAAATCTATTAAAGATAAAGTACATAAAACCATTTGCATGTAACTTACATTTTGCATGGAGAAAATTAAAAAAATAATTCAATCATAACTCGACGAATTTGTTCAGATTCAAAAAAACATTCTTCTTTTGGTTGTCTTCACCTCGATAACTAATACTCTCTACGTTCAGACTTTCATTTTAAGTATGATCTGCTCCTAAAATTCAACTGAAACAGAAAAATTGCACAACATTATTTAATACACAATATGAGTGAGATTCCTCTTTAAAAAATTACTCTTAATACCTTTACATTAATCAATTTTATGGACAATTAAGGGATTAAATGGACTGCCAGAAAATCTTCCTTGAAATTTTACTCCTTCTAACAGTCCAAAGGAAAAAATTCTCGATTTATCCGTGACATTTACTCGGTAGATTTAATCACACAAAAATAAACAGGTCATTAACAATGTTGAAACATTGCAAAGGACCTTCACAAAGATTCAATCTGCCAACTTTTTCTATTAAATGAATCAATGTGTGATACATTAGGGTGCAACTCATTTTCATCATGTTGGAAAATCGACGAGATCCGGGTGGCAATCGATGCTATCTATGAAAATAATAGGCTGTGTAAAAGTTGAGCCAATTTGAAACTTTTTCAGCTGATGCTCAAAGGGATCAAAACTACGGGCAAAATTACATCGGTTTAAATGGGCGGAAAAACGCCTGATCTTCGCAAATGCGTTTTTTGGATCGAACCTGCGCTTGAATGAAAAAAACCTGACCAACTCTTAGAGAGGCATCTAGGGGTCTATTCGAAATGAGAAAAATCACACTTTTGACCCATAAGTGGGCACAGGGGGGTCACGGTGTAGCCAGTTTGGAGGCGCCGCGCCCGGAGCTAAGAATACTCTTCTGATAGAACTCAAAATAAGTGTTCCGAAGTTGAAGAGGCAAACTTATCTCACAACTTGATGAAAAATAATGTATAATAGTTGTTTTAGCCCTTGAGAACTATACTTGGCCCTTTACAATGTTGCCTCACATACTATTTCTCGAGCCTGAACAAAATCGGTGTATATATTTTATCTTGCACTCGAGTGATCCCCCTACCCTCACCCATGGGTCAAAAGTGTGATTTTCTCGTTTCAAATGGGCCCTTAGTTGCCTCTCTAAGAGTTGGTCCGGTTTTCTTCATTCAAGCGCAGTTTCGATCCAAAAAACGCATTTGCGTAGATCAGGCGTTTTTCCGCCCATTTAAACCAATGTAATTTTGCCCGTAGTTTTGGTCCCTTTGAGCATCAGCTAAAAAAGCTTCAAAGAGGCTCAAACTTTATACAGCCTATTATTTTCATAGATAGCATTGATTGCCACCCAGACCTCGTCGATTTTCCTACATGACGAAAATAAGTCACACCCTAGTGATACACCTGTAGCAAAGGTTGGCAACAACCCTGCACATACGCAAAGGGGGAGGGAGCTGTGTCACATTAGTACATTTTTTCCCCAGCAATATTATTTACTTGGTACGCTAATATTAATCACAAATTAGTGACAAACATAACAGACTCATTTTAGTCATGTTAGTAGAATTTTTCCCCTACCGAACTAAGTTACTTAGCGCACTAATTGATAAAAAGAAGTAATCTTCACACAGATTGACTTCTGGAGGTTTTGGTACCGTGAATCAACTGATAATTTGAGTAGAACACAAACGGTTTCATAAGGAAATTTCTGTATACAGGTGAAATGAAAAGGCGAGTACTTACTCGCTGGCTGCGGTAGTGTTGGCAGTGGTGGGAGTGGGAGGTGGTGCTGTCGTTGCCGCTGCGGCGGTGGCGGCCGCTGGTCTCTTCTGTTCAGTACGGTTCTCCGAATTTAAAGCACCTCTATTGCTGTTCTGCGGTCTGTTGTTGTAATTTTGTTGCCTATGATATCCTCCTCGGTTATAATTGTTGTTGTAGCCAGCCCCAGGGTAGTATCCTCGGAAGTTTCCGCCCCTGAAATTGCCCCTCCAGGACCGCGTGACTCCGAAAGTCTCAGAGTTGAGTTTACGTTCCTGTCTCCAGTCTACTCGCTGGAGTCGCCTGGAAACAATGATAAATGATAAGTTGTCAAGTAATGATTAACACATGCAAAAATAATTCAAAAAATTAAAACAGCTGGCTCCAATGGGAGAAAACTGTAAGATCATCATGCAGAACACTTAAATCATTTTTATATTTATTTAATTTAAAACAAAACTAAAGTCTATTAAAATTACTTCAGCGACTAATTCGGCAAATTTTTTGAGATCCTCGCCGAACAATAAGGATTCGATAAATTAAACCAATTAGTGTCAAAATAAATTCCTGAAATAGGACAAGGCATTTTGAAATCGCAAATTATCTTGTTACATGTGCTCTATTGACTGAGTCTTTCACAACATCAAACCATTCTCAGCAATGTTCTGCATCAAATGATCACCTACATCTTGACCATCTCACATTCACGTTTAAAAAAATTGTCTTCACCTTTTTCAGAAGGATTGCGACTTTCCATGAAGAAAGGACCCCGGACACTCCTTATGAGAAAGTGCATTACGATCGATTTTAAATTTTTTTATTGCATTCAATTCCTCTCAAGATGCTGATTAAAAGTCATCATTACGCCAACTTTCTATGATGCACCATTTTTGCAGTATACGCCCTTCATTATTGAATTATTTGGCGATTAAGAGTCAAAAAGAACAAGAAATTCGAGAACAGGCCTGGTGTAAAAAAGAAAAAACGTAGCACGTGTCTGCCTTCTTATCGGTTCCTGCTTACTCTGGGGCTATCTCCCTCCCGCTCTCAACCGTTTGACGTTCACCATATTTCTCCAACTTTCCTGTTCTTATGCTCCTCACGAAACTGATTTGGATAGTAAAGCAAAAAGGCACACGGAATCCGAGATGAGACTGCCGCTTGGAGTTTCTCTGATTTTCTTGTTGACACACAGCCAACTGTTCATTCAAGGGCTGAAATGACGAATCTTTCTAACACTTTATGGCCAAATAATTTAATAACGACAGGCACATTGTGCAAAAACTGTGCATTGTTGAAAGTTTACGCAAAGATGACTTTAGATCAGCATCTTGAGAGGAATTGGATGCAATGGAAAAATTAAAAATCGATTGTGGTGCACGGTTCTTTGTATTGTGGATTTCCCCCCTTTTTGCCGCACAAGATGGCATCTAAATTTCACAGGGAGCTCTCAGTTTTTCTTTCTCAATGTATCGAACAAATTGTTTCAAAATTCAGAGAAAAAAAAAATTAGAAAAAAGTAAAGTAAGTATTTTCAGAAATTTAAAGCTGTTGGCAAAATCACTGACACTGTCTAGACAACTCATGCTTGGAGCGCCATCAGCTCGTAAACACCAGCGTAGCTGCAAACACCATAGCTTAATGGTATTCATGGGTCATTCTGAGGATTATGATTCATCCTAGATAATAATTTATGTTCATCGGACAATTCTTTGATACTCGGAAGTTTATTCAATACATACCCTTTACTTCGCTCAATGGCTTCACAGCTGATATTGTCGAAGAATGATTTAGCTTTGTTATAGAAAGCAGATTCTGCCTCTTCACTTTCTGTTTCGCCTTCACCAATTCCGGTTTCATTTCCACTATCATCTTTCTTGTCAGTCTCACCGTTAACTCTTACAGCAGCTGCTTCACCATCTGAGAGAAAAAGAGATCATTAGAAATAATAAGATCAAGACAAATGGGCAACATAAATGTTGGATGAATAGATTATGTGATCCACGAACTTAATAAACACGCATTGTTGCTTCGTTGAGGCCGCAAGTGAATCATGTGCCCACAGGAGCCGAATGTCTGCACATGAGCACTTGGAAATAATCCCTGGTGCTCACACTAATAGCCAGTATGCTGCAACTACATACATCATGTGAAGTCATGCTAATGAGCCACTAGACAGGGTGTCAACTACAGCATGCTGATACATGTTTCCTGATCCTAATTTCATATTGACCTCTACTTGTGCAACAATAATTACCGAAAGTAACTGCTTAATAACATATTTAACGGTTTTTTATGCTTAAAACCTCCCTCTCATAATAAAATAGTGGCTACGTGAGTCAAATCGTGCAAAACACGTTACTGTTGCAATCTCTGCAAAATTAAAATAAGACTATCTCAATCTTGGAGCTTCAGCTCGGATGTTGCGCACTGTTAATGCTATGGACAACACAAAGCGGGGAAGGAACACTACTTGATTGAAAAGACTCGGATGTTGCGCACTGTTAATGCTATGGACAACACAAAGCGGGGAAGGAACACTTTTTGATTGAAAAGACTGCTTAGGCTGTTGTAGTGCGCAATTTGATACAAGCAGACTAATGTTTATCTTAAGAGCAGAGAGAGTTCCAATTTCCCATAGCCAATATGAACTAAAAATGTTAATAACTTAGTTAAGAGTTGATTTTCGTAATTTTCATTGTGCGAATCATGTTTTCCATAAAATTTAGGTTCAGAAACGAATCAAGATGCTCAAATTCCCATCTTGTCTAATATTCCAATTAACTTTATTCCTGTACAAACTTGAGATTACTGAGCGATTCCCAAAATGAAAGCAATTTCATAAGGTACTGTAAAAATAATGAGAGCGTCAGTTTCAGCCTTTAATTAGTATGACCAGGTGAGCTGCATCATTACAGCCTTCACAGGTGCTGCTAAAAATAAACAGTTCTGTTGAATCTGCCAATCGAGTAAAATACATACGTTGGCATAGAATACATTTACACAGGGAAGAGAATTTTCACCTACCGATTTTAATTTTGCTTAATTGACTCCTTAGTTCTTCGAACTGAGAATTGGCTTGTTCGAAATCATATTCCTTATCGAATTTAATCTTGTTCCTGGGTTTTTGGTTAGGACCTAGAGGACCAGCAGGTCGATTATTGTAAGCTTGCGGTCTTCCCCCTCGTCCGTTACCCCATTGCCTTACTCCTCCTCGTTGAACCCATCCTCGACCAGCATTTGGCATTCGGTTTAACATTTGTCCACCAGACTGAAAAAAAATCAGGAGCAGATTTGTCAGCATAGAAATCTTGGCAACAGAAAGTAGGCTTCACAGAAAAATACAAATAGTGGGTTCGCAATCAGACTAAAGTGAAGTGTTCGCCATGCGGGCAGCGAAGAAATGGCAGTGGTTAGCTCTAAAAGAATGGAAATTCATACAGAAAAGAGAAAAAAATTTAAATAATGCTCTTCCACAAAATAGCATCTAAAGTGGCCAAACCGCTTTGTTGGATTGGTTCTGTTTCAGTCTCGGTAAGATGATTAGACAAAGCTGACGATTTGGTTTCGAACTTTCTGACAAGGCCGAGACAGGACCAACACAACTAAGTGTTTTATTTTGGGTGTTAGAATAGGGGAATATTCCTTCCTTTCAATGTCCTTGGACTTGCTAGCGAAGTCATTCTAAAAATTTACCCAAGGCTGAGCTATCGAACCGGCCACTACTGATGTTCAGAGGATTACTCAAGACAGTTGAGTTGAGAGGGACGATCAGATACGAATAATAGGAATAACGAATTTTATTGGGCACTCAAGTCGTACTAAAAGGATTAGCTACCGAAACTGAAATGGAGGAAAAACCTCAGCTCTTAAGATTCAAACTAATAATCAACACATTTAAGGCCTCCTTAAATATTTTTATAGCTTTCTCTGGGGTCCAAACACTTCTAAGGACTTTAACCCTTTATTGCATGAGCTAATCATTGATTTCGGTGAGGAAATCTACATTGTAGAGTATTTTTTCGACAATAGAGTAAGTTGAAATCGATTTTTGTAGTAATTTTTTAAGTTAGGAGATCAGACTTATAATGCTCCCCAAAAATCATTTCTTGCTTTGATTCAATTTAATACTCCAGCATAGAAATAAAGCTGAAAACCATTTGTTGCTTTCATGCAACGCTATGCAATAAAGGGATACAAGGATATTTGACGACTTCTTAAGTTGTGCAAAACTTTCTTGAACTAGTAGATCCTAGTGGATGGGGTATCCAGCAGGAAGGAATAAAGCTACTTACATAATTATTTCTATCACGATAATCCCTGTAGTCACCACGGTCTCTATTATCCCTGAAGTCTCCTCGGTCTCTATTTTCCCTGAAATTGTCACGATCCCTGTTGTCTCTATAGTCCCGATCTCGGAGCTCTCCCCTGTTGTAGTTATCCCTGTATCCTCCTCTGTTGAAGCCTTGGCTGTAAACAAAACACAATACGAATGAAAGATCGAAAATTCTCGGAGAGATCAGGGCATTTAGGATACATTTTGGCCACTACACGTCTTGGCATAGCAGAGGTATGCCAGTCACCTGGACTTTCATACAGCTGTGGTACATAATATACAAGACTGAAATTGATTGCAAAATCAGCTCTCTAAATATGTAAATAAAATTTCATGCTTCATGGCACCTTCCCAAACGAAAAGCATGAACTTGTGAAAGAATTAATTTCACTGAGTTTCCACACTTCATTTACCCATTCCCTGACTTTCTGTCATTTTTTTGTTTTACTGTGATCCAAAAATTTCCTTAGCTTTCCCATGATCTTTGAACTAAGCTTTGGATCTACTGCCAAACTTCAAATCTGCAGTATAAAGTCTAAAGTTTGTCATGGGTCAGTTTCCCTGGTCACAGAATCGTGTTTTGATACTTGATTCTTGTGGATAAACTGAAAATAATAAGATCTGTCCACACCGCAACTTTCTACGTTCAGTATTAACTGAGATATCGCCCTTTGAAAAGTCGAGTTTTTGACGTCATCCACCATGGTAGTGACACCCTTGGTTTCTTCCACTTTGCTTTTATCCGCGTTTCATGTTGAATTAACAGTGCTAATGTGCGTCACACCGACTGATGAAAACAAGGTGGAAGAAACCAAGGGTCTTACCTTGGTTTCTTCCACTTTGCTTTTATCCGCGTTTCATGTTGAATTAACAGTGCTAATGTGCGTCACACCGACTGATGAAAACAAGGTGGAAGAAACCAAGGGTCTTACTACAGCGGTGGATGATGTCAAAAACCAGACTTTTTAATAGGCGATATCTCGGTGAATATTGAACGTAGAAAGCTGCGACAGACACAGACACACAAATTTTAGTATTTTTAGCTAATATATAAAAATCTAGCCTTAAACACAATTTTGTGACCAGCGCAACTAACTCATTCTTGAAGTAATAAAAAAAATTTTAGACATTCATTATCATAAGGATCTGTTTCTTTTCAATGGCCAGTGATGAACATACTGCATGTGAGGATAGTGAAAAAAAACTGAAATTTTACAAGCAATATGAACACATTGAGACAAATATAGGAAGCCACTCACTTATCACGGTAGTGATGCTGATTCGACTGAGACTTGTTCAGACGATTTTGTTGATTACTTGCTTGAATGTTTTGGTCCAGACTGGGAGATTTGCGACTAGGAGCTCCAACTGCCGGGGTTGATGACCGGGATGAGCCTCCGATCAAATCTAGAACATTCAACACTAAACTGGACTTTGACGCTAAATTCATTTCGAAAAAAAGCACCTACATAAACCTCACTGTCATTTACAAAAAAAAGGTAACCCACACAAGGAGTAAAGAGAAAAGAAATGAGAGAAATTTACTTCCTTGGGTTATCAGTTCTCATCAAATTCTGCTAAGTGTTTTCCATCATCTATAGAATTTTGATTTTATTTTGGTAAATTTGAAAAGCTAAATCTTTTATGATACAAGCAGTAAAAAATCTCCTTTCTCTCGCTGAGTCACTTTTTCAAACTTTTGGATTCAACTTAGTTTGTGAATAAATAGTAACAGCAAATTGTGTATTTCAATGGGCCTGTTGCAAACTTTTGCCAGAGCAAAAATAAGAGTTGTTTCTTATAGATAATGCCTCGAAAATCACGATGAGCGCATCAGCAAAGTCTGAAATGCACTCATAACTTCACAGTCTGCGTAAGAAATTGGCGGTTTTTTGAGCTTCCCGCTTCAAAAACGATACTACGGCACAGGTGAACATTTTGTAAGAGGAGTCGTTCCATCGTCGGCAATAATCATCATGGCCGACGCCAATCCGCCAAAACACGTTTGATGGGACGAGATAACACCTGAACTGGATTAGACCAGATAACAATCGGTGTGTTAACGTTCATATTTTCCACGCCCGAATTGATTGACCTTGAACTCTCCTCGAATTACGCGCGGAACTGCGCGCAAGCGTCGGCCATGATGAATATCGCCGACGATGGAGCGACTCCTCTAACAAAATGTTCACCTGTGCCGTAGTATCGTTTTTGAAGCGGGAAGCTTAAAAAAACGCAAATTTCTTACGCAGATTGTGAAGTTATGAGTGCATTTCAGACTTTGCCGATGCGCTCATCGTGATTTTTGAGGCATTATCTACAAGAAACAACTCTTATTTTTGCTCTAGCAAAAGTTTGCAACAGGTCCATTCATGACTTCAAAATTTCAACTTATCTGAGGGGATTTCTGTTTAAACTCAGGATTTAAATTATTCGTGCGATGAAAAATAATGCATCCAACTTTCTGTTGGTCACCAAACATGCAAAGGAAAGAAACAGGTTTTAAAAGTGGAGCTATTAACAACTTAAAATCAGCTGAAATTTTAAGGTCATGCCTTAGGTACCTGGGTTTGCTGACAACCCCCCAAAAAAAATCTACATTCGTAACACGTCAGAATAAATTTTTCTCTCTTTGACATGCACAACATAGGACAAAAATTATTTTTCCACTGTCTTACTCTAAATACACTAACCAAGCTTAAGTTATTCCTGAGTCTATTTTCAACAAAAATGGCATCACAGCATTTCTAGAAGTATTTTACACAGGACTTTCAAACATTATGAAAATTCCATCTGATGAGGATATTACATTGCACTGAAAACCTACAAATAATGCTAGGATCTTAAAAGTGCCGTGTGTGATAAATAAGAGCTATGATTAAAAGTTCATCAAGCTAAGCAGAATATATGTAGGAACTAGACGCAGCAAACATAAGCGATGAGACTTCACGGAGTATGCATGCTACTGCACACTACGAATTCTGACAAGCAAGGATAAGGAGATTTAACAGGATTGAACATCGAATTGTTTTCAGGAGAGCATTCAGTTACATTTACAAGGATGACTCGATTTCAAAAATAATTTTGATTGATGGAATGAGAATAAGGGACTAATAAATGCAATTGATACACACTAAGTTTTTCTTAAGGAATTAAAGCGTTTCAGGATGAAAATGATTTTATTAAGAATGACTTTATGGAAATTATGATTGGTGGATGGAAGAGAGGTGTACTTAGTGAGGAGAGGAGGAAACGGGAAATCTTAAAAAAAAAAGAGACGAAGGATGCAAGCACTAACTACAAAAAAGCTTCGAGAAAATTCTCAAGGAATTGGGAGACGCACAAAAGCTTATTCTCTCAAATGCCTCTCCGAGAAATAATGAAGACTTGCATTATTTTTTAGCAGGGTTTCAAAGAAAATTGATACTACCGGTCTACTAGGATCTGAAGTGCAGCGGAAGCCAGCCAAAGTGCTTGAAGCGGGGCATGCTGTTGAGCAAGCCAGCAAGCGGGCAGGTTTAATCTAAATCAAGTACGTACCATTGTCGGTTGGATGAGGGGGTTGAGGTTGTTGTTGATGATGGTGGGCGGGAGGACCCGGAGGCCCGGGGGGATGGTGAGGGGGCCCTGGTTGGGGGGAACGTTCCAACTCACTTGTTTGGCTTTGAGCCTGACGAGGACCTAAATTCATACCCGAGGCCATTGGGTTGTAATTCTGGTAGACACCGTGCCCAGGCGCCTGGCCCATCATAGGGTGTGCTGAGAACCCAGAGTGCTGTTGGATCGCCGGGTAGTTGGGCTGCGACAGAGCCGGGGGAGCGGAGACCTGCTGAATAAAACGCACATTAACATTCTTGATGTGAACATGGGGACTTACAAAAGGCAAGTTCCTTCATAATGTAAAAATTTAGTTACTGGTGAGAATTAAGGAACTTCGACGGAGAGTGAACAATGCCACTTCTACAACAGGATGGGCGAAATAAGCCCAGAGAGGGCTGGCTATGAAACCCTTAAAAAACTTATTGTGTTCAACTTAGATTTGGAAGTTCATTACAGTTGTGATCTCGACAGATGCTACTTTTATCTGATTATAGCAAGAAATACGAGACACTCCTAGTGGATTACGAAAATCAAAAGCAATTACGCACTTATCAGCTCAATGTGACAGAAAATAAGTGACTTGTTTGAAAAAATATGATGGGATAATAACCGCAAAATCGCCGGAAATACAGAAATTTAGCGGCGATCTCATGTAAAATTATAATAAACTAATTTAGAAATAATCTCTTCTTTGAAAATTTGAGCATTACTGTCATCTTCGGAAACTCGGGAGAATAGTGGATATGGACTCACTTGAACAATAGCAGGATCGTTGAGTGGCTGGGTGTTGAGAACTCGGATGTCTTTGATGTCGGATCCTCTGAACAGGATGTAGTCGTAGATCTGAGGTTGGGCTGGTACGACACATCTTGTTTCACGGTCTTCAGTACCAAATGAGCGCACTGCAAAACAAGAGGGCAAAAATTAGGCTAGATGCAGAGAGCAGTTAGACCACTTACAGTGACAATATTTCATCACTAAAAAATATAATAAGGTGTGATGTAAATGATGAACCATCATACATTCAGATGGAGAGTAAGTTTTTTTCCATCTCAAGTTAAACTAGGGTTTATACTGCGTACTCTTTCACAAGTTTCAAATTCTCTGAGTTTTCTTTGATCCATCCCGAAAGGGAGGAGCAAACTCACAATAAAGCTACTATAAAGTTAAGATTTTTACATACTTCTAAGTAAATGAAATGAGAAGGCTGTTTAGAGGAAGGTAAATTGTGCAATTGCCACATGGAATCGTCTTCGTCTTATCTATTACTTTACTTTTTTCTTCTTGTAAATTTCATTAATTACTCAAACCATCCCAGCTACGTGCGGTTGGCGGCGTGACACATTTCATTATCACAAGCGGGAAAAATTGAAGGCATTCAAGCTTTTTCAATGACTAGATCTGGATGCAAATATTCGTGTTCTCGGGATGTCCGTGTTGCATACATACAAAATTGCAGGCGCTCTGGTTTTCTAAGGCACTACGTTTGATGACTGCGGCTGTTCGTTTTGGATGATTTTCTGCGTTAAATTATTAGTAGTGTTTACCATGATATTCTTAATATTCGGCTCAGTCGTGTGGCAACATGGCTGAAAAACCATGGCACCATGGCATGTGGAAAACTGGGCTAATTAAGGAAATGTAATCGGTAGTTCGCAGGATTCACAGACGTCACCATGAAGACATCGCCCACATCATTTCTGCAACTTACAGATTACATTTCCTTAATTTGCAGTTTAGCAACGCTGCCATGATGCTACACGGCTGATACGAATGTTGAGGATATTATAGTAAGCACTGTTGATGATTTAATGTAGAAAACCATCGAGAACAAACAGCCGCAGTCATGAGTTGTGCCTAAAAAACCAGAGCGCCTGAAATTTTTTGTGTATGCAACACGGACATCCTCAGGGCACAAATAGTTGCATCCGGATCTAGTCATTGAGAAAGCTTGAATGCCTTCAATTTTTCCCGTTTGTGATAATGTGTCTCGATGCCAACCGCACGAAGCTGGGATGGTATGAGTAATTAATGAAATTTACAAGAAGAAAAAAAGTAAAGAAATAGATAAAACGAAGACGATTCCATGTGGCAATTGCACAATTTACCTTCCTCTAAACAGCCTTCTCATTTCATTTACTTGGAAGTATGTAAAAAGCTTAACTTCATGGTAGCTTTATTGTGAGTTTGCTCCTCCCTTTCAGGATCGTTCGAAGAAAACTCAGAGAATTTAAAACTTGTGAAAGAGAACGCAATGGGGTTTCATGATAAAATGCTAGTTACAATGTTTGATATATTCTGCAGAACAAACTGAAAATTATGTTAGAAGATTGTTTCAGGATATACCCTAGGAAAGAAAAAGAAGTGTCGTCAACGACAGGTTCATAATGACCATGAAAGGTCATCTGAGTTTATGAAGACTTTTCTATACCTCCAGCGGAAAGCAACTGAATCATACCCAAAAAGTATGAGCATACTTCAGTTTCATGGAGGCAATCACGACTTGGTGATCTCCTTGAGTAATCCATGTCTCATTTACATAAAACATTAAAGGTACAAGCTTTTGAGAGAAAATCTAAGATGAAACATGTATCTTGAGATGTCAGCACATCTATGGGTAAAATTTCCTCTTAGATGCTTCCTAACAAGACAATTATTGCTATTCCCCAAAATTATTAAAATTTGGCACTTTCGAAGCTATTTGTAACATTGAAAGCGTGGCTTTGGGGTTTCATGATGGAATGCTCATTACAATGTTTGATATAGTGTGCAGAATAAACTGAATTTTTTGTTAGAGGATTGAATAGAATCATCCACAAAAAATAAGAGTAAGATTCAACTTCATGGAGGCTATCAAGACATACTGATTCTTCAAGTCATCCATGTCTCATCGACATAAAACATTCAGAGCTAATGTTTAAAAGAGAGAATATAAGCTTCAACATGTATCTTGAGATGTCAGCACATCTATGGGTAAAATTTCCTCTTAGATGCTTCCTAACAAGACAATTATTGCTATTCCCCAAAATTATTAAAATTTGGCACTTTCCAAGCTATTCGTGAAATTGAAAGCGTGGCTTTGGGGTATCATGATAAAATGCTCATTTCAATATGTTTGACATGCTCTGCAGGATAAACGGAAATTTTCATCAAGAGAGTTTTTCAGGATATGATATTGATACGAAAGAAAAAGAATGTTGTCAACGACAGGTTCATAATGATCATGAAAGGTCATCTGAGTTTATGAAGACTTTTCTATACCTCCAGCGGAAAGCAACTGAATCAGCCACGAAAATAAGTGCGTAGTTCAGTTTTATGGAGGCTATCAAGACAATATGATTTCTTTTAGGTATGCATACCTCATTAACATAAAACATTAAAGGTTCACGCTTTTGGGAGAAAATATAAGCTTCAACGTGTATCTTGAGATGTCAGCACATCTACAGGTAAAATTTCCTCTCAGATGCTTCCTAACAAGACAATTATTGCTTTCCCCCAAAAATTAGTAAAATTTGGCACTTTCCAAGCTATTTGTAACATTGAAAGCGTGGCTTCGGGGTTTCATGATAAAATGCTTATTCCAATATGTTTGACATGTTCTGCAGAATGAACTGAAATTCTCTCCAGAGGAGTGGTTCAGGATATATTGGTAGAAAAGAAAAGAATGTTGTCAACGACAGGTTCATAATGATCATGAAAGGTCATCTGAGTTTATGAAGACTTTTCTATACCTCCAGCGGAAAGCAACTGAATCATACCCAAAAAGTATGAGCATACTTCAGTTTCATGGAGGCAATCACGACTTGGTGATCTCCTTGAGTTATCCATGTCTCATTTACATAAAACATTAAAGGTACAAGCTTTTGAGAGAAAATCTAAGATGAAACATGTATCTTGAGATGTCAGCACATCTATGGGTAAAATTTCCTCTTAGATGCTTCCTAACAAGACAATTATTGCTGTTCCCCAAAATTATTAAAATTTGGCACTTTCGAAGTTATTTGTAACATTGAAAGCGTGGCTTTGGGGTATCATGATAAAATGATCATTTCAATATGTTTGACATGCTCTGCAGGACGAACTGGAATTTTCATCAATAGTGTTTCAGGATATAATATTGATACGAGAGAAAAGAATGTTGTCAACGACAGGTTCATAATGATCATGAAAGGTCATCTGAGTTTATGAAGACTTTTCTATACCTCCAGCGGAAAGCAACTGAATCATCCACAAAAATGTGTGCATACTTCAGTCTTATGGAGGCTATCAAGTCATACTGATTTTTTTGAGTCATGCTAGTCTTAATTACAAGGAATAATATAGGTTCAAGCCTATAGGGCTTTCTTTTCGAAATCAACAAAACTTAAAGACATGTATCTTGAGATGTCAGCACATCTACAGGTAAAGTTACTTTTTTAGATGCTTCCTTACAAGACAGTGATTGTTTTTCCCCAAAGTTATTGGAATTTGGCACTTTCAAAGCTATTTACAACATTGAAAGCGTGGCTATGGGGTCCTGTGAATGAAAATCCTTTTTTTCATCTGAAGTACAAACTGTAGTGTTCTTTCGTTACTTAAATTGTTCGGAGTGTTGTACCTTGGGATGTCAGCACACCTTCCCATAAAATCACTTATTAGATGCTTCTTCACAACACAAAAATTATATTGCATAATTGCTTTGAGTTATCCATGTCTCATTTAAATAAATCATTACAGGTTCAGGCTTTTGAGAAAAAATCTAAGCTGAAACACGTATCTTGAGATGTCAGCACATCTACCGGTAAAATTTCCTCTTGGATGCTTCCTAACAAACCAATTATTGCTCTTTTTTTTTAGTGTGTAACCGGGAGAAAAAAGTAGCAAATCTTCTCGAAGATATGACAACTTAACCATTTTAGCCCTCCGGACTTGGGGCTAACCAGGATCCAGAGGATTTTGATTTCCGCCCCGGGCGTCTCGGTATTGACCAGTAGGAGTAGCTCCCTGGCATCCTCCAGGACTCCAGCCAACACCTCGATTCCCGATTCCCGTACCCAGGCTGGGGCCGGCCCCAGACTGGGCCCGGTAGTCGGCCGAGTGGTCATCTAGGCGGTTAAGCTATCATATGTCGGTTTAGCTGACACTTATTGCTATTCCCCAAAATTAGTAAAATTTGGCACTTTCAGAGCTATTTGTAACATTGAAAGCGTAGCCTTGGGGTTTCATGATAAAATGCTAATTACAATGTTTGATATATTCGGCAGAACAAACTGAAAATTTTGTTAGAAGATTGTTTCAGGATATACCCTAGGCAGGAAAAAGAAGTGTTGTCAACGACAGGTTCATAATGACCATGGACAGTCATCTGAGTTTATGAAGACTTTTCTATACCTCCAGCGGAAAGCAACTGAATCATGCACAAAATAAGAGCAAGCTTCAGTTTCATGGAGACTATAAAGACAAACTTAGCACAAACTTCGAGAAATCTGGTTACAGTTGAGCAGGAGTGACTTTGTTGAGAGAGTACAACCAACTTACATTCCTCTTACTCAACTAGAGGGAAACCAGAGATGAGAATCTACCCCTGTAGGGTTTTAATGATGTACCACAGGATATAGGAGCAAAAATGATGATCATGAAGCACGATGTCAAGATGCTTAGATGAAAGATAAAAATTAATGAAAAATGATGTCTCCACATGACAGGAAAAATTGGACATGGAGTTAGTGAACAACATCTTTTGGGGCCTTCCAAATATTACATTCAGATTGGGGTTTTAATCATGGTGCGCTCAAGACTTTTCACTGAATGTGTCTTGGTGCTCAATTTAAACAATGATAATTCTAGAAATAAACTGCGCCCTGATATCGAACCTGATCTACATGGAGCTATCTTGCTCAGGAAAAACATATTTGGCCCATCGTTTCCATCAGACAGAGTAACATCTTTTAACCTAGGGCTCTTCACAATATTGAAAGACTGTCAATTTCTAAATAACCTTGAATCAACACCATTCAAAAAATTGATACATACATTCCTACAGCACTGGGGATAAGAGTTAGTCCTGTTCATTGAATTAGAGAATCGTCTGAACATGTGATGAACGAATTCCCTTAAAAAAAGGGAAGGTTCATGGAAAGATGCAGTTACTTCAGGAGGAAACCATACTTATGTACAAGTACAAATCCGGCTAAGAAACAGAAAGAAACTTCTCACAATAGAAATTCAGCAAAATCTTGAGAGACACGGGCAGCTGCAAGGCTTTAGAATTGGGAGAAGTGTCAACAAATAAAAAAGTTAGCAACCTGATGCAGGACTGGATAGGTGTAGGGTTCTTGATAGCTCTCATGAAACTAACTTGAAAGTTGGAATTCCCTGGCAGTAGAGTTGTTCCAAAAGTATTCCCGGCTAAAACTCATTTCTGGGGAATTTCGAAACAATCATTCCATTTCGACACATTTACGCACTGAGCCCTGAATTACTTCACACCCATGGAGAGGAGAAGGAACCAAGACTTGAACTTTTATGAAGAACAAAGCTACACTGAAGAGTAAGGTAGATGGATCAGCAAAGATGAGTCACATGAAAATACATGAACTGAAAACGGCATCTTGATATACATGGCACTATCTCCTCAACAAGCAAGTCTACAGGGTACCGCTCCAATTCCTGACTCAGGTTTCCGAACAGCAGAAAAATCATCAGGATTGGGAAAATCCGAGCACAGTAACAATGCATGATATGGTAAAATAGGTCAATGAGCTGGTTAAAAGTTGCAAAAGAGCAGTATGACCCTGGAAAGGAGTTTTCCAAGAACCACTTGCAGAAAAATGAAGGAAGGGTTACTAATAAGTACTTAGCAGAGGAAGTAACCTTTTACTAGAGTTGGCACACGACATAACCCGGAATACCTCTTTAGTGCAGCAATAGTGCAACTAGAAATGCACCATTTAAATACTCAAGCGTCTGCACTGCTGGAAGTGTTAAACTAGAGCTCATACGTACAGTACCCAACTCGCTCGCATAACGAGCAAAACAGCCGTCAAACAGAATAGTAAGCCCTTAATTAAGAGCAACGATGGATGATGAATATGAGTACGGAACTTCAGCTACGATCATCCTGAGCGTGCAAATACAGATACAAGAACCTATGAATCGTGATCTCATGATCAACATGCAAATGCATCACAAAGAATAGGCTCACCAGTAAAGGCCTAACCATGTTTATCAGAGAAATTGAGTTCATCGACTCAAAGAACCTCTTCAAACAGGAAGAAATACTTACAGGGTGATGTGAGGGAGGACGAGTAATGATACAAAACCTGCGCATAAAGCAGAGATCTCAGAAAACTTGAAACCGGCGAATAAGTTCTACTTCTTATGACAAAAGAAACACGAAATCCTAGCCAGGAGATGGGACTGGGAGGAAAGTGGGTCCATGACTGTGTTTGTCTCCGGACTTACATCAGAATAGTGCGGAAACTTAAGAAGTGAGATAAAGTAATGGGAAAGGCAATTACTGGACGGTGGAGAAATAATCAACTGAGAGGGAGAAATGAAGGGTTTCAGGCATTAAAGTAGGTGAAATCGGGGCTTACCTTCTGAGAGGGCTATGGTGCATTCCGTCGCGTCCACTGTAAACAATTTCCCTTCATAACGAATATCAGCTTTGGAGATCAAGCTGATCTTGCTCCCTAACTCCGGCATGCCACCGCTCATGGTGAAATTTTGAGGAAAACACTAGGATGTCGAAGATGTAGACGGATTCACATCACAAATTCAAATGGACGCACAACGAGCTCCGCACAATAAACTACAATGGCGGTGTAGGCATCTTCGACAACGACGAATTCTGCCGGCGCGTTCCGATATTCCGGTTCACATTCCTTCGATCCGGTTCGCTTCGTGCCGAGGATCAGTTCGTTTTCTGTCGGTCCTTCTCGCGCCCGCCAAATTTGAATTTGCGCTCTTTTGAGAGAGGCCCGCACCCGCCCGCTCCCGCCATCAAAGCGAGGGCGTCCGCCTAGATGGGATGTAGGCATCATTCGGTTTATTTCACGGTAAAGCCGAAAATGTTTCAAATAACTCCTTGCATGCCGCACCGGTTTCATGTGCCCGTTTCAACGAAGGTGAGGGGGAGGGGATCAGCTCCTGTTCTTTCGTGCTAAGGAAAAACGCCGTAAGAGCCTTTAGACGTTGCCAAGTTTCCTTCGATAAAAACTGAATTTACTGGGAAAGTGTGAATATTTTTTTTTCCAAAATTTTCGGAAAATTCTGTACGCAATTTAATTTAAAATATCTGAAAATTTTAAGGGAAAATATGCATGAATGTTTTCAAAAATACATGTTTTATCGGGGAAAATTTGGCAACTTTCGAATGTTCATACGGCGTTCTTCCTTAGCACAGCAGGTGCATTGTCTTGTGGAGATTTAAAATGGTTTATGACCCTCGGGTTCATTTTCCACCTGGACGATGAAACTTGGCAATTGCGGTGTTATAAGTTCTTAGATCCACAAGACTTGTTTTATACACCTAGTCCCAAGTTGGGTCTAATTGATCCGTATCTAAATTCATTGATTTTGGTCGTTCTTAAAGTATGATCAATGTTGTTGCGATGTTTTTGAGGGCGAGAATTACATTGTTTGAAATTTTCACTTTTCTGATGACATACTATATCGCTTT
The DNA here is from genome assembly GCF_001854935.1 of Bemisia tabaci. NCBI lineage: Eukaryota > Metazoa > Arthropoda > Insecta > Hemiptera > Aleyrodidae > Bemisia > Bemisia tabaci. Next base: position 6,502,388 of record NW_017547107.1, on the reverse strand, counting down.
CTACCCCTCCCCCTCCTCTTTCGCCGTATGTAATTCTCCCACAAGAAATAGTCGGGTCAATTAGACCCGGTTTGGCATTTTCAAGGAGAAATCGTCAAAATAAAAATTCCCTGACACTACAAAACTCTCGCTAAAATATCAATTTTCAACGTTCGCCATTCAGAACGCTTGAGGGACCTCTAAACGTGTTTTTTCCCCCATTTATTTTTAAAAGTATACTTCTTTGAAAATTTAAGAAGAATTCTACAGTGCCCCAGCGTGTTTCTGAAAATCTATTCACCTTTTGCGAAATTTTTAGGGTAAATTTTTCACTTTTTCTTACGAAACAAGGGTTGCATATGAATTCGTAGTGGTTTTTCACGGGTAACACGAGCCCCCTCCGGGGCCCGGGCTCCGGTACCAGGGACCCAGTATCCCCGCCTTGTACCGGGCCTGCCTTCATGCACGCTGGGCTTGTCGCTTTCCTTTGACATTTTTGCAGTGGTACATTCACCACTTTTACCACTTCTTTCACACACATAAATAAAGTGCGCTACAGCTAGAATTGTGTATAGCGAATGGGTAATTTTTATAGGAGGATTATAATAAACAAGTGGTTAGAAATGAAAACAAAATACTATGAACTATGCAAAACGATAATCCGGGTATCGGAACTTGGCTGTTTTGAAAACGCCTTCAAATGCGGCGTGATACCTCACGCATTCCGGAGAGTTCAAATAGTTGTATCGTTGCGCCTTAGAAATGCGACGGAAGATTACCATTGATATAGCCTTCATGCACGCTGGCCTTTTCGATTTCCGTTAACATTTTTGCAGTCATGAATGCGTTTAAAAGCGCTTCAGCTAGAATTGTATATACCGAATGGGTAATTTTTATAGGAGGATTATAAATAAACAAGGGGTTAGAAATGAAAACAAAAGAATATGAACTATGCAAAACGATAATTTGGGTATCGGAACTTGGCTGTTTTGAAAACGCCTTCAAATTCGGCGTGATACATAACGCATTCCGAAGAGTTCAAATAGTTGTATCATTGCGCCGTAAGAATGTGACGGAAGATTTAAATGGAAATAGCCCCCATGCACGCTGTGCTTGTCGATTTCCTTTGACATTTTTGCAATGGTGTATGCATAGCTGAAGTGCGCTCCAGCTAGAATTGTACATAGCAAATGGGTAATTTTTATAGGAGGATTATAAATAAACAAGTGGTTAGAAATGAAAACAAAAGAATATGAACTATGCAAAACGATTATCCGGGTATCGGAACTTTCGCATTCCGGAGAGTTCAAATAGTTGTATCATTGCGCCGTAAGAATGTGACGGAAGATTTAAATGGAAATAGCCTTCATGATGAGTTTTTCCGTCTTCTCTTCTATACAAGAAAACTTTCCGCTGTTATTTTTGAGCTTATACCTTAGAAAAATTTCATACCCAGATGCCAATTTTTAAGACAAGACTTGAAAATTTTCTTTGAAAATTATTCTACTTGGAACATCCTCAAGTTTCTCCTCTGGGACAGAATGAGAAGGATTCCATTACTTTCAAGTAGCATATCCACTCAGTAGTAGCAACGAAGTAGTTTTGCAACGAAAATATCGAACGAAGAATTTGCACCCAAAAATTTTATTGCTTCATCTGAGAGTGCCTATGAGCTGAGTTCGCAGTATTTTTCGTAATTTTTTTCTGACATGGGAAATTGGAGACAAATTGATTTAAAAGTGAAAAAATGTGCCGCCTCATGACGTAATTTGGCAACATTTTCCATTTAAATATATGTATTTTAGCAAATTGGATTATTTTGTCATATTTTCTCTAATAATTATCCAATTGTGAAACCAAGGATATCCTCATGCTCAGTTTTTTTAGTAGTATCATTTTAAAGATGATATTCACAAAATTTAAGACACCTGCAAATTCTTTACAGTAAAGTGGAAATTTGTTGCAATAGAATGGCATATATATTTGTATCAGTGAATTGCAAAATCATTGAATCAGTTGGTCAATGAATTGCTAATTTCAAGTAGCATGTGCAGATCAAACGGAATAAGATGGGTTTGCATTGCGAGGAAAAGTCGCAACTCATTTCAATATTATTACAATCAACTTCAGCAAGAGGAACCCCTTCAGTTAGTAGATAGGCAAAACACACAACCCTGCAAATGCAGTGGCAGGAATAATTTTTCCTTATACTTCATATCATTGAGGGCAAGTTTTGCTAATCAGGAAGTGCTTCCGCCATGTCAAGTCAGACCAGCTGATACTAATACTTCTTGGTTAGATGGATATATTTCAGTTTTCATTCTGTTCTGTGCTGTCATAGAGTAAATAGACTATTTATTCTATGGTACTGTCGACAGCAACGGTCGACAGGTGATGATGATGAGCATATCATAATAATAATCAAATTATTTCTTAGCGAATTTTAATGTTGTCATTTATTAACTCAACACACGCCAGCTCACGCCACAAGGCTCCATGTAAAATCAGAACTCCAAGCCTCTCAAACCAACTTGAGAAACACTGTAGCCCCTTTAAGAAATTTGTGCACGAGCATTAAAATATATTTTCCGTTTGGTTATTATTATAGGGTAAAAACATAAAAAATAGACAAATAAAAAGGCGTCATTCCTGTATCCCTTGACCCTTTGGTTTCATGCCAATATTTACTCGTAAGGAAGTATGCACTTTATGTAAAAGTAAAATAAGCTGCAGTGACTTTGTTGCTGCTTTTAGTAACATCTCTAGTAGAAATTTTTCTCCTCAATTGGAGATCATTAAGTGGGCTGTTACTGGTAATTTTTGAACCAAAATACAAATTGACATAAATACCTAATCGGAATGACCGACGACAGTAAAAATTCAAAACAATTTTTTTATTGACAGTACACATTTATTAACAAACAAACAAATAAATAAATAACTAGAAAGTATAAAAGGAATCATTGTGGTTCAGGGAAAATGAATTCAGCATGGAAATACAGCATATAAAACATAGTCGGCACGAAAAAAAAAACGGATGTTGTGACACATAAAAGATTATTGGCCCTAAGAAAGTCAGTGTGTGCAAGTTCAGAGCATATTTTTAAAAAAACACACACACACTTTTTTAAGTGTAATCAGGCAAGGAAATAAAACAGAGGGATTTACGTGGTTTCAGGAAAATATTATAAAAATTCATAAATGCACCGAAAGTAAGGATTTGAAGGTTGTCAAAAAAAGTGTATAAAAAAGTGATAAAATGATTTCAGTTTAAAGAGTAACATAACAGATGTGGATTTGAACATGGGATTTTAAGAGGGCATCACAAGACATAACTACTGTTTTAACGAGACAATTTTGAGCATTTTTGGTTCTTGCCAGGATACAGCCTTTTGAGGCAGACGACTTTGCGCAAATGGTAAGATTTTCAGGATGTGCGATACCCACACAGTTTACCCCTAATTTGCGAACAGTCTTTGAAAATAAGATAAACCACACTTTCTTAAATATTCATAGTACTTATAAGTCAATCTTGAAGTTTACAGAACGATACATAACGCTGTAACAATATACTATAATCAGATGAGTGAACCAACCCTCAGAAAAGTTTGAAAACATGCCTCTGTGACGGCTTTAGCTGCTATTGAGGCAGTGTCACTGGTGAACGAGTGGTTTTTCGTACTGTTCGGAATGACAGTGCTACCTGCCACCATGTTTCTGGGAAATGGTAGGTGAATTTTTGGGGGTTGTATATTTTACGCTCATAAAGTACACATTTTTGGTAGAAGTTCCTAAAATTTTAGGGTGAAATTTTAATTGGCTCTTCCAAAAATAAAGGTTTAATTTCATGGTATTTGGTAGAATTAAAATGGATATGTACATGTACACAACCCTAGCACAGCAGTAGGACAGGAGAATCTCTTTATATTACAGAAGTAAACACACCGACAGAAGCGGATCTAGCAATTTGGCATCACCAGATTTCCTCCATTTAAACCCATGTTAAATAATCGATTCTTGTCGGAGCACCTGACCCCTCCAAAAATCGATACATTCCCATAGGTTTAAATGGAGAAAAAACAATGTTGCCAATTTACTGGGTCCGTTAATGCGCATCGATCCATGATAAATCAGCGAACCATCAGTGATAGAAATAAATAAGTGATTCAGAAGTCAACGATTTGAATGTCTAAGAATCACAACATTCTAGCGGATCAGATTTTTTTTTTTAAAAAAATAAATAAAAATAAATAAGGAAGATAAGAACGACTTATTCTAATAGCTTTGTACACATATTTACAATGCTCTGCAAAAAAATGCAGTAAATACTTATAAACTAACACTATCAGCATGTACATCAGGTAATAAAAAAATTGTTCCAAAAAAACTTATCAAATATGGAATGCGACAAAACCAGTTCAAAAAATTTGTACAATACAGCTTCATAGGATTAATGTTCATCCTACTTACTTTGGCAATGGCGACTGTCCTCTGATGAAATTACCCGCCTTACAAAACGTGTGCGGACACGTTGTCACAGAGTTATATCTCAAAAAAAAAAAAAAAAAAAAAAAAAAAAAAAAAAAAAAAAAAAAAAAAAAANAAAAAAAAAAAAAAAAAAAAAAAAAAAAAAAAAAAAAAAAAAAAACCGTAGTGTCACCATTTTCCCAAACGTTTTGCTAAGCAGGTGGGAAGTCCTATGGACAGCAAATTAGACCATATGCTGAAAGGAACTATGTGAAAATGAGTCAAATAATAAGGAGCTAAGTGCACAGGATGTGCGTGTATCATAGTTATTCTTTGATTTAATTCATTTTTACATAGTTTCTTTCAGGAAAAATACGTTCAATTGGAAATTGAGATAGTGATTAATCAAACTCCAGAGCCTTGTGGTGACACATAACCAGTTCTTGAATAGGGAAATTCCTCTTTAAAAATTATTTATTTTTATTTTTTTAAGAAATTATTCTGTGCTCAACAGAGTTATTCAGAGCCTATGATACATAGCTGCTCTAAAATTATTAAGACCTGAAGCTGATGGAAAATTTACACGAGACAATTAGACGTCCATACAGGTTGTCCGAATTAATATTCCAATCACAGAACAACTTGAGGCACGAAATTTCGATCAACAATTTACTTGAGGGGCTTAAATATAAATTGAATACTGTTNCATTTTCCCAAACGTTTTGCTAAGCGGGTGGGAAGTCCTATGGACAGCAAATTAGACCATATGCTGAAAGGAACTATGTAAAAATGAGTCAAATAATAAGGAGCTAAGTGCACAGGATGTGCGTGTATCATAGTTATTCTTTGATTTAATTCATTTTTACATAGTTTCTTTCAGGAAAAATACGTTTAATTGGAAATTGAGATAGTGATTAATCAAACTCCAGAGCCTTGTGGTGACACATAACCAGTTCTTGAATAGGGAAATTCCTCTTTAAAAAATTATTTATTTTTATTTTTTTAAGAAATTATTCTGTGCTCAACAGAGTTATTCAGAGCCTATGATACATAGCTGCTCTAAAATTATTAAGACCTGAAGCTGATGGAAAATTTACACGAGACAATTAGACGTCCATACAGGTTGTCCGAATTAATATTCCAATCACAGAACAACTTGAGGCACGAAATTTCGATCAACAATTTACTTGAGGGGCTTAAATATAAATTGAATACTGTTACCTTGGGAATGAATTTTCATCAGATTAACTAACCAGTTGATATGTGAAACTTGCATACAAATTTACGAGAGGACAAGCTATATTGATGAATTGAGCTCAAACCTTTTCCAAAAAAAAAATATAAACTTTGCACTTCCTGGTAAGGATGCTAACTACCTAATTTTATCCTTGGGGTTTAGTTCCAGGGTTGGATTTCACCAGAACCTAAGGCCACATAGATGATGTTTGTTATAATTAACACAATGCTTGATAACCAGAAGACTGTCCTCCACTCCTCTAAAGTACCCTATAATCAAAAAAAGAAAACAACAATCAAAATTTGAAAGTTTTATAAATAAAACAATACGACGCAGCCTAAAGTTCATGAAGGAAAGAACTAAACATAATATAAATTTCATTTTAATACATATTTCCCAGTCTTTATTGTGCTATTTTCGCCATTGCACGTAGGACACCATATCCGTTTTTGTAGGAATCTGCATGATGTTCCAGATTTCCTGTCACATTTTATTTTGTCGCAACACCAATGCTGCTGTGCTAAGGAAGAACGCTGTATAAACATTCGAGAGTTGCCAAATTTCCTTCGATAAAATGTTTATTTTTGAGGAAATTTATGAATATTTTTCTGAGACATTTTTAAGAATTGTATAGGTAAGATTGCGAACAAAATTTTCTGAAAAATTGGAAGAAAAATGTTTACAAATTTTCTCGAAAATTCATGATTTACGGAAGGAAATTTGGCAACGCCTGAAGGTTCATACGGCGTTTACCTTAACACGGCAGAATGGCCATCGCATCAGGGTTGCAGTTTGAAAATTTCACACTTTCATCAAAATTATTTTCGCAAAGATGAAGAGATAAAATAAACACATTAAGATAACTATCATTCTCAGACGCCTAAATTTTTGCAATTTCAAAGGCCGACAACATTTAAGTAATGTATTTATCGGAAAACTGACAATATTGCGATGACAATCAACGATGGTTAACTTCATCTGTCATGCCATTCATCGGCATGACAGGCCACACTGGAATTAAGTTACTGTGCAAGAAAAACAAAGCTTTAGTTAGTATATCACATGCGACGGATACTAAAAGAATTTCATTATAACGCATGGATGCAACTATTAGGGCTCCATGGATGTCCTTGTTGCATAAGCACAAATGTGAAGGCGTTTTGACTTCAGGCACCATCCGCCTCACCAGCGGTGCTCGGTGTAGCGAGCCAATGAGAGGAGTCGGACAAAATGTGGAAACATTAAAATTTCATATCGATGTTAATACGGAACATAGAAGTTACAGGAGTGGTTTCATTGATTTTCTCGTGAAATTGCCATCAACAAGCACCCCTTTTTTAAGATGTGAAGGATAGGCATTAAATTTGCAGTTTTAGTCGAGAATTTCATGTCCAACTTCTCCGAAGACTCAATTCTGCGTGCAGAGGGCTTTAGTGCGAGGATCTAAAATGACACAGAGGACCTTAAATTTTAAATTTATACTTGGAAGAAAGCTCTTCGGCATGAATAAATCGGGAGCAAAAGCAAAATATAGAGGGAAAAATATTGTCATCTCCGCTTGTTTTACGGTTTTTACCGTCAAATTCTAATCAATGCGATTGATTAGAGGCTGTTCATGAATTCTGCCGTGCATTAAATGGAGAAAGGAGGTGTGCTTTTGCGGAAAGGGTGTGCAAAAGGGGCTAAAAAGACTATTCTACCGTGACATGATCATACCCTCGCCAGCAGAGCTAATTATTATTATTTCAATTTTTTTTCTTTTTTACTTACATCAGGAGTGAGAACGCCAACTAAGTATGGTGTTAGGATCCCAGACATAGCCCCTATACCACCGACAACAGCCATGAGCGTACCAGCATAGTTGGGACTTAAATCCAAGGCATTGACCTTGAGACTAGGAACAAAGGCACCCATTAGGCCCATGCCGAATGTGAAAGAAATCATGGCCAGAAGTTTATCGCAGCCTGAGTATGATGCTGCTAATATGCCAATGGCGGGACCTGCTGAAGCTAGTTAACAAATAAAACGAAACATATTTTTAATTCATTAATTCAACATTTAAAAAAGAGATCCGTTTTTCATATTATAGGAGTGAAAATTAGAAAGATAAAAACAATTTTATGAGTAAGCCCAGTCGTGTAAAGTGGACAGCACCAACATTTGATGAGATTGTTGCATACTCCGCTGGTCATAGGGATCATTATGATGGGTGTAAAATCTTTCAAAAATCACAATTCATTATTGGCACTATGCAATTAACTTCTCGTACAATTTGCGAGCGAAAATAACGCATTTTTGATCCATAGAATCTTTTCTTTTTTAATATAATCTTGAAGGAATAGTTGAGAATGGTTCCAGGAAGGGCCCATAAAACATATATAGACGATGGGCCGTTCAAGTAGGTATGACTCATAGCATTTTAGCCGATTTTTTTCCATTCCCAACCCCTCACCCCTACAAGGAATTTCATGGACTGCATACGCCGTGCATTCTCACAACTGAGGGATTGAGGGAAAGAAGCTCGTAAGAGCACAATTTTCCCTCATGGAGTAATGCTGCACTTGTTCTTTATGCGCCATTTGGTAAAAATATTTTAGAGTGTTCACTGGAAAATCTATCGCAGCGATTATTAATTTGCACAGAGATTCCTGACAAATCCGAATCTGAAAAAACTCGGTGAGACAATTTTTTTTAAATACCTGAAGAGTTGAGAGGCATTAGCAACAAGAAATACTTACCAATCGTGACAAAGATTTTTCTGACGGTAGTAGTAGACAGCCTATCTGGCTTGATGAGATAGTCTACAATTCCCCCAGACATGAGGGCTGCAAACCACATGACAATGTATGGAAGAGCAGAGAGAGCGCCATTCTGAAAAAACAATGTCATGTGAGTGAGTACTTGCCTCCGGTTTATTGATGAAACGCTTTAACTTTGGAAAAGCGTTAGTCAATGAAATTCATAGTACTCATACAAGGACTTTGGTCGATCTAAAGTTAAAAACCGTACAGTTTCTGTATTTTTATTGGTGTTGTTGGTTTTTCTTCTTTCTTTTTTTCTTCTCTTCCCTTATTTAAAGTTATTTCTACTTCATGCTGTCTGTCTGTATTTATTACAATCCGTTTTAGTCTTAAAACAAGGAGCATACCTACCCCTACAGTTGGTAATGTATTAACGTCAGATTTAGCACTGGCCGGGAATTCATCTGATGAGAGGGGTCGTTAAATCCTTAATTGCTTCATTTTATCACAATATGATTCAATTCAGAATTCCCCTACCCCTCTTCGCACCCCCTCTCTTTACTTATTTCTTAGTCTTCTTTCCTCTAAATTTCAGGATCTGACTACGTACATTTTGGTGAGCTAAAACAAATGTTTATCTATCTACACCAAACTGAAATAAAAATGGAATTTTTTTTATTAAAAAATTCTTACCTGGGTGATTGAGAAATGAAGAACACTTTTCATGTATTTTGGTAGATCTGTGATGATGGTGAAAAGACCCCAGTCATGACCAATTTGTGCAACTATTAAGCCCCATACGGGTCCCGATGTGAAAATTCGTCTCCATGGAGTTGCTGGAAGGTCCTAATAAGTGCAGAAAACAATCAAATATTTTAATGAAAAGCCTTGCTAGAACAAATTTTTCGGACCTAAGTAGGTCCGGGCAGTTTATTTATATAATTTTTCGGGTGATTTCTTGGTTTAATTGTGCGAGAAACTTAACAATATGTTATTTTATTATGTGAGTGGAGAATCAAGAATTAAATCGCTATTTGCTCAGTGTGTGATAATTTTAAAAAATAAAAATTAGTTATTGACATGAAACTAATTTATTAATGATAAATTCACCAAATAAGAATGCAATCTTAGCTTTCATACGCACCCTAGTAAAAATTGGCGATACGAGCTGCGTTTCAAAATACCATAGGAGTTCTCATAGCCGACTAAAGAAGGCTATTGAAAATCGTATAGCTGGCTGTAGGAAGCGGAGCAAATCATATAGCCGGGCTGTACGAAGCTATAAAAAAGTATACAGTCGGGCTATAGTTCCTATCGCCGGGCTTTACACTTTATCGCCATTGGCTATAAAAGGCTATAAGAAATTGTGTAGAAATTCATGTGCTTTGGAAATCATTAAGTTTGATACGGAACTACCTTAATATTTACAAAACACACATTATATTTTCCTTTAAAACATTTTTTTTTCATCAATTGAAACAGAGTCCATACAGAGTGTGCAAACATTTCAAAACCACGAGTTGAAAAACGCTGACTCCGCGAGATTAAATATTAGAGCGTAACACAAAGCGAAGCGGCGACGCACTGGCGCCTACAAACCTAACAGGGATGCTTCACGCATTGCGCGGCGACGCACTGGCGCCTACAAACCTAACAGGGATACTTCACGCATTGCGCAATGCGTCAAGTATCCCTGTTAGGTTTGTAGGCGCCAGCGGGCGGCGTGCCACGTCGTCTGAAGCAACTATTTCACACCAGAGGTATTGCTCAGTATCATAAGAAATTGAAGGCGCTCCAACATATTAAGAATGCCAGGCATCCTTCAAAAGTACGGAGCTTTCCTCGCAACATAAATCAAGATACTGCGGCACAAAAAGAGAGCGGTAGTCCACAAACTAACTAAGTCCTAGTATCCGTATTTAGTAACGTTAAGCATAAACTTTATCGTCTGGCTGTTGCTTTATCGCCATCGGCTATAAAAGGCTATAAGAAATTGTACAGCCGGCTTTAGGTCTATTGTATTTTGGAACACATATTCTACTGCCAATTTTTACCAGGGTAGATTTTCCTTCCATTTTGTATGCGTTCGTACGAATAAGTAACACTGTGCCTTAGAGGCTTGAGTTCCAATTTTTCGAACTAACCTTGTTTCTTTGGAGGCCTCCTGTGTTCTTTTCCAAATATTCTCTCTCCTTGTCAGACATGTATGGATTTGATAATGGGTCGTTGTATGCAAATATATGCCACAGGACCAACCATACGATACCAGCTCCTCCATAGATTAGGAAAAGACTGGCCCAACCTCCTCTGATATACCTAATAATAACACCGCTTAGTGCCATGGACACAACATTACCGATCATAGCCCCTGAAACAGAAGATTGAGGAAGATTAGGACTTTGGAAAATACTGGGGCTCATTCATTTGCCGGCTACCAAACATCTTGGCTATTGATTACTATCGTAAGTTAGCCACACTGGGTCTCTTCAGCTGAAATACATGCGATACAATCGATATAATTTCAGACAGTTTATCATACCAGAAATTGGATTGCATTTTGCGAAAAGGAACCAGAAGCATTGCAATGATGCGAAGATTATGCAACTTCTTTTGCCTTGGAAAAAAACCTGATTATCCATTAACAGTTTCTATTTTGCTCGCTAAAAACTGTAAATTTAAGATAAAAATCACCATTTAAATTTCATATTTGTTCATGATTTCAGTAATTTTATTGCAAAGGATGAAGTTACACAATCTTAGCATGATTGCAATGCTTCTGATTCCTTTTTGAAAAATACAATCCACTTGTTCCTGGAAAAAATAGACTTAAACAGGGGGAAAAAGTGTTAGGTACCAGCTGGCAAGAATTGCGACTGGAGTCTGCAGACTTTATTATATCAATGATTGGCTTAACAAAATTGGTACGAAAAAAATTCACTGAGACGGCACTAATGGGTCGACATACGAGTATGTACGATTTTCTGCGGGAGAAACTCGAATACGAACTATCAGGAGGATGTAAGATAGAAGCGTTGTAGAGATTTAGGTAGCATTTACTTTAACGCAATTTTACTTAATTTTTATGGGATGCATACCTATGCGAAAGATATGACAACAAAGTTGAGGTACATAAACCACCATAAGATCCGTACCAAGATTAGGAGGACGCAAACAAAATACTTGCTGTTTCCGCGCTATGGATTTAACTTCCGCCCCTAACTCACATCTTTCTCGATTTGCACTTTGATCAGGAACGATATTCTTTTGTTCAGTCAACTTGTTCCTCGGTTAAATTATTCAATACTTAGCACTCCATCGTCGTATTTTTTCTAACTCACACTACAATCCTTAAGAAATTATAAACAATCGAGTTGATTTGATTGCCCGGTTTGATTTTGGTCAATCAGAGCTATTTTTATAATATCCATTTCTACTTCCTCCCGACAACAATAGCAATAACCAATCAAAACAGTGCTTTTTGGCGCTAAAGTGATGGGCGGCAAATTCAATTTTGCGCTCCTTATCCAATCGTGTGCTCCCTGTAACTAAGTTTATTTTCGAAAAACTTTATCTTTATATATTTCGACGGTGAGATTCCCAAACCACGTATTTCGGTTTGCGGCGTTACCAACCCTCTGTCATTTTTGTTTTTTTAGAGAAAACTATTAACTAGCATCCCGCGAAAACTTCGGTGATTTTTTTCGTCTCTGTATGAAAAAAATTCCGCGAAAATTTCAAGGAAGATAAAATAAATTTTGAGGAGGGACTCTCAACTATCGCAATCGAGATACGTGCTTTGGAAATTTCACCGTCGATTTGTGATTGCAGACAATAATTACCAAATCACACTGTAGATTTGACGCGGTAGTTTTCAAGACATGAATTTTTAATCACCTCGGCCATTACTTCAGTTGCGGATTTTTTACTCACTGAGTGCGTGACTGATAAAAAGCGTATAGGTACAAGTTAAACAGCATATGAGCATACCTGCAAAAACAAAAGCTCCCATTCTCCCTCTTTCTGTTGGTGGAACCCACTGTGCGAGTAAAGTATTTACAGATGGATATACTGGTCCCTGAAAAAAAAAAAATTATCTGGATTAAAAAACACTGAAGAAAACAATGAAAACCTACTCCACTTATCAAAAAATCAAGAGTGCCGTTAAAACCCTCTTCAACCTCAACCTACGAAGACGATTCCGAAAAAAAAACTTCATGGAGAAGCGGGGTGAAAAGATGCGTCCCCGCATATCTGCTGAAGGAAGATACTTCGAAAAGGAACGAAAAGGTGAATCGTCAATTGAAGAGGAGTAAATTTTATCATTCGGAAAGTTTCTGTAAACTTTTTTTTAGTAAAACTGATTGATTATACAAATCTTAATCTGTCTCTTCCTTTCGCAAAAGATTTTGAGAATCCTGAAGGGGTCAATTTGACACGCCCTTTTAAAAACTCTGTAACTCAGTCAAATTCTCAGTTTCATGATTCAAGTTGCAATTGTTTAATAGGTAGGTGATTATTTCGAATAAATTCTTTAAAAAACCCAAATTGATCCCTGCCCTCTTTTGCTCTCCAGAAAAGAAGACTCCTAAGACTTTTAGAGCCCACTTTTCTTAAAAACACATTCTCGAGAAACTTATTAATTAGGTACCTATACGTTATATGTAGAATCACATTCCTTTTCTTTCATCCAGTTTCTATCCCGGAAGCTATGCTGTATACATATTTTTTCTCTGAAATTTAATTGAACTATAATATAATATACAATGAATTAAATTACTATTCATTTAATTAATTAATCAATTCACCTGTCCGAGACCCAAGATGAATCGGATTAGGACCATCCCTCGGTGACCGAATGTCCTTGCGAAGTACGGAGTTAAGAGGGTACAAGTTATCGAGAGGCCCATTCCAAATCCCAATGTCTTTTTGCCTCCGTAACGATCTGCCAGGACTCCTCCTGGTATTTGGGATAGAACATAGCCCCAAAAGAAGGCACTTAAAATCATGCCTTGGATCTCCTCATCCCAATCAAACTCGTAGGTTTCCTGTCAACAGAAAAATTATACACTCATGAATAGCACTAAGTACTAAATACTACTAAACTACTTAAATACTTAACTATACTATAGTTATACATTTTTACGAAGCAGCCCAATGGTAACAGGAAAAAACACCAGTGTGTTTTTTTTCTTTCTCGGACCTCGGACACCAAGATGTAAGTTTCAGGTTTTATCATCCATATATTTAAATTTTACCCCAAAAATGTGAAATTTTTGAACCAACCCCATAGCCCTATCTTAACCATGCAATAAATCACAATTCGGTGTCGTATCCGACTGCTTTAAACTTTAATCGGCGCGCTGACCAATGTTGGTTTTTACCTTACAGACTCTTCTGCCTATGGGGTAGTTTCTCAAAAAATTCCTCGATGGGAGAAAGGGAGGGGGCCTCAGACCCTTCTCGTCTGTGGTAAATCATCAATAATCAAAAGCTCATCTAAATCAGAATTCAGTCGCGTGTCAAAGAGACTTTCACAGTTCCTGCGACATTGATGAACTGATAGAGTAAAATTTTACGAGATTTTTATGACCCGAGACAACCCGTTGAAGTGACCCGTGAGAAATCGTCTCGCAATTGTCACGCGTTTTCAAGATGTGTTAATTTGTCCGGCCCGGCACTAATCGTTACTGTCCACACGCGCTCCTATTTTTAAGTCCCAAGGCCGGCTGCTCGCGGAATCCGCTCTATCTGTGATTGAGACTTTTCCGCGGTAATCCCTACCTGATGATGGTTTGTCTAATTAATTCAGTCGATGGCTTTGGACCAAAAAAATGGGCCATTGAACATGGTACAAAATCGAGCACTAATAAAAAAACATTATTCAAAATTTAACGTAGAATAAAATGACCGTATGGGGGACTGTTGTCACAGGTTTAGCAATCCTGCGGACCCCAGCTGGTAGCCCCTGCCTTAAAGGGGGCAGTGGAGATGGTCACCGGCCTCTGGGCGTATGAACCACCTGCTAGAAGGGCAGACAGGGCTCTGAGCTGAAGTGAAAGCAACCTGTCTAGGAGAGNATGGTCATGTCAATAGGATGACGGAAGAGAGGCTGCCAAAAAAGTTGCTTGATTGGGTTCCTCCTGGGAGGAGACGTAGGGGACGCCCAGTGAGAGGTTGGCGACAGGGGGTGTTTAATGAAATAAGAGATTGTCAACTCCCTGATGACCTGTGGGAAGATCGAGCTTTGTGGCGAGTAGGCGTCGTAAAGCGCCAAAGAGCGCTGTAAAAGCGACTCATATATATATATATAAAATAGACGCATTCAAAACTTCTGAATTCAATTTGATTATTAGAAATTAGCATTTTTTTACGGCGCAGTTCAAATTGTGTTCAATTGTTGTGAGGCGGCTCACAAAAAATCGAAGTCTACTCAGGTCAAATCGAGCACTGAACAAATTTCAAAAAGCTTTGCATTGTATGAAGCTGAACTGTACTAATTCCCATGTAAAATTTCGCGAGAAACACGATAATTCCACTGGTTTTCTCTGAAATCAACTTCATAGCTCAAAAGAAGCTCTCAAAGTTGAGGCTGTAATGGAGGGGATATTCCACGCTACCCAAGAGTCCACCTTTTTGTCAAGACAAACTCTCTACGCAAAAATAGGAGGCAAATACATTGACAGGGTTGTCACTTTATTTGGGGACTTACAAACTAAAAACACGGTAATCCTGCTAATGTATTTGCTCCCTCTCTTTGCATGGAGAGTTTGACTAGATATAGAGAATTAAAGTTGTCCTTCAAGGTATAGGTAGGGATGAAAAGTTTAAAAACCCTTGGGGTAAAGTTTAACAACCCTTTAAACTGCAATATAGTCAACTTATATTTGTCATTTTGGCTATGATTTGAGCATCTTTCGTGACAAAATTCTACAAATCTCAATCGTGTTTTAATGTTTTTCATACATATAATAAAACAAATTAATATAACTATACAATTGAGTTACGAGATATTCTTACTCTAGAGCCATCAATCAACATCCATGGCGCCAATCAAGCGAAAAGCCATAAAAATATCAAGTTATGATAATTAAACCAAACGACAGTCAGAATTATTTGCATTCTAAAGCTATCCGCGTTTATCATGTAGGATGATTCGATTAATCAATTACTTGACGTTGATCGGACCGTGAAAAGCAGGTTTTCCCTCAATCGATTATATCACAGTGTTACGAATATAATCCTGTTCCTCAAAGATGTCCTCGTTTGATGAAAAATAGGTTACAGAAGTACACTCACACATTCAACCTATAATCCTCCTGGGATGGGTCACTAAATCATGAACAAATTTTAAAATGCGAATATATTTTTCCACGATAAGTGACGCGTAAAACACGATGTGCACATTAAAAATGTGTCACACACATCAAGGGCGTAATTCTATCGACTCTGTTCGACAGAGAAGTGGCATGCTATCAAAACGAGTCTATAGAAAATCGATCATATCGCTATCTTCAAAGTGACGCAGATTCCCAGAAATCGGAGATCTGAAAATTCTACGACATTTTTCCAAATTTGGCCCGGAAATTTTTTTCGTTTGCCTGCCGACATTTTTTTTTACTTTTCCCTTTTTGCTCTCCTTTTCTCTATTTAATGCCGTTCTCCCCTTTTACTCCAATTTCCCTCCTCTTCCTCCCTTTCTCTAATTTTAAAGGTTTTGTTATACGTTTTATTTCCAATGAGGTGACAATAGATATTCACGGTTTTCAAGCCAGTGGGCTGCTCGTTGAAATTGATAGACAGAACTATAGACAAAGAAGACAAAAGGGACACGGAGGGATCCAATTGGTGGAAGCGAATGGTTGCAATGGACAAATTTGGTAGGTATTTGACCAACTGACGGCAACCCACGAGAGACCCTATAAACTCCATCATTTTCTTACTTAATCTATAGGAACCACCCGTTTTAACCAATAGGATCGCTCCATACTCCTTACGTCTTTGTCTATCGCTTTGTCTATCAATTTTAATAATCAGCATAATCTGCGTTGAAGCCGCCTTGTCGCGCCCGATGACGTATCCACGGCTGCGATGAAATCGAGTATCGGTCATCGATTGGATTGACGTGCAGCCCAGTTGGTGCTCCGTGGCGTGCGTAAGTGACATCGTCACCCAGCTGACAAAAAGCGCGACTAAATATTGAGTTGAGCCCTGAGGAGCATTAAACTATATGGACACCAGGGCTCATTCTAAAAAGTAGTTCCGCCCATATGATAAAAGGGCAACGGGATGAGGACACTCGACGCGGCACACGCTTAAGTAATTGGCCCTCTACCGCCTTTGCTTATCAGTAAGGCGTTTATGATCGACTATCGATATTTCCCCATCTGCATCCATGGTAAATAATCGATTATTGAGGTATACTCTGTTTATCGATATTTTTCCATGGGTTTGAACGGCGGACAATCGATATATCGCAAAGCACGTGTTGCTCATCCGCCCTCTGCCTAGCCTGCAGATCCATCTTATCCGCTCGATGGCTTTTCCGCCACCCTTTGTCCCTGTCGATCGACAAGACCCGAGAAGCCTTTCAGCCGTAGTGGTAAACAGAGGCACGCACCTCGCAGCGCTCTCAGGGCCGTTTCAGGTGTCAACGGGACAACAGATGAACAAACTCGAGACGGAAGGGTGGATCCACATCGCCAAGTCTCAGAATTACGGTGCCGATTCTCATTCTACCTGCTTCGTAATTTATGTGAGCATTTTTGACGGAGACCGGGCACCAGGGCCCTCAAGGTGAAGATTGTAATTGCTCAGTAGGTACAGCGAAAAAACTAATTTGGGGTCAGGGAAATCGATCTTCAATTATTCATACAAAACGCTTTTAAAGACCTCCAAAATATTAGGTTGAAATTGCAGGCTGTAATTTGCATTTTCAATAATTTTATGAGCCTTTGAACACGGAAATAAAGTTACGAGCCTTATAGACATACCGCCTGTTCCTGGCTCAGATGCCGAAAGTTCCGGGTGCTAGAGCCGTAGCTTCGACTGCTCTGGGTGCCACACCCGGAATGTTCGGCCTCTGAGCCCGGATCGCGAACGGTATCCACGTAGCTCGTAAGTACGGCTTCCACTGCCGGAGTTTTATTTACAGTGAAGTGAATAATAAACTATCTGCCAAGTAACAATAGCCATGCACTAGGCGTCGTATTTCTACTCTTCGGAGAGGAAAGCTCAAAAATGCGCTGACTCCGTGTGTAGGTAGTGAATATAGCGATAAATTTTAGACTTACCCAATATCATGTCTTAGCTATTTGCCTTTTGCACCTTTTCCCCAAATTAAGTTGTTATTTTATTGACAGTTTTCCGTGCTAATTGACATGCATCAACCCACAGACTACTGAAGATTTATATTTTGGATCCCAAATCGGTCTTTTCGTTGGGCTGAAGAATTTGGATTTTTCCTTTGAGAACCCCTTACCCAACTTCATTAGAACTATAATTTCAGCGACAGAGTCAATCACTTACCGCCGTTAAAAGGACCGCAGAACTGGAGAGAGTCTGGTTGGGTTTGGGGCCGCACTGGGAAGCTGAAGCAATGATGTGGTGTTTGGACTCGGCCATGGCTGTGATGGCAAGGCTGAGACAGAATCGGTGGATGTAACACATCACCATTGCCATGAAGCACAACAGCGCTATCACATACCGTTGAGGAACGCATTTCTGCCATCCTGCAGCTGGAAGAAAAAAAAAAGAAAAAATTCCATCAGAAATCACCTCTTGTGCAAAAAACATATATGTATTTAAAATGGGATCATGACAATAAAAAAGGGAAGTATCGAGAGAATATCATCGGGTCGTAGTTAAAGTGATTTCGGTTATTGCCATCCCAATTGAAATGGCTCGGGCGAAAACGTCTGATGTCCAATGTAGTGTTTCAGAATTTGATTGGACGATTTTTATTACAACTTACAGACACAAGAAGGTTTAAGACGCCAAATGTAGCACAATTTTATAAGAAAATCCCCTAAGTATAATTAAACGTCACGAAAGAGACCGATCTTTCAGCAGTGTCATGGGGCAAGAGAAACCACTACAATTATGAAATCGTCTATTGGACAAGGAACGTTTCTTAATCGTATAAGCATTGAGACGATGTTTTTAATAAATTGGTAAGTATCGCTCATCTGAAGTTCACCTACGTTTTTGACACAGCCAAAACACATACCGGAGGACACGAATATTTATCTTTGTAAAAAGCACACATTAATCTCGCTCCATAACCTTTGTTAAACCAATAGACCATGCGTAAACCTATTGACTGATATCGTCCACTACACTGAAAAAAAAGATTGGTAGAATTTACCATTCCTTCACGCTGTATTTCACACAGCGTGAAGGAATGGTAAATTCTACAAATCTTCAAGTCGATTCTGCCAGAGGAGTGGTTACCTATACCAATGTATAGTAACGTTTACTTTTCTCCTGGCAGAATTGACTCTGAATTAACGCTGTATAAAATACAGCGTGAGGGAATGGTGAATTCTTCCAATCTTTTTTTTCAGTGTAGATGTTCGCCTTCAATTTCGTCGTGTGGGCAACAAACATCCCGGGGAGCGCGAATAGTTGTCTGTCCGAAAACGCAATATTATATCGTTCCATAACCTTCGATTGAACCGATAAACGATGTTGTTAACCTATTGTTAGGATTCGTCTCACATCGGTAGTATGAGTATATTTACTGTTGACGTAGTTTATTGACAGGTTCGTTGTCTTGTCCCGGGGCGAACCAGACTATACTACAAGGCCAACGATTATATGAAACGTAGTATTCATACCGAAAAATATTTGTAACTGCCGCCCAAGTTTTGGTATCCTCGTTTCGTTACAAATCCGTTAAAAAGATTGCGCCGAAAAATGTAAGCTCCTACTTCCGATTGCTCGGCTAAATACTTGTAAATAGTGCCGCTTTGCACGTTTTACAACTCTGCTGAAGAAATGAGACCATATATGAGAGGCTTGGAGAACAAGGCGCATAAGTGCAGTTTTTGCTATTTCGAGAAATATGTGTTTGGAGTTTCGAAATTACATGGATCCTTATGCCGGAAAGAAAGTTCAAACCGACTTTTTGATTATTAAAAATCGAAATTTGGGAGCGAATTTTTTATAGAATATGCATTAAGACTAGTTTTACCAGAAATTTTTAATAACTCCATTTTTTCAAAACTTATGTGCCTTATGCTCAAAACCCCTCATATACACTCAGACGTCGCAAAATTTATTCTGGTAAAATACAAATCTTCTGCGAAAGTCGCGGAAACTATATTCCATGAATTTTATAGACTGAATGTTGGAAACCAGACAAAAGAACGTGACTTTAATTAAATGTTGCACGATTTTCAGTCGTATATTCTTTTTTATCAGGAAATATTGTTTTGAATTTTTGAATAAAAATTTCAGTGATTATACTTCTAGTTACTACGAAAAAAACCTATTGTTTGAATCAACTTCGCAACCTTGGAATGGAGTGACGTTCCTTCAACTTGGACAAGACGAATATTGTGTACAGTTCATTGGAGATACCTGATTTCAGTGAAAAATATCCAAAATCTCAACTACATTTTCTAGCACAAAAAGTTTTAAATAACTCGTAAAGTTTCAACAGATATATCGTGCGTTTCAGATACCCGTCTTTGGGTTATTTTCCCCTTCTTTTTAGAAAATATTCTAAAGGGTAAAATTAAAGTAAAAAAATGCATTAAATAGAACTCTTAAAAATTCTCTTGACATTTTTCAACACTAAAAATATTTAAAAAAATATTAGCAAAACACTCAAGAGAAAAGTCTTTTTTAGAGACTTTTTCATGTAAATTTTGCTAGACCTTTTTAAATTTTAAAAATACCCAATTTTATTCCCAAGTTATGTTTTTTTGAACATAATCTTTATCAGTTTTTTCAAGTAATTTTAAAAAGCGCTTTTTAACGGTTGTTGTTAGGGAAGCTACCCAAAACATAAATATTTCGCTTGAGCAAATCCGGCAACAATTAAATGCTCATACGACGTTTTTGCACGATATGGCCGTGTAGTATTCTCCCTTTCAACACTATCTCGCGTTAATTTAGTCTAATTATCTAAGTTTGCCCGGCCTACCTGGCATCAGGACGCGAGTCCGCAGCTTAACTACTTCCTCGCGCGTCGCTCGAAAGAAAAACGTAAGTGCAACTCGGTATGACCTTGAGATCGCCTCAGTACCCAAGCTTATCATAGTTCTTGTGCGAATGCACTTAGGTTGTTTCTGCTCTGAGATGATGCGGTGGTAGGTATCACGGTCATCTGAGATAACGGACGAGTGGGAAACAGAATGCAAGAAAGGCTCCGTTGGGACGAGCATGGGTGGCGGACGTAAAAGTCAATGTCAATGCAAAATTAATGTCTGCGGTGACCTATTACTCGATAACTGACTGATTCTCACTTGATAAAGAGATCTGCGATATGGCACAATTTTCAGCTGAACTTTGATTATTCGCGAGAGGGAGGAGGG
This sequence comes from Bemisia tabaci, assembly GCF_001854935.1. Classification (NCBI taxonomy): domain Eukaryota; kingdom Metazoa; phylum Arthropoda; class Insecta; order Hemiptera; family Aleyrodidae; genus Bemisia; species Bemisia tabaci. The sequence goes on along the minus strand of NW_017547107.1, from coordinate 6,481,425 downwards.
GTCGAAGGATTCGAGGGGATATGTCGTCACCTTCTGGCCAACGTATCACAAGCGCCATTCGACGTTTCAAATTTTTCGCCGCCAATTTATTTATTTACAGAGAAATTGTTGGTGGAATCTGTTGGAAAATTTTACTGAATTTTCCGGCAGCACAAAGAATATTCAGTGAAACTTTCCGACAGCTTTGTTCAACAATTTCTCCGTAAAAAATTAAAATAGCGGCGGAAATTTTGATATATCGCATGACGCGTCCAACGTCTTAACGTTGGAACCGTCGTCTTGTTTTTACTTTCAATGTAAAACTGAAGGCTGTTGATCCTCTACCGCTCGCTAAAAGTGCGTAAAATTATTTAGAAGAATCTTTGAAATAATATTTGTAACACCCAGATACTCTGAAATAAATGAGCCAGGGAATTCTCTAAATTCTGTTAGTTACAAGATAAAATGAGTGAATGAATTTTCATTAGGCTAATAGTGGATTCTAGGGTCGAGTATTTCCCACGCATAAGGATCTTGTGCGAAATTAGGAAGAGACAGTAATGTTGCTAAGAATGCGACCTTTGCTACTATTTGACCGATGTGCTCCAAAAATTTCCCAATACATGGGGAAATACGATATTTCCCCATTTGAGGCTATGGTGAAGAATCGATTATTTAGGTGTTTGTGCGAACACCTTGGGTATCGATCCTTTTCCATGAGGTTAAATGACAGATAAATCGATATATCGCAAAGCACGTCAAGCCACTGGATTTTACCAGGGTCCCGAGTTGGTTCAGACCTCAGATAATGTAGTATGTGTGTGTGACTCGGATTCCATGAGTCAACCTCCTCATTCATTGAGATCATACGCTGATGCCAGATTTGAAAACCCATCATATTGACCTGAATGTTTGCAAAAATAATAATTTACCCGCAGGTAAAAAAGGCCCCTTTCAAATATTCTCAAACATGTTTTTATCTCAAAATTCTCAAAACAAACAGATAGCCAATGATAAGTTTGGAGACCCGCACAAGACAAATGATCAGTAAAATTTTTAAAAAAATTCTTCCACGTAAAATTGAGTTTTTTTAAAATTTTACTGAAACAGATAGCCTCTTATGATTTTCAGGGATATCTATATAATTAAATTATAAGTACTGAAAACACTGAAGAAACAAATGGATCATTTTTGTAGGATTTTTATGCTTCTTTTTGCTGAAGATGACGTTCCTTCAAGTGTAACATCCATTAAAAATACGAAATTTTTGATGGTCCACAGTTATCGGATGCACAAGAACTTGAAAGTATAAACATTTTTTCAGCAAATATCAATCGCGTATAGGTATTTTCAAATGATGAAAGATCAAAAGTAGTGTTAAAGCTCCTCTCAGCAAAATGAGGTACACACTGGAACCTATAATAGCTTTGAACACTTTTATCCTCAAACCATAAATTGAAAATATTCCAAGAGACAATTTTGGTCCTTTCTTAACAACAAATTCGCCTCCTTTTCCTCCCCCATGAATGATCTCTCAATCCCGAATAGTAGACTAATAAATGGACGTATTTCTATCAAACGGAACTTTGTGCATTATGACGTGAGCCTTGTTATGCACATATTCTTATGGTTCTCAGGGCTCATGGTTTTAATGCACACAGTTCCGTTTGATAGAGATACGTACAAATGATTATTATAAGTTTTTAAACATACGTTAGGTGACTTTACTATCAAAAAGATATTCTTTTCAGGAAAGACTGAATGAATTAAATTAAAAGATGAGAGGCACCGCGTGATTTTTTAAGCTTGCTTTGTAACATCATGCATTTTCTCCTTTGGTAAATAATCTCTCTTCTGCAGTGAAATCTAGAGGGGAGGGGGTTCAATGAGTGAATTTTCTTTTCTATTTGTTTTTCAAAATAAAACTCAATAACGCACCTTTTATGACCTTTTTATGAATTAAATATTTTGAATCGGCTGAAAAAATGCAAAATTTTGTGAGACAACAAACAGACTGACAGGAAACCCTCGACGTAAGAAACCGAGGCTGAAGATTTTTTAAGTCCACTATTGCTTCATGACTATTCCTCCGACAATACTCTTTCTCTTTTGCGAGCACGATTTATGCTTTTAAGAAGAATGGTGGACTTATTTTCTACCATTCAGGTTTTCATCTATTCCCAAAAAGGAGCTTATCGAACCATCATTTCAGGTCGAAAGTAGTCACGTGCTGGCAACTGGTAGCACTGTCAACATGCCTCAAGAAAGAGTAATCTCTGAAACGTGGTCGCTGAAGTGAACACCCGACTTCAGAAATCGTGTCAACCTGAGGAATTTGACGGGGTTATCTGATTGAACCTGATCATGCCATACAAATCGCGGAAAACCCGAAAGTAAATGGTTTATTTCATAACAAGAAGCCTGAAACGGTTAACTGGTGAAGGTACTTTGACTCATCTTATCAATTCAAGTTTCAGCTTCAGCACCTGAAAGGATACCGGGCACCGTGCCAGGTGGGAGGGGAGTGGACCTCTGCATTCTCTTCCATTCATACGCATATGCGAGAAAACACTTGCATAATCCTATTTTTCGGCGATCCGAGCCACGTTTCCATATTGTGCGGGCAGTTTGGACCACGTGGCTTATTCGCGCGACCGGGCGCATGAAACCTGAAAGCCTGAAACACTTTCGTGGCCACAAATGTCGGTAACGCGAATCGCTCTCTGAGATGCAACGGGTATGTTTAAATGATTGCACTCGGTCATGATAGTCACTCTTCATAGGCAAAAACCTTCTCACTCTTGAGTCACTCTTGAAAATTGCTTTTAATGGCTTTTAGAAATTGATACATTTTATCGGAAATTTTCTGAACTACAACTGAAGTTTTTGCTCACATACTCTCAATCTAATTTTAAATCGTGCATATTAACAATTATACGCCACATATTGTTTGATCATGATAGCGAACAAGGTTTCGCCGCTCCAAAATTCTCTCATTGTCAGCGAAATTGTAGCGGTGAAATTAATTATAATTTAGATTGTTGCTGTATCAGTGGATTTGAAATTGTATTTGGCTCGTGAGTAACAAGTCTGCCCACGAAGATATCGAGTATTCGGCAATCCGAGTTTGATAACCTTCCGAACTTGATTCGGAACAGTGGCGAGGCGTGGATTCTCGATTTTCGGACTTTGAAGCTGTGTTAAAAAATCGATTATTAAGGTGTTCGTTGCGAACACCCTCTCTATCGATCCTTTTCTATAGGTTTAAATGACAGATCAATCGATCTATCGCAAAGCCTGCCACGCCACTGATTCGGAGGTTCAATAAGTGAGTCGCAACGCGGCACTGCTTTGAAGCATTTTCTATTTACTAGCCTCTTCCGGGTTTGTCGAAAAAATGTCTCGAGCTCTTTTTACACAGTTATATTATGAGAGGTCGTCGATTTTTTGATAATGCACTTCTGACTGATTGGACCGCATTTTGCAATTGGAAACCACATTTTTTCATTCATCCACGTATATAAGAACACTTATGTGCATAGAGAAACGAATGGCATATACATTGTTCCTTTAACTGAGCCAGAAATTGCAATTCCTAATTATATTAAGCAGTCCAATTTTCAGTACAGTTGGACTTTGTTTGCAATAAGGAACTATAATTTCAAGCTCATATGTAAAAACATCTATCAGCAATTCTTCCAGATTTGATCAGAAATGCTACCGCACAAGTGCCCTTAATTTTATTTTAAAAAGAATCTGTACATCGGTAGTTCTCCTTTGAAATATTTACTCACTCGTTCAATGAAATTTGGATGTGTGAATAGGTCATTCGGCGCATTTCAAAAAGCAGTATTCATCTGATGTCTGCCCATTAATAAACTATTCGAACCGCTACCATACCGTGGGCAGTCAATTTTTACTACGCGCAATTTAACTCGAAATCGCTCGAAGATTGTTAGCTCTCCATTCACTTTTAACTCAATCAACTTGTAGAACACTGACGCATTTTACGCATCTCTTTCTCTTCCTTCTCTCTCTCGCCCCATGTCATTAAGGGGCGTGGCTTGAATGATCGATTATCGATATTTTCCCATTTAAAGCTGTGGTAAAGAATCGATTATCAAGGTTTTCGTTGCGAGCATCTTAATTGTCGATCCTTTCCCATAGGTTTAAAGGGCAGATCAATCGATATATCGCAAATCACGCCACGCCACTGGTGTCATTGTTAGATGGTCGCATCACATCAACCCACGTCCTATCCTAGGAACTAAATCTAGACCTTCCTGCAAAATCCAGCTAAACCTGCCCTTTCTAAAGACACGTGTCGGTCGGTGTGGGTGGGTTATGTGCGCGTTGATGAGCAAGAATGCTCTGAAGTCAATGTAAAGCTTTGGTTCCACAAAACGCGCGCGACGTGAAGCTGACTGCGAGAAGTTAACGATGCGGCAGAGCCGTACGAAAGATTGCAACGATTTTAAACTCGTATGTTACTGCAGTAAAACATTGGTAACGCGAATCGTCTTATCCATGAACAGGGGCACATTTAAAATTATTGCACTCACGGTCTTCGATAAAACTATTGACTTCACGGATCGCGTCGCACCGTGCACTGTCTGTGGAACCACGGCTTAATCAGATCGCACGAATGGAGGCTCGAGCTGGTTCAGTGGGAATGATGAAGAGAGCAGACGCACTTAAAATTGCTTGACCGTGGGCAAGATGTTTGGTCAATTCGTCACAAAAAACTTAAAACCGTTTACAGAGAAAATCTCTCAGGAAAACTGAAATAAAAGCAATGTGTTAAATGGCACTCAAGATGAAATGGATCGCATTTAGCAAAAAGGAACCAGCCCGATTACAGTGTTTTCAAAATTGTGCGACTTCTTCTTCCCTTTAAAAATACTCGGTATATGTACAGTATTAAAATTACACAATTATTTTCCTTTAAAGTTAACAATTTTTTGGTAGGAAGCAAAAACTATTTGCCATTCTGAGAGATTTTTTAGGTAACTAAGAATTAACAAATCGCGCTGGTTCCTTTTTGCAAAATGCGATCCAAATGAAATGACATAGAAAAAGTTTTCTCAAAACTTTGTAATCCTTAGACGCGAGGGACCCTCAGAACCTTAGGCAGGTCAAATTGACCCAAGGCTTGGTAAAAACACCTGCCCCGCGGGTTGTATTTGGCCTGTACAACGAGCTCCAGATAGGTCCACACATGCATCGTACAAAAAGAACCAGACATCAAATTGAAAAAAAGAAAAAAATCAAGTGCCAATACAGCCGAAGATAGGAGAGACGTATTTCCACATTTCCTAACGTTTTCTCCGAATCTAAGCGAAATCTCATTGCATTGGCATTGTAGAGCGGGGCATTGCGAGTTCACGCCTCGCACCACAGAGCCTTCCGTTTTGCAAACGCAACACGCTCATTCATTAAGTACGAATAGTTGTATGTCTGCGCCGTCATCAATGCGTGTCCTTTCCCTTGCTCCATTTCCTGATTTCCATGTTGTGTTGGTCCTGTTCGTCTTATTTGTAGTGGTGCTTCAAGAGCCACGTGTCCTACGCAGCCGACAATAGGAGATGAGAAATCGGTCCTTTTATTTTTAATTTTCCCTCCGAATCGGAGCAATAACTCATAGGCAGGATAGAGCAAGCATCGCAAGTTCACGCCGCGCGCCATCGCGCCTTCAGTTTTGCAGGTGCAAGAAAGACATCCATCAAGCACGAATAGTTTTATCTCTGCGCCGTCATCAACACCCGTTAAAGTTTCTCTTACTCGTATTTTTGAAATTTGAGAAAATTTAAAGTTAAAGTTTGCTCAAAATATGCTATGATGTGCTTAATCAATTATCATTTAGAAGAAGACAAAAAACTAGGTTTAGACTTAAGAGGTCTCTTAAGCGCCATGAATGGCACACGTCTAAAAATTGTTATACTGATTTGGTATACCGATTGGTATAATGAATTGATTTTAGTGATAGTTGTGTCGTGTCAGGGAATTTTTACTCTGACGATTACCCCTAGAAATCCCAAGCCAGGTCAGATTGACCCAACTAGCTCTTATGGTGATGTTACATACGGCGGATTAGGAGGGAGGTGAGAAAGCGTCAGTATGTAACCAAACAAGTGAAATTTTTTATTTAAAAAAAGTATTTATTCTCTTTAAAAACTATCAAAATCAATGTACTAAAATACGGGTCAATTTGATCTGACTTGGCACTTGGCGCCTTGCGCATCTAAATGTCAAATAAACTTCAAAAGGTTATTTGAATTCGTCTTTTTAAGGGTTTCTCGCGCTAAACTCTTCGTTGAACACCACTCTGCCTTGCTAAGGAAGAACGCCGCATGAATATTCGAGAGTTGCCAAATTTCCTCCGATAAAATGTTTACTTTGGAGGAAAATTGAGAATATTTTTGTTTGAAATGTTCAGGCACTTTAGATCAAATTACGCACAAAATTATCTGAGAAATTAGCAGAAAAATATTCAAAAAATTTCCTAAAAATTAGTGATTTGCCAGAGGAAATTTGGCAACGCCTGAAGGTTCAAACGGTGTTTTTCCCCAGTATGGCAGCACTGTATACGATCATGCTAATAATTTGGTTTTAAGTATGTCGGCACCAATAAACCCTTTTCTACGAATAGTCATATTTATGAACTTCATACTTGATACTTAGTAGTCACCCTCTGGAATAGTACAGCACGATAAGCTCAGAATTAGGCTCACAATCAGTGTAATTAGTGCAATAGCAGAGGAGTAAATAATACTCTTAAAGATATTCAGGGCCCCTGCGCATGATAATTTGTGTTCGACTGATTTGAAGGCGTTTGAGTTGGACACTCTTCTACAATTGAATCAGTGAGTTCGAAAACACACCAACTCGGTAACTCGAAATTGCTCAATTTTCATTAGAGACGGTTGATTTTTATAAAAGTCATTGAAGTTAGCGCATCTGTTCCAACTTGGACCTTTAAAATGTCCTGAAGTGCTTGTATACCGGCACCAAAAATCTCTCTCTTAGACTAATTTCTTCATTTACTGTTTGGTTTCGTGTGTGTCTTGATTATTTTCATTTTTCCGAGTTGGTGTGTTTTCGTTTTCACTGACTCAATTCACTGAGTGATGATGTGATGATCCGATTATTGTGTTTCGATAATGATCGCTGTCAGTTCATCATCTCACTCCGCGGACTGAAATATTTCGTCGCCCATCAGGCGGAAGGCCGTATCTCAATCCGCACGTGAGCTCTCTTTTACATATAGAACCACGCTCTCGGGGGCTCTTGTGAAGATCGAGATACGCCCTTAAGTCGGGGTTGCGACGTTTTTGAGCAGTTGGTCCACCTCAGCGAAGCGACAGATATCGTGCGGAATGTTGTCACATAAATCAAGGATTTTGGTTTAAGCACGTGATTTGGACCGCGTTTAACAGAAAGGAACCAAGCCACATCAGCTATAGCCAAATTTAACGCGGCAATTTAATTTTTTACAAGAGAACGTTTGAGCGGATTCCTTTGAAAATTTTAGGGAATTTGCTTCGTACTATGCAGAAAATCAACTGAAATGTGCACCAAAATCCGCACAACCGTCCTCATGTAAAAAATTAAATCGCCCAATTAAATTTGGCAATAGCTGATGTGGCTTGGTTCCTTTCTGTTTCACGCGGTCCATTTCTGCCACTTCTTTCTGCGACTCAAAACACTCACGAAATTCAAATAAATTTTACTGGCACAAGTCTAATCCATTTTTCAAAATCAGTTTAGTGAGATAGTGCGCTTTTTCTCCGTAAAATGTCGCCAATATACAAAGAAAATCGGGAGGGTAAAAATCAATATTTTTATGGGGTGTAGCGATATACTTTTAACACTGTTTAAATCCTAGCTACTCTCAAGATTTCAATCTGGAATATAGTCAGCAATCTTATGAATTTTACATGTATGAAGCAATTTTAAATCCCTATTTTACGAGATAATTCCGGACTTCTATCCAATTACATATTAAAAGAGTGAGAATCTAAGAGGACTACCTGGACATCCGAACAATAGTAAAAAAAGAAGAAAAAAAGAAAAAGAAAAAAAGACAAGCACAACATGCATTGATTATAGCGAGACGAACAAAAAACTGGAGGACATCTTTGGTCCACGGAGACAAAACGTGTAGACACTGAGCCTGTCGATCATCTAATTAATTAATTAATCATGCGTGTATTGTTCGGGCAACGTCTTCATCCGACGTCGCGTCGTTTGGAATGGACGTCTCGAAGCGTCGCGACGCCGCATTTCCGCAGCGCACGCAGCCGAGTGCTACACCGCGTACTAATCTTTCCTGCCCGCCAAGAACCGCGTATCTCCAACGTCAACCTTCGGTGGATAAGTTGTTGTTGCTCTATGTTCTTGTTCACGTCCACAAAACGCATCTTCATTTCGCGGCTTCCTGTTTCCTCCTCCTCTCGCGCGCCGCCGGAAGCACGCGCTTTGTGGAGCCCAAATTTCGACAGCCGAGCACCGAACTGGGTCGACAGACCGGCGACATTGACATCGGCATTGACATTGACATTGAGGTAGCACGGTTCGCTGACTCGTCCCGAGCGACATTGAAACCGGACGCTCCGAACTGTCCTGTTGAGAAAAGGCACAGAAAAGGTGAATTTTTCCGATCGGAGTGGACACTTTATCCTGTCATATACGGTCGTTCATTTAATTCCGTCGTACAGGAATGTTTCGATGGTATCATTGGAAACCTTTGACTTTCATGAATTGGACATTTTCAATGGAACCGCTAAGATGAATGGAAAATGTGTACATGAAAAGTTAATTTCAAGTGGTAGATGAGCAGAGTTCGCTGTGTAATTTTTTTTTTTTTTTTTTTTTTTTTTTTTTTTTTTTTTTTTTTTTTTTTTTTTTTNTTTTTTTTTTTTTTTTTTTTTTTTTTTATTTATCCTGATGTGAAACATTGGAGACATTTGGAGAAAGTCCTAATAAAAATTGTAAACAGTTTACCGCCTTTTACGTCATAACTTATACGTCGGTCTGTACTACTCAAACACATGTATTTTAGCAGATTAGATCATTCTTTTATCACATCTCTGAGACTTAACTGTTTAATATGGAAATCAAGGATATCCTGGTGCTTAGTTAACTCAGTAGTTTCCACTTGCAGATGAAATTCATAAAATTTTTAGCCATCTGCGAATTTTTAATTGATAAACTGGTGGCAAGGAACGTCGTCGATTCTTTTTGAGCTCGCCCACTCGGGAGAGCTCTTTGCGATCGATTTCTTTTAGCATTGGTAGTGTCCGTGGCGACAAATGGATGGTTCTCGTTGCCGTCGGAGGAACGGCCAAAATCCCATTGATTTCAAGGTCTAAAAGTTGAATTTTCGCGGGTTACAGTTTTCCTCCGTCGAACATTTCCGTTCCCTCATTCAACTGAGGATTAATTGTTCCTCGTTTGCTACACTAGAGAGCATCACTTTCCGGCGGCCGAGCAGACTTGACTCACACCAACACGAATTTGTTTGTGTATGTGTTCACCTTTATGCTAAATTATTTATATGTATTATTTTCCGTTCACATTTTCAAAAACTGAAGTCCTATTTTTTTGCTGTTCCGTTGCGATAAAATTATCAGCTGACTGCTATCTCTATGCTATCTTATTAGAGAATCTTCCAGTTTCCTCGGTTACAGAGTGTAATGGAAAATCCTTCTTTTCCGATGAGACAGTGACATCCTGAATTTTTCTATTTCCGATAAAATGAAGAGACGCTCTACAAACCAGGTACTGCTTTTTGAACTCATTTATTTTCTTCCTATTTTTTACGAAGTACTATACATACTTTCCAGATAAATATTAATAATTTTGTGAAAGACGAAGAATAAATGTGATAGAATTTTACACATGATTGTCCGCAGGAAAAGAAGGTTTATAGTTTACAGATTCAAATTTACTTGTTATGTGAAAGACTCGTGTTGAGTTTTGTTGAAAAATTAGATTGTACAAGGTAATATGTACTCATATTAATGGGCTACTATTTAGCAATTTGGCAACACTGCCTTCCTTCCATTTAAACCTGTGTTGAATAATCGATTCTTGGCGGAGCACTTGGCCCCTCCTGGAATCGATACATTTACATATGTTTAAATGAGGAAAGAACAATGTTGCCAAATTTTTGGATCTGATAATGCGCTGGTCACAGAATTTTTGTTGATGTACGTTTTTTGCCGAGTTTTACATTTTATAACCAGAGCAAATATGCGTTACATTGACTAATAATGGGCCTGTTGCAAACTTTTGCTAGAACAAAAATAAGAGTTGTTTCCTATAGATAATGCCTCAAAAATCACGATGAGCGCATCGGAAAACTCTGAAATGCACTCATAACTTCACAATCTGCGGAAGAAATTTGCGTTTTTTTGAGCTTCCCGCTTCAAAAACGATACTACGGCATAGGTGAACATTTTGTTAGAAGAGTCGCTCCATCGTCGGCAATAAATAAATAAATAAATAAACTGAGTTTGTTGTTTATTTTATTTATTTTTTTATTTGCATATATACAGGTGGACGTGCATTATAATTTGATAAATTTGTGGAAACAACATCTAGCTGAATAAGGCATCAAAACTGTCAGGAACTGTGTCAGATAGTAATCAGAAACACCATGCCCCATGTACATCCACTAATAAAATTTATTGCCAATAATTGTCCTAGTTCATCTTTCCCTGTCAACTTTACAATAAATTTCGTTGTACCATTTTTCTATTGTATTTTGTCTTATCTCACTCTTATCTTCTGTTTTATTAATGATTCAGTTTATTTATTGCGGTGTGAAAAATTTGTCATGTTAATAGTTTCACGAAGGCGAGCTCTCCAACACAGTAGTGTTGGAACCAGCAGCTTGTTTTTATTTAATAACGGTGAACTGTGATCTTTATAAATATAACAATGATCAAAGAATCGAAGCAAGGAAATATTGCCTGTCAGTTGGAGAAAGAATCCAATTTCGAAAAAAATATCTGAGCCATCCTTGAGAAGAAACCTAGATTAGCATACGAGAAAAATAGGTTTAGCATACAATACGGATATAATTCCAACGTAAAAATGTCCACAGGTTCAACATTTTGGAAACAAATTTAGGAGCCGCTGACCCTAAATTACGTGACGCTCCAAAGGAGATGGGGGTCTTTGCCAGCGTTACACGACGTTACAACAGGGAGGGGGGATTGAGCAAAACGTTACGTAACAAGTTTGAGAGATTTTTTTTCGTGTTTCTGTATGATTTTTCGTCGATTGTCTTTGGAAATTTTTAAGAATCTCGAAAATATTCTCTGCAATAATTTCACTTTTCCTTACTAAATAAAAACGTCAATCCGTTTAGTTAATGTAAGGAGATATTCAGATTATTTTTTATCGAAATGGGGGAGGTCCGTGCAAGCGGTGGGTAATTTTTAGGGAAGTCTAGCACAGCGTTACGGAGCGTTACAGTGGGGTGGAGGGAGTTTAAAAAACGCAAATTTAGCGTTACTAAAGTTAGGGACGGCCTCCAAGATATGGGGATTTTTTATAAACCCTGAGCTGGAAATTCCATACTCTCCTTGGAAAAGAGAAGTATTTCCGTTCAAAATTCAATTCGATTGACACTTGTCCCATCTCAATTAAAGTCGCCCTTTGCCGATAATTGTTTCGCACGCGGAATCTGATAATATTTTCGTCCGGATTCCAATAACATCTCAATTTACGCAAATGCCATCACTCCAGATGAAAGGTGACTGTAAGAATCAAAGCTATCACGTCAATGCTCTGCCTGAATCAACCGCCAAAAGGACAGGCGAAGAGTGGAGAGGGGAAAGCAGAGAGAGGGGCGGGGATTTTAAGAGGCGGCGTTTATGCTAATTTTTTTGCACTCGCGGTCTTAGCACGACTCGTGCGTGCAATAATAACGCGAGGTACAGTAGGTCACCGTCTCTTGCTGAAGTTCATTCATAATTACTTACTATTTTAGACAGTACTAGTTCTACTCGACCTTTGCGCGGCAGCAATGCGCTCACTGTTGCAAAACCGACGGAATTAACCGCATAAAACACACCATGAACCGACGAATTTTTCGCAAAATTTGACACTGCTCTCCGCCTCGAGGTTGTCAAATTCCTCTCTAAATTCGTAGAATGCAGAGAGGTATTATGATTAGTCGATAGGAATTGGCATCCACGAAGACATGTCGTTATTGACCAAATCCACACTCCCTTCGTCTCTTCCGTGTTGATGCAACTGGAACTTGTTTTATCCACTGTTGTAGCATTGAATAGAACATGGGAGGAATCCGCAGTTTACACTGAACGAGCCTATGCTATTGGTGACGGCTCTTTGGCAACACCGCTCCTTCTTGGGTATTGTCTTAACATCATTTCAACATTCTTCGGGCTGGTTGGGTTCATCCAGTATGTAACCATAATTTGTTTCATATTTTTATGTTTTCAGCTCGAGTGTGCGATTGCGTGTTTACAAAGTTTGTTTACTCGGTAACTGACCTGGTAGTTTTTTTACTCCGACGTTTTAACTGATCTACAAACAATTTTGCCGGTAAGGTCCGCGGTTTTCGATTTATTTGCTCTTCGATCTTTACTCCGCGCTCTTCCCGAAAAAGCACGCAGTATCAAAGCGAACTTTAAGTTGCGGAACGCATCGCGAACGTATTTATCTTTAAACTCTGGAGCTTTGTTTATCTTCGAGCCCATCGAGCATTTATTTTTTTACGGCAGGATTGAGAATGTTATCTAACTGCAGACTTTAGAATTAGTCCAAACAATAGGTGTGCACGTCAATTTAATTTTACTTAAACATCGGAAAACAAACTGATTTTAATTACTAGACTTGCAAAATTCTAACATTTCAGGAGGTAACCTATCGAAAACAATAGACAAAAGAAATGTGGTATACAATCATTTCCTAATACTCGTAATGTTTACTCAAAAAGTGAGAGTTTCAGCCCCGAAAGACTCCGAAAAAGAAACAAGTTCTTTTTTTCTCTTTTTTTTCAAAAAAGATTTGGGATTTCTTAAAGAGTCGTCCGGATACCTTTCAATCGAAAATAATTAAACATTCAAAGAACAAACTAAACCCTACATAAAAATTAAAACTGAAAGTATGGCACATGGAACCCAGCAGATCATGTCGGAAGAGCCGAGAGAGCAGAAACTGTTTTTGACGGAGATTGTTTAAAAAGTTGAAAGGTGTAAATAAATATGGAAATGGTATACAAAATTTACACTTTTATGCGCTCAAAACGTCCAAAATTGTCCAAATTGTGGACATATTATGTCCACATTTTTTTCTTCTCGTTTAAATGACAGGAACCACCTCAAAAATAAATGCATACTACTACTACGTTCATTCTTAAAAACATTTCATTCATGAATCAAGTCATGAAATAGAACAGACTCTAAGAGCAGATAAAAACATATGTTCATGTGTACACTGTACGGATATGATAAGATGAGAACCAAAGCGGGAGCCTAGGAAACGCTCCAAAGCCAAATTAAACATTTTTTAGTAACATATGCAGTCAAAATTGAAAGTCCTCTTTAACTAGTTATTTCGTGCGCCTTCAATCTTGTAGGATACTGTGCAACGCCTCTGACGCGAAATAGTTGCTTAAAGCGTTGTGGCGCGGCAGGCAACGAGCGTGACACGCGCACAGGCGCCTACAAACCTAACGGGATACTTCACGCGTTGCGCAATGCGTGAAGTATCCCGTTAGGTTTGTAGGCGCCAGTGCGCGTTCTGCGCAGCTAACACACCGCTCCGCTCTGTGTTAGGCTCTAATATTTAAACTCGCGGAGTCAGCGTTTTTCAACTCATAATTTCGAAATGTTTGAAAACTCTGCATGAATTATTCTTATTTAAATTGATGAAAAAGAAATATGTACTACTGGAAAATATAATGTGTTTTTTGTAAATATAATAGTGGTTCCGTATCAAATTTAATGATTTCCAAAGCATTCAAATTTATTCTTCTATGTTTTGGGCTTTTACTGTGCTGCAGTGTGATGTAAGCGCAACCAAACGCTTAAAATTGGACGTATTTGACTCAATGAGGCCGATGTGCGAATAAGTTACAAACAAAAAATTGCGTTCTTCTTAGTTTTTTCCCTCTTTTATTAATTTTTGTACAGTTTCTTTCGTCACAACTACGGCTCACTGAGATTCATATCGATGCCATTGCCTGGAAAAGGGTTTACAAATATTTACCACGATTTAAAAATGTAAATGTTTTTTAAAATGAAATAATCAATTTCATTTAAAATAAAAGAATGTACATTTAAGACATATTCTACATCGGAAATTTCCGGGATAGAAATGAAACCAAGTATTCACCAAAGACAATTTAAAAAGATGAATCAAAAGAAGAAATCAACATTTCATTTAAAATATGAGTTACGATGACAACACCTCATTCTCTCTTAATTTTCTCATTTCGATATTGTCAATATAATTTTACACGCGGGCTAAAATATGACGCTTGAATTTGATTTTAGTGGACTTTACATTTGTAGACTTAAGCTAGTCAACGTTTAAGTAATTGACTTAACAATAGTGTGGGCTTTAGAACTGTGGACGGAAAAATTGTGGACGGAAAGTCTGTGGACGTAAAAAAAGTGGATACAAAGTCCGTGTACCATTGAAATTCGTGGTGAAATAAAGGTGGTTTTCAGCGGAACAGCTACAGCGGCGGAGACGGCATAAATTAATACGTGCTCGCCGCTGAAAATTGGCCTCCTCTTTTGATGAAGCGTTTTAAATTGCGTGTATTTTCTAACATTCTCCTCATGCTCATTTAATTCCCGCGTTGATGTTCGTCGATTAAAATAAATAATAAAAAAAAACAAAAAAGCAAACAAATCGCACATCTTGACGAACAGAAACGCGGTAACTATTATGCAACAGCAGTTGGTGTCGACCTGTCAGATCTACTATCGGGGTAATTAATTTGACGCAGACTCGGTGAATGAGGAAACAATGCAATTTTCAGCACATCCACGCGCATGTTCAACATGTTGCACGTAAATGAAGTTTAAAAATCAGTAGAATATACATTGAATGCAGAATATTATTATTCCCTCCATACCTCTTCTTCTACTCCTCCTAACCTCTTCTTTTTTTTAGTGTGGGGGGGGGGGGCAACATTTTCTTGAGCTGAACCTCATTATAGTAGCACCAAAATCTTGGTTGCAGTTGATCTACCAAGCAGCGAACCTATTTTTTAAGAGGATTCGAGGTCAGCCTGTGTATTCAATCAAGCTCTTCTTAAAAGATAGATTATAGCCAGGGCAGAATACACTAGACATCCAAGTTTCAATAGACAGTAATTTTTTACGCCTAAACCATGATAATTTTGCCAATATATCGTCACCTTCCAGGCAAAGTATCACAAGCGCCATGCGACGTTTAAAAATTTCCGCCGCTATTTTATTTCTTTACTGAGAAATTGTTGGTTGAATCTGTTTGGAAACTTCATTAAATTTTATCGGCAGCACAAAGAAAATTCAGTGAAATTTTCGGACAGCTTCGTTGAACAATTTCTCTGTAAAAAAATAAAATGGCGGCGGAAATTTTTAAACGTCGCATGGCGCTTGTGATACTTTGCCTGGAAGGTGACGATATTCGTTCCTTCCTTTACCAGGCATCTCCTGAGCAGGAGTTTAATTTACCCATCTTTCCAACTTCTTAGGAGCCTTTTTGAACTTACGAGTAGATATTAAATGAAACCGATGGTACCAAATCGTTTCTCGCGAAATTTTACG
The DNA here is from genome assembly GCF_001854935.1 of Bemisia tabaci. NCBI lineage: Eukaryota > Metazoa > Arthropoda > Insecta > Hemiptera > Aleyrodidae > Bemisia > Bemisia tabaci. Next base: position 6,465,646 of record NW_017547107.1, on the reverse strand, counting down.
TAGAGTCTGATGGGTAAATCAAAAATTCCCGATGCATGCAAGAACTCTGATAAAGCATTAGTTAACTCTATTTTAATCACTAAAACAAAATATGGTAGAGTTTACCATACTTTGGCACCGTGATGTGAGTACGGTAATAAACGCACCAGACTTTATAATAGCATTTACCATATAATGGTAAGTATCAGCAGAGTTTTGGTGAATACTACCATAATTCTGGTTATTTTCACTAAATGGCATCACTGTGTAAAAAATCAAGTAGACTTACAGTAGATGCTACCATAATTTTATTTCAGTGACGACAATTCACCATGGACGGATCCAGACACCTCTAACAAAGGGGGGGGGGGGGAGGAGTTCCAAAGAATATTCGAGATTTTAAAGCATCTATTAAGCAATTTGAGTCAATATTTCATAAATAAGTACCAAATATAAGCGTACTTCTTTCTTCTCATCTACGTTTCTTCCTTTCAATATTTTCTTTACTTTTTGTTTCTCCTTTTTCTCGAGCGAATCGGGGGAGGGAGCGTGCGTCCAACGCCCCCCTGGGTCCGCCTATGCATTTCACGGAATCCATCTTAAAATAGGCGTGGGAAAACGATAATTGATCGATGATGTTAACAGAAAATATTGCAACACTGGAATGGTTTTTGACGCGCATTCGATTCCGCTTGAATTGAGGCTGGAGGCACTTCGATTTCCCTTTGGCGAGGAGGAAAACGGGAAGAGGAGTGAAAAGTTGACCTACCTACGGTGCGATGTAAGCGTGAGGAGTCTAACCGACCTTCAAAGGCGCGACAATAGATGCGAAAATGCGCCAAGTGTATCGACCAAGTTCAATAATTATAGATCCAAACCGTAGGCTATCTTACGGGTATATAAAGCTCTAATTACACACGGTGATTTATACTGGTTTCAAGTCTAAGGTTATTCTTAATTGTAAACTCGCCGTGTTACAGGTGTCCTTTGCTTACAATTAGGTTCGTTACTATTTTTTCTCTTAATCCTTTGGCAGATTTTAACCCGCAAATCTCAGATTTTGGGTTTGTTCAAGTAGAAAGACCTAAAGCTTGGGATTGTTTTGGTACCCAACCGTAAAAGATTTATTGATAACCCTCGAGGTTTAGACATTGTGGCGATGCAGACTTTTTATGGGGGAGGAGAGCAAGGGAGAGTGAAATTATGATGTACCTTCAAAACTGCGCAAATCTGGATGGTTTTCAACCTTTAATTTTTATTCATTTATTCGTTTAAAAATCGAAATCTTGATATTATTTGGGTCTCCGTTAAAAAGTAATCATACACTTTTAAATCGAAAGGCTTGCTGTTGATATCTCTAGATGCGATCAGTTGAAAAAGTGCACAAAAAAAGATGCACTCAAAAAAAATGTTCTGGTTTAAAATTTAATGGGCTTTATAAAGTTTTCAAAACATCAATGTTCATTGTTCATCTATAGAAGTAAAATGTTGTTTGCTGTGCAACAGGAATAAATAATTTTTCAAACAACTCGTCAGTATAGACCAATTCAAATTTTTGTCGTTTTCTTCTCCTTTGCACCACATAACCCTAAAAAAATTCAATGAAAGTCTTTTAATTTCAGAACTAGAGTGAAAAACGAATAAAAATGGAACTGGGCATAATAGTCGTTGAGGTCCCTTCAATGAGCGAAGTCAAAATAATGAAATTCAGTCATACGCAAATGGTCTATTGTTTTCATAGCCACTGAATGGGAGCGTGAGAAAAGGCTTTTCTCTCCTTCCTTGAACATTTTCTGGCTCTTACCTCCTTCCGATACAGAATATTTCATGGTCTCTATCAAACATCTCGCCAAAAATGACCAAAATACTCCAAAGGAAATAAAGGGAACTAATTTGTCTGACGATTTGGAATCTACAGATGCAAAAACTTGACAAAATTATATTAGTTCATGCATTCAATGCAAATTAAACTGGATTGCTAAAGTTGGAAATGACCCACTCCGCACATACTCATGAAGGGATAACATGAAGGGATGATATCTTTAGGGGCTGAATGGCAACGCCAGGTTGCAAGATTTCATCTAAAAATTGATTCATGTATTCGAGAACGGTTGCAAATTTTCACTAGAAACATTTCGTGAATTTTCTTTTGCGATAAGACGAAAATGTTTTAAAATATTCGCTGCCAAATTCACACTCGTTAATGAGTAAAAAATAAATCGTTTTATGAATTTGAATATTTATTTCAGTTCTTCTAGCTCTGAACTTTTCTGAGGCCTTGCCCAAGTTGATCCGATACTTGGCTCATTACGCACCAAAAGATAGTCGGCGCTGATGACAGAATACCCTCTGTTTATAGGGCTCCTGCACTTTTTTGTCACACTTACAGAACGTTTCTGTTGTGAGAATTAAACTTCGGTCGTGAGTACAGAGTACCCTGTCCTCACGACAGAAACTTCTGTAGGTAGCTGTAACAAAAAATTGCAAGAGCCCTGTGAACAGAACTATTTTTTTTTCAGTGTTTCCTTTTCTTCTTTTTTCAGTTTTTCCCTGATGAGGAAATATATTTTTTTGTCCTGCTAACTTTTACTTTTTGGACTTGAGAGGTTTTAACATCGACTGATTCCAGTGTGGTCCATCCGAGAGATTTCCCGCGCAAATTTCGCAAGCGTCCATTACGAACCACGGATAGAGCAGACGAGCAAGTTCTCATTCCGGCGCGCACACCAGCATAGCCGCAGTTACCCAACGCCGCGCCGCGCCGGTCCATCCATCTTCCCTCCTCCGCACAGATTAAACTTGATCATTACTTCAACACTGTAATTTACACGTTTCCTCTTCGATTGATGCATTTCTCATCCGACGGTAATACTATACATGTCTATCTTTGTTGTGTGCCATCCTTTGCCACTGTCATTCCTGTCAGGTGTTTCTACAGATATCTTTACAGGACCGAAAACAAGCCTCGGATTTTTCCATAGGGATTGATAACAACGGGGAAACCGTGGCGGTCGTTCGATCGTCCACTGGAAAAAAAGTCGCTTGGATCTAGAGTCCAAACTCTTGAAAACATTAACAAGAAAAATTACTCTTGATTCAATCGGATTTTTGCTTGAATCAAAAGGAAATCCGCTTAAATTAAGAGGCTTGGCTCTCGATTTAAGCAAAAATCCGATTGAATCAAGAGCATTTTTTCTCGTCAATGTTTTTAAGAGTCTAGACTCTAGATCCAAGCGATTTTTTTTCCAGAGATCCCTTTTTGTGTGACACAATTCAGGGCGGAAATATCACACCTAACTCTTATTGATAAGAAAATACATATAAATTGCTGTATTGCACTCCCTGGCGCTCTACGGTACCTAATCTCCATTGCCTCCTGATGTTGATAATAAAAAAAGGAAACTCATATTGATAACCGGATCTTCGCGACGACTCATCACGATCGCCGATGAGTTTCATTGTGACCACGGTAAATGGGCCACTAGAAAAAGTGAAGCACTCAGCGCCGTACAATTGATGATTTCTCATCAAAACTTCATGCAGAATATGGGGGACACATGAATAATTTCCGAATTCAACTCACATAGCGTTCTCTTAATCTCCTCTTCAATTGTCCCGCTCGCTAAAAATCCTAAGACCACTTGAGTCGAATAGGTCACAAAATTTATGTCTGTTAACCTCGCGGCTGAGTACGATTTTTTTTTTTTTTTTTTTTTGGCACCGATTTTTTCTGCGATATTTTGGATAACTCGTGTTCCAAAATTAGGAGGGAGATTTTTCGCAACTTAAGGCTATAATTTTTTTCGGGACGCATGAGTTTGTTACCAACAGCCTATTTGGCCTATGTTGGTTTTGGTTTTTCACAAGTCGTAAGTTTGGATTTACTGCACTGCAAACGAAAATTTCAAATTCCTTAACTTTTCCTGAACTGATTTTCCCAGCTTTTCCCGAGGGGAACATCATTACGTTCTGGAAACACCTCAATTGATGTTTCAAAGCCTTCTCCACTGAAAGAAAAGGTTACGGGCTCTATCGGCATGCCGGCCGTTCCGGGCTCAGAGGCCGAAAGTTCTGGGTGCTGAAGCCGCAGCTTTTATTGCTCCAGGAGCGACGCCCGGAACTTTCGGCCGCTGAGCACGAAACGCGGGCGGTATGTCTATATAGCTGGTAAGTTCGGCTTCCAGGACCAGAATTTTTTTCAGTGTCTCCAGATTTGGTCCAGATCCGCCACTGGTTTCGCTGCGGGTTGAGGAACCTCCGAAAAACCTTGGAGAACCTCATCTAGCATTGCATCTAATTTCACTTAAACGTGATGTCTCTTGTCAACCGTAACGCGTGTTGGAAGCAGTTGAATGGCTGATAAGCCTATTGGCTGATGGCCCAATAGATGATGCGACTTGTGAGGGCGCTATTATACCCATTAAGCCGGATTCCAGGCGTGTTACACGCAACGAAAGTAGCAGTTCGACAGATGCCTCAAACGGTCGGGACGCCGCGAACAATGGGTACAATGTAGTCGCGGATATTTCGCATCGAAAATGTTAAAATTGCAGAGATCGATCTGAAGGTCGTCGACGTTGGATGGGAGTGGCAGATAGGCGGGGAGAGAAGGCTTTGCAGCCTCTGTCTCACCCGACCCGTCGATTTTTGGGGGAAAAAAGCAGTGGTAAATGGCCAGCGAACTTGTAAGGCTATCATCTCTACGACTCTTGCGGGCTATTCTCAAGGGAACTCTCCGCTTACAATAGAGAATTTGCAGGTGTCTGAAATTTGATGAATTTCGTGTTTAAGTGGAAACTACTGGGTGAACTGAACACGAGGATATCCTTGGTTCATGAATTGAACAATTATTGGAGAAGATGTGACAAAATGATCTAATCTGCTAAAATACGTGTGTTTAAATGGGAATTGACGCCAGATGACGTCACTAGGCGGTGCTTTTTCTCACTTTTAAATCTATTTTTATACTATTTCTCACATCAGAAAAAATTATAAAAAATACTGTGAAATCAGATCTTCAAGTACTTTCGGATGAAGCAATTAAAAAATTTCCACGCCAATTCTCCATTGGTCTATTGCACGAAAGAGCTGCATGTAGGAAAGCGAATGGGCTTTCAAAATTGGAATCCACCTAAACCAAAAATCACGATGCGCACGTGTGAAAAGTATAAAATCCGCTCTTTAATGCATTATTGGATCACATGATTTCTACTTTCCCGTTGACGGGCCCGTGTGGGCTCTACTGTTCATTTGCTCTCACGGCGAAAAAAATGTTATTCATATACTGTTCGTGGAGGGTATCACTAGTGGATGAGTTCAGTGACATTTTCATAGGTAACATCAGTATACTGACCTGATTAAATTCGTCTCAGGATAATTTCTATATGGACATCGTGCACTAGAGCTGATTTGAGCTCATCGCATGATACATTTTATGCAAGCTCATTTACTTGCTCACAAAAACGACTTGATGCACCACTCCTTCACCCGAGGATTGACGTCAAAGATTCTGCAAAGTCTGGTTGGAAGAATAGTCGAAATTCCAAAGATCTAAACTTAGATTCAGCACGTGGACACACTTTGACGTTTGACGTCAGATTTGATCATCCCTAGACTGGAGATTGTAATAAAATGTTAAAACTAAAGGTCGAGCATAGTCCGCAGGCAGGCTTTAAATACATTTTCTCACCGAGAAAGACATTATAAGACCCTACGGACGTGGCAAATTTTCCTACGCTTTGTGCAGCACGAATTTTCTTGCAATTTTTCAGCAAACGTTATTTATGGTATAGCCTGAATTATCTGGAAAATTCTAGGAGAAATGTCTTTGACTCTGCTTTGAAATAAGAAATTTAATTGGGAAAATTTGGCACCGTCCGAAAATTAATACAGCGTTTTTTTCCTCGCGACAGTGCTGCTTTCGATTGGAATGTTTGGATTAGCATCGTTGAGACTCGGCTTAGCCATCCTCCATCATTTACATAACTGTATGAAGCATTTAGCACGAGTTGATGAGGATTCTCTCCATCGTATTTTGTGTATCATGCCGATGATAACATACATATTTATTTATAGATTTGCCTAGTATTCCAAGAATTAGAGCTCACCTTTCACATAAAGATTATTAACTGGACTGTGTCAAGTAAAACTGAGCTAATACCCCAAATAGCATCTTTCAACGAAAAAATCGCGATGTATTAAAATCTTGATGCGATTTTTTGGCGATAAAATAGCAAAAATCATCAACATTAGCGATTATCTTCAATCTATCCGCAATTCAATCTCTATTAAATCGCGTTCGATGAAATCGAAATTTTATCTCGATGTATAACGATTTTTTTATCATACAGGGTTATTCAAAAGTCACGCACCACTGGCCATAACTTTAGTTCTAATTAAGATATCGATTTGCGGTTTGTGACGTTTTTCCTCATATTAGGAGGAAAACTTTTTTAGGTACTTTCCAGTTTTTGACCCCCTCAGGGGAAGGGGGGCGAGGTGCAACTCAAAAATTTCAAATGACCACCCCCCTCATGGCCAGTGGTGCGTGACTTTTGAATAACCCTGTATAATATTGCAAATCAATCAACGTCGATAACATCGCGATACATTCTCCAATCAAATCGCAACTTAGCGCGATCACTGCTATTAGGGACCCGTTATTTTTTTTCTTTTTTAGAGGAGGAGGGGTTGATCTATGGCTAAATGGACTTCAAGTACACGTCACGTACTCCTCCCTTTTAGTCAAATTTCATCTCTATGACAAGACGAAAGAAGTAAAATAGAAACCTTTAAGTGCAACGAAGATTCCGAATTTAAAAATTGCGGGAGTTCCGAATAAACAGCACATAAAACAGCACTTAAATATATTAAATCTATAAGTAAAAAAATATATTAACCATTAGCAATAGAGAAGGAGAGGTAGAATAATATATATATTAATCATTAGCAATACTCGATCATTAGAAAGAAAGCGCGACGTTGGTAATGGTGTTTGATGATCAGAATGGCCTGCGAAATGATCAGAATTGCGCGTGAAACGATCAGAATTGCGCGCGAAACGATCAGAATGGCCTGATCAGTCGCACGTGTCTGGCACGCTAACATGTCTTTCTTCTTCTTCATCCTCCAGAGTTACTATTCGTGTTCTTCTATTGGACGTATTTATGCTAAAAGGAACTATGTGCATAGGTTTTGCGTCAGACATAGTTCCTTTCAGCATAATACATCCTATTCCTTATCGTTCTTCTCCATATTTTAACATTACAAAAACCGCACTTTAACACACAGCCGTAAAGAACTGGATGCAATCACCTCGGAGACACTTGTCATACCTGACTGAGAAAATTTTATACCCATTCTTCCCGATACAAATTAGATGAAATCATGATGAACTTATAAGATTAGCATCTCGGTATTAATGTGGAATGGGTCACCTTCATTTTGTAAGAATTGCCTGTAGCTACGAGTAATCATAGCAGTACATTCTAGCTATGCACGTTTATTTTCGTTTTTCGTTTCGTATGTTTCGTCTTCACAATAGTGCCACCGAATGCTTGAAAACGCATTGCTTCCACAAACACAGTGTAAGAGAGATTTGCTTTTTTTTTTATTTATTTATACGACTTTCAACCACATGGAGTCTTAATTATGGAAAAGGCTAGCATCAAAATTGTCAGGTGGACTAAAACATAATTTCATGCTGGACTAGATTTGAAAATAACATAAGACGCTAATCCTCGAATAGATTACTCCACGGTGGATATGTTCTGGCCTAACTCAAACATTGAAGGTAAAACGGCAACCCGCGTGATTGTGAACTGAGGGGCTTCAGGATAAGGCGCATAAGATTACTTTTTCCTATTTCAAGAACTATGAGTTTCACGTTTCAAAATTACATGGAGCCTTATGGCGAAAAGGAAGTTTAAACTCTTTTTTTGATGCTTGGAAGGTGGATTCTAGGTGTGAATTTTTCACATTGTGTACTTTCAAACAAGTTTTCGTTGAGTTCATTAATATATCGATTTTTTAAAAAACTGCACTTATGCGCCTTGTCCTCTAAGCCTTTTATTTCCGCTCCCTCTGGATTTTCAGTCGAAAAACACCGTCGAAACACACAGTCGAAAAACATGGTCGGGAGGTCCCGGGTTCGATTCCCAGCCAGGCGTCTCGAGTTTGATGGTTTCAAACAATGGTTGCCTGGGACTGGTTGTTCAGTAGGGACGGAGGGGATGGGACTAAAGCGTAGGATTATCCCTTGTGGGATAGTTGAGGTAGTAAAAAAAAAAAAATAAAAAAGGAAATAACAGTGAAAGGGAACTTACAGTGCCTCTCCAAGATTTTGCCATCCTGTAGGCTTAATTTCTCCATAGCGCGCAGATCCAGCGTCCGAACCTGCGAAAGTAATCAGCCTCGATCCTTGACTTTTCAGAAGTTTTCAAAGATTTTGAAAGTTCCAACCTGGGAAGCCTGGCCGGCACACCAGGAGACACACGCGTTATCACTAAACTTCCCCAGTGGTATCGGAAAACTCTCAAAAAGGGGGGTCATAAATCCCGACCGTTCCCGGGCACCGAACACGGCGTGGAGGTTGCCGAAACTTTGAAGCGAAAGTTGGAGCTTTTGGCGCGGAGGCGTCGGAGAGGCGCGGTGCGGCGGACGGTCGGAGCGGGACTAGGAAACTCCTCAAGTTCACGGTGCGATGGCGATGTGAAGCCATCCCCGCCTCGCCATTGGTCGGGTGCCCCCCGCGCTGGGGCTTCGGCTAGGCCTGGGGAGTCCGCTCCAGATCGGCATTTATCGCTACCCATCCACGCGGGATTCCCTTTTCGGTTTTTCTGCTCAACGGGGGGAGGGGGCGAAATTGGCGGCGGGACGCTTGGAATTCCGTCCGTTTTTCGCCGGTGCGGCGTTGTCGGGTTGTCAGTAGACTGGCGGCGGAAAAACGCCGGTGGAACATTCAAAAGTCGCTAAATTTTCTATCATAGCTCTGTCAAAGGCAATTAGTCAAATCAGGCATTTTATCAACTGCCTTGGCCGGTAGTCGAATTTTGATAGTTTACGGAATTCTGTAAATTTATGGCGTAGAGTTCACGGGTTTTGAATATTTTGGGAAGAATAACTCTTCAGTTCCGCGAACTCTCCTTGTTCGTTTCTTTTTACACCCATTTAGTACGTTTAAATGTTAAACTTTTACAAATTCTATGTTTAATAACGTGCTGAAAATTTCATAAGAAATGAGAATTCAGGATCTTAAGATTGTTTAAAATACTATTGTGTGCCGCATATTTATACAGAGAATTCTTTCTTACAGGAGCAACGAATTACTTTGTTTTGCAACTTGCGTTTAAAAAAATGCCTGATTTGACTATTTGCCTACGACATCTCTATTTTTCATATTTAAGAAAATTGTTAGTATTTTTCTTTGAAATTTTGGAATACCTGTGTCAAATTTTGATCAAAAGTTTGTGGCCGTTCTCAAATTATGTAACGCTCTAGAGGGAAGTGGAGATCTTTGCCAGTGTTACGCGGCGTTACAGGGGTGGTGGTGTGTATAGAGCGAAGCATTGCATGACAAGTTTAAGTGATTTTTTTTCGAGTTTCTGTAGAATTTTTCGTCGGTCGTCTTTGGAAGTTTTTAAGAATCTCGAAAATATGCTCTGCAATACTTTCATTTTTTCTCACTAAATAGAAGCGCCAATCCGTTCAGTAAATGTAAGAAGATATTTAGATTGTTTCCGTCGAAATGTTGGGGGGATGGGGTCTCGGCAAACGTGACGTAATTTTTAAAGGGTCTAGCACAGCGTTACGGAGCGTTACAGGGGGTGCGGTGGAGGGTGTCAAAAAACCGCAAATTTAGCGTTATATAATTTAGAGACGGCCCCTCCTGAGAAAGTTGAAGTAAAATGTACACACGTATGTTGTAGGCAGTCAGCAATCGCCAGCGATTTGCGCGTAGACTCGTGAAATTGCATTCATTTGCATAGAGATAGTAAAGGATTCATTGGTAAAGAACTTCAAAGCACGACCTTCGGCTTGGAGTGCCTTCAAACCTCCGTGATACTCTCCGCCTTGCCAGGAGGTTAGTTTAGTTGCCTAACTGAGTCAAATCCAACCAATGACACGGATTGCACTACACGCACTCGCGAATGTGCGAGCTGCTACATGTTCAAAAAGAAAAAAAATGTCTGCTTGAATTCCAAGCATAATAGTCGGTTTTTTCTACCTTTGCTCTTTACCACTGAATTATTACATTTTTTTATTCGCCATAGAAAGATTGCACTTTGCCGGAGATTGCTAACTGCCTGCGACGTATACATAATTGAAGAGCAATCTGTTCCTACTAGCAGAACGTATGATAATGTTTCGATGTTCATATATCACCGCTCCTCTGACGTAAAGACGTATCGCGATTTCCGCATAAGCCCCAGATAGCATGGATTTATATGTAAAACATGGCTCACGTGGAAATTGAGTTACGCTCTTACGTCAAGCTTCGTGTATGATTAAATGGAGCAAAAAAAGAATCACATTATTCCAAACAAATCAATTCGTAAATTTAGCGAGCAGTTACTCTCAGAAAATGATCGTTAATTGAAACAAAACTATAATCGGTTTTCGCCATCGAAACAGTCGTATCCCGTTATAAAGTTTTTCATGAGAGAAAATTATTCTCCTTTAATTCCCGTTCGAAAACGAGGCGCAACTGTAATTTATTACAGCCCACCAAAAACGTCTGGTATTCAACCAGATAAATCATCAATAAAATTATCAATACCAAGATCTTTATGTTGATCTCTCAACTTCCTTTCGCGTTTAGAGTGAAACAACTCAAAATGAAAAAGTACAATGTAGCTCAATAATTGAGTCCTTGCTTCGTGATCCATTATGCAGATGCACTTCTCATGCAAAACAATGAACTTAATTCATTTGTACTTGGCGAAGGGAAAAACCTTGCCAAACAGCTGAGACTCACAATCAGCGGGATATCGGAATACTAAAATGCGACAACCTTTTTTCTGCATGATTCGGTTTATAAATAATTTCGGTAGCTCGATCCAAATCACGAACATGAGTTTTTTCTGCCTTATGTCTTTCTAAATGTCAAAATTTATGCTGTGGCATCTACTAATTTTTTTAAAATTAATTTTACAGGATTTGGAAAAATTAATCCCACCATGGCTCTCTGCACAATTCTGAATTATATATAATATAACTAACAAATCTTAAGAAACATTTGCAAAGAATGCACAAAGGCTATTTGTACAGTGATTTAGTTCCAATGTTTAATAAAATTCTGAATCTCTAAAATGAAGGAGTGCGTTAAATATCACTGCCGAATAAAAATACTGGTAGTCGACTAAAGCTCTGGCCAGCTCTCTCGTGTATCTTACACGTGGCTTCCAGGACTTTATGTCCACCTACTAAGTCCAATCTTCATTAAGTCCACATGATTTAATGTCCAACCATGAATATGTCCAAAATAGTCCAAATTGTGAACATGTTATGTCCACATTTTTTTCTTCTCAATTAAATGACAAGAACCACCTCAAAAATAAATGCATACTGCTACTAGTTAGTTAGTATTTTAAGACGTTCAACGTCACAGGCTATTAACGTCTTTACAGAGAATTTTGAAAATGGGAGTATATACAAAAATTTAGATTTTTCAATTAAGAGAAGTGAAGAGTTCCTTCATTCTTAAAAACATTTCATTCATGAATCAAGTCATGAAAGAGAACATACTCTAAGAGCAGATAAAAACATATGTTCATGTGTACACTGTGCGGATATGATAAGATGAAAACCGCGCGAAGCGGGAGCTCAGGAAACGCTCCAATGCCAAATTAAACATTTTTCAGTAACAGATGCAGTAAAAATTGAAAGTCCTCTTTAACTAGTTATTTTGTGCGCCTTCTGCCTTGTAGGATACTGTGCAACGCTTCTGACGCGAAATAGTTGCTTCAAGCGTTGCGGCGCGGCAGGCAACGAGCGTGACACGCGCATAGGCGCCTACAAACCTAACGGGATACTTTACGCGTTGCGCAATGCGTGAAGTATCCCATTAGGTTTGTAGGCGCCAGTGCGCGTTCTGCGCTGCTAACAAGCCGCTCCGCTCTGTGTTAGGCTCTAATATTTAAACTCGCGGAGGCAGCGTTTTTCAACTCATGATTTTGAAATGTTTGCACTCTCTGCATTGATTATTCCCTTTTAAACTGATGAAAAAGAAATATGTACCACTAGAAAATATAATGTGTTTTTTGTAAATATAATGGTCGTTTCGTGTCAAATTTAATGATTTCCAAAGCATTCAAATTTATTCTTCTATGTTTTGGGCTTTTACTGTGCTACAGCGTGGTGTAAACGCAACTAAACGCTCAAAATTGGACGTATTTGACTCAAGAAGGTCGATGTACAAATAAGTTAAAAACAAAAAATTGCGTGCTTCTTAGTTTTTTCCCTCTTTTATCAATTTTTGTATAGTTTCTTTCATCACAACTACGGCTCATTGAGATTCATATCGATGCCATTGCTTTAAGAAGGCTTTACAAATATTCACCACGTTTTAAAAATGTTAAGTTTCAAAGTTTAAAAATTATTTATTATCCTGAAGCAATTTGATCTTGAATTGAGGGGCTTGGAGGACAAGGTGCATAAATGCAGCTTTTGAAAAAATTGAGATATTCATGAACTCGACTAAACCTAGTTTGAGAATATATTCTGTGAAAAATTCCCAACTAAAACCCGCCACTTTAAAGCATGAAAAATTGAGTTTAAACTTCCTTTCTACCATAAGGCTCCATGTAATTTTGAAACTTTAAACTCGTATTTCCTTAAAGGGCAAAAACTGCACTCATGCGCCTTGTCCTCCAAGCCCCTGAATTTCAATCTATGCACCAAAATTCTTATAACTTTTCTACGAAAGGCTCTTTTCCTCTACGCAAGATTTTTTTCCAGAGCCACTCGAAACATAGGGGGAAAAAAGATTTTATCATCAAAATTGTGATGTTTAAATTGGTGCGGTGTGTTGCTCGATCTACGCACCAGAAGGCGATTTTACTTTGAGATTGATATCAATCAACTTCATGACCTCCGTGGACTTTCTGATTCCAAAAGGCGCTTTTAATATGCTTATCACGGACTCTTAAACCGCGTTCGGTCTAAAGATTCACCAAAGGTCTCAAGTAGAGTCTACTAAAATTACACTAATCAACTGAGTTGTTGCATCATATTTATTTGTACTGTATAAAAACTATTCTTTGAACTTCCCGATGGATCTTTTTGAACTCCTTATCACTCGTGGCGCTAGACTAAATTATCATTTTAACGAACAAAATTAATTTTATGGCACGAACCTCTTTAAAAGAAGGATTGAATTGTAACAGAGCTCCAGCGCCAATTTTTGAAGTTATTAGAATAAAATAATTGACAGCTTTTTAACCTCACTTCAATTTGGTTGAAAATCATTCAATTAATTTTAAAAAAAATAAACTAAGCAATCGTTCGACGGAAAAGGGAATGGTTGTCCTCAAAAATTCATAATCGAGTTACTGATGCAAAAGCCTGGAGGAGAATTCTAAACACATTTTGGGGCCAAAAAAGCCTCAAAATTTCAAACGTAACGAGGGTTAAGGCGGCTTGAAGTTTGCACTTCAAAAACGTACTATTGAGAAGAAGCTACCTAAAATTCTAATCTGCTTTGTTCCCAAGATCGTCGAATGAGTGGCGCGAAGTTAAACATTACAGAACTTACGAAATTAGAACAAGTTTCCCGTAAAATTCTCAGATCCCAATGTTTCAACCGCAACTATAAAGCACGCTAATGAAAATCGTGTTTCCGTAGACCAAGGTCTCTCTTCCCACACAGTGAAACATTTATTCAACATCAGAGATATAAGAAAGTACACGGAAAAAACAAGTTTACAGCGCTGAGCCTCAACACTTTAGGTAAAACAGTGACAGCAGTGGTGCTGAACTATGCAGCGGTAGGGTTCACCCCTACTGACTTTAGTTGGCGCTATTTCACCTGAGGTGTTGGGGCTCAGCTCTAAGTTGCCTTTTCCGAGTATGGAGAGCACAGGTACACAGTCGATCAAATTTACGATGAAAATTTGAAGCTGTCTTCAACCCTGATTGAAATATTTGCTCCGCACATGATGTAGGCTACAGGTTGCAAAGGTCACACGAGAGTTAAAGATAATTTGCGCCATAATTGCTTAGTGAAAAATTGAGCCCTCAGCATTTCTTCTAACTTTCACGAGACCATTATATGCGGCGGTCTATCTCTTTTTGTCTAAATAAGTATCAGTGGCAGCTGCACCCACGCTAAAGTGACTAACGTTAGTGCGTGCTGCGGGCTTTATCCTGATGGAGTATTCAGTTGCTGAGGGTGATTATATGGATTACATTTTGCAAAAAGGAACCACTATCTCTGGCTTTCATGAGAGATCGTGAAAGCACATATCTGCACAGGGAAACCAATGGCATGCATGTTGTTTCTAAAATGGGCCAGTAATAGTGGTTCCTTATCGCAAAATTTAATCCATATGTATGTAATTTCTTAATTACTCGTCGTCTCCTGGACAAAGAAACGTAACTCAATTCGAAGATTGCCAAATTGGCTTAAACAATCAATCTATTTTATAAAAATGTACTTGTGCAATTTTCTTCAAAATTGTTCTGCTTTTTGCACGAAATCGGAGGAAACTCAGGGATATTTTTAGTCATGAACACCTGAGATTCTCATGGTTAATATGCAATTTTTGAGGGGAAATTTACCAGCAACAATGAAATGTGGTTACGTTTTTCCGTGAGGAAAACGTGTTGATCGGCTCATACGAAACGGAGGTTTTTATTCCGGCGGAATCAGATCAGGATAAAGTTACACTTTGAAAGGCCACAATGATTCTGTTTTTTTTTCGGGGGAGGGGAGGAGGAGAAGGCACTTCTTTAATAATTTGCATGGAGAAATTCCCCGTGCAACACCTCTAAGAATGCCTGTTAACAGGTTAGCGAGGAAAAGTATTCCCAGGGCGTTCCTGTAGGTGCTGGTGGGAATTTTTCACCCTCATTTCCAGTCACCAGCCACAACAAGCCGCAGATTCCAGCGCAATATTTTCGCGCATGCGCCGACTCGAGACGGCGACTCGGGGAGACATTGGTCGCGCATTCTTGACGCAAAAACGAAGGAGGACCGGACCTGACAGTATGCAAATTGCAAAGGGTGTTATTAAACACGGACGCTGCTGCCGTTTGCGACCCCGGCCGACCGAATTTTCGCAAAATCCTCCACGGAAATTGCGTCATTAGCGGCTAGTCGGCTACACCGAGGCCGAAGGCTCCGCCGCGGAACGAAGGAGATGCAGAGTACAGAGGCTGACAATAGGGCCCCGCCATTGGTTGCCTGGGGGACCCGCGCAGCCGTGACACTGAGGGGCCCCCCACGTCCACTGCCCCCCCCCTCCCCGGATAGGACTCCGGTATTATTCTACCTTCCGATCTATTGGTTTTCAGTAATATGCTGGGATAGGCGCGTGCACTGTTGCCGTCTGTAAGGATTTCAATGAGAATCATCGGTTGGGATCTAATCTACTTCCCCGGAAATTTTGACAACTCACACACACACATATACTGCCATGCTAAGGAGAAACGTCGTATGGGCCTTCAGACGTTGCTATACTTCTGCTGATAAAATAATAATCACCAAGGAAACTTGGGGACATTTTTCTCCCAGTTTTCAAAGAATGTATCTCGCAATTTAATCTACAGCATCTGAAAATTTCGATGAAAAATATTGATAAATCTCCTCAAAAATGAATGTTCTATAAACGGAAATTTGGCAACATTTGGATGTTCATACGGCGTTTTTCCTCAGCACGGCCGTATGCACGAAAATCGCTCCCACTTTAAGGAGTCGCCAGCGCCGGTGGCGTTTCCAGGAATGTTTTCGGGAGTTTTCGGGAACTTTTCAATTCTCCGTCCCGAGAAACTCCGATCCTTCGTCGTGCATAGGTGGATCCAGACACTCTGAATGGGGGAAGCGTAAAGGGGGTTCAGGGGACTCCCCCCTTCGAAAATTTTCAAAATTTTGAGGCATCTATTATCTAGTTTGAGTCAATTTCGTCATGAGTAATTACTAAATATTAGCGTCCTTCCTTCTTCCTTTCTTCCCTCTTTCTTCCTACTTTTTTTCGGGCTAACGGGAGGGGCGCACACTCCATACACCCCCCCCCCCCCCCCCCCCCNCCCCCCCCCCACTGGATCCGTCTACGTAATCATGCAGTAAAAATCCGTCTTAGCAGCACACATGCTAATAACTAAAACACTACATTGGCATGTTTCCACAAAAGTTTCTATCATATGAGGGTACAAGGACTTTATGTCCACTTTTTTTACGTCCACAGACTTCTCGTCCACAATTTTTACGTCCACAGTTCTAAAGCCCACACTATTGTTAAGTCAATTACTTAAACGTCCACTGAAGTTAAGTCCACAAATGTAAAGTCCACTAAAATCAAATTCAAGCGTCATATTTTAGTCCGTGTGTAAAATTATATTGACAATATCGAAATGGGAAAATTAAGAGAGAATGAGGTGTTGTCATCGTAACTCATATTTTAAATGAAATGTTGATTTCTTCTTTTGATTCATCTTTTCAAATTGTCTTTGGTAAATACTTGGTTTCATTTCTATCCTTGAAATTTCCGATGTAAAATATGCCTTAAATGTACATTCTTTTTTTTTTAAATGAAATTGATTACTTCATTTTAAAAACATTTACATTTTTAATACGTGGTAAATATTTGTAAAACGTTTTCAAAGCAATGGCATCGATATGAACCTCAATGAGCCGCAGTTGTGATGAAAGAAACTAAACAAAAATTAATAAAAGAGGAGAAACACTAAGAAGCACGCAATTTTTTGTTTGTAACTTATTTGTACATCGACCTTCTTGAGTCAAATACGTTCAATTTTCAGGGTTTATTTGCGTTTACACCACGCTGCAGCACAGTAAAAGTCCAAAACATAGAAGAATAAATTTGAATGCTTTGGAAATCATTAAATTTGACACGGAACGACCATTATATTTACAAAAAACACATTACATTTAGTAGCACATATTTCTTTTTCATCAGTTTTAAAGGGAATACGCAATGCAGAGAGTGCAAACATTTCAAAATCATGAGTTGAAAAACGCTGACTCCGCGAGTTTAAATATTAGAGCCTAACACAGAGCGGAGCGGCGTGTTAGCAGCGCAGAACGCGCACTGGCGCCTACAAACCTAACGGGATACTTCACGCATTGCGCAACGCGTGAAGTATCCCGTTAGGTTTGTAGGCGCCTATGCGCGTGTCACGCTGGTTGCCTGCCGCGCCGCAACGCTTTAAGCAACTATTTCGCGTCAGAGGCGTTGCACAGTATCCTACAAGGTGGAAGGCGCACGAAATAACTGTTAAAAGAGGACTTTCAATTTTGACTGCATCTGTCACTGAAAAATGTTTAATTTGGCATTGGAGCGTTTCCTAAGCTCCCGCTTCGGTTTTCATCTTATCATATCCGTACAGTGTACACATGAACATATGTTTTTATCTGCTCTTAGAGTATGTTCTCTTTCATGACTTGATTCATGAATGAAATGTTTTTAAGAATGAAGGTAGTAGTAGTATGCATTTATTTTTGAGGTGGTTCCTGTCATTTAAATGATAAGAAAAAAATGTGGACATAACATGCCCACGATTTGGACAATTTTGGACATATTCATGGTTGGACATTAAATCATGTGGACTTAATATAGACTGGACTTAATGTTTAGTGGACATAAATAGCGGTGAACATTTATTTAATGGACGAAAGCTAGGTGGGCATAAAGTCCTGGAAGCCATATGAGATTATTCATATGACCAACCACGGAAAAACGGACCTTAGTTATCAAGAATAAAAAAAAAAAAAAAAAAAAAAAAAAAAAAAAAAAAAATAGTAAAATTTCATCCAATTATGGGTCGAAAAATCAGAGACACCAGATTCACAATAGTAGCACATGTCAAGGTGAGAGAGTGATGATTTTTTGCAAATTTTTCGATTATGTGTTTAAAAAACAATTATTTGGTTCCAAATTACACACACGTATCAATAGGGTAAAAATGTCTAAGAAATGAGGAATTATTTGAAGATTCGCATAAAGGCATAAAAAGTATCAAAGGCTCGCTCTGCACACCTACCCTTAAGATAAGCGACCTTTTCCAATTCCATGCGGATCAGTGATAGTGTCATTCTCAAAGTACAAAAGCTATGATGTCAGTCGGACACCAAACCACGGAAGTGCACATTTTTTTGCGTCTCTCGTGAATTCTTCTCATTTGCACTTTCGCTCGAAAGATACGGCGAGATTCTGATAAAAGAGTGCAAGTCATTTTGACACTACAGAGCCTCCGTCGAGGAACCCCCCGCGTCGTGAGAGAACTGTCCCAGTTATAGAATGTTGAACTAAAATTACATGAAAGGTAAGTTTAATGTCCTCTCTGAGACTGTCTTGCGTAATTTTGTGAGAAAATAACCCATTCAAAGGCACGACTTTGGACCCGGTGCCTGGTCGACTATCTGTGTAGCCTAGAAACTCCGTGTTTTGTTAGTGACGCTAGGAAACCGACGGTAAAATTCCCCGGTTGACATACAGCTTAATCTGAGCGCATCGTGCTTAAACACGGCGGATTATCCTAGAAACTTTTAAACCGCTCAACTTTGTTTATTTGATAACGGAAATAAACTAATACTTACATTCGCTGTTCTGGCATTGGTCTCTTCAAATAGAGATCAAAGCTTCGCGAAGGCTTACCTACAGGAAACGTCTTTGAAACAAATCGAATTTTGATCGTATCCAAACCGAGGATGTACATGTATATAAGGATTTTTCAAGGTGACACCCTGAGTGAAATATCCTTCATCTTCAAACGAGTTTCACGGTAAAGCATTCGGTTTCATTTGGAAGAGAAAAATCCATAGAGAAAAAAAAGGAGGTGTTTGCATTTCGGGCATCTTGGGATTTTTGATGATTTGATGACGTAGGTCGGTACAGCGACGTTTAGCGTGAGGGGGACGTCGCTGTACCGACCTACGTCATCAAATCATAAAAAAATTCCAAGATGCCCGAAATGCAAACACCTCCTTTTTTTTCTCTATGAGAAAAATCTATATGGAGAGCTGTAATTCCCCAGGATGAAATGTCTAAGTTTAATACTCGAGAATTTAAGGGAAGGGGCGGATACATCACCACCCTCCCCAACCTATCATCTGAAAAGAGTTTCCCAAAAGTAATCGTCATAATAAATTGGTCATTAGACAAGGTAAGAAATTAAGCATTACAGCACATGTTCGTGACATCAAAATGTCACGCAAAACATGTCGAGCATATCGACATCTTCCATACTCATAAGTGCGAAATAAACGTTTGTGGTCTGCATTATGAACAGTCGGTGGCGATTTCACAAGTTGGCAACATTGTTTCTCCTTCTTTGAGAATCGATTGTTTTGCATGCATTTAAATGGAAGAAAATCAGTTTTGCCAATACTTTCAAGAAACGCCACTGTACGCAGGTATTTTAAATTTTCCACTCGCAAAAAAACCATCATCAACGTTGGTTAGATAAGGCGATGAAAATTCTTCCATCGTAAGATATACCGAAATTACTTAGTTTAATGCTAGATTGCACTCTCAGTAAACTCTAGTTTTTTTTGTAAGTAGGAAGTATAAATTGGATTGCATTTTGCAAAAAGGAACCAAGAGCATTCCATTGTTGCTAAGATTGTGCAACTTACATTCCTTGCAATAAAGTTACTGAAACCTTGCATAAAGTTAAATCTACTATGGTAATTTTCGTATTGAATTTAGGTACAGTCTGTTGGGAGTAAAGATGAAACTCGTTTAGATGATCAGCTTATATTTGCAAGGTAAAAAAAAGTTGCACAATCTTAGCGACATTGGAATGCTAGTGGTTCATTTTTGCAAAATGCAATCCAATTAACGTAGACAAGAGATGACATTTTCTAATTTCTAAATTCATCTTTGAAAAAATTACCCTTAAATTCTTTGAGTTCTATTGATAATTTTGACAATTTTTAAGAATTCACCTCAGCTTCATTTTCAAATGCCATATGAGGTACTCTAGAAAAGATATCAAAGAACTTAAAAAACAAATGAGCTGTGAGGGCAGGGCTTTAATTTAAAATTATGTTTTCTTTTTCATAGGCAGTTTCAATAGGTCTTGTAACTAAAAGGTTAAATGAAGTATAATGAGAATCGATCGCTCGTACAAAAAAATGCCCTAACAAACAAATCTAAATACTTTGGTCATGAAGCGTCAAAATATCCGTTCGGAAGGAAAAGAATGAGTTCGAATATTATAAATGGACACAGAGAGGAATTTTTCCCGAGTCAAACGCAAAAAAGACAAGATAGTACCAGAATCAGCTATAAATACACTGAATTCAGGTTAATACTTCTTATCGCATTTCTTCCAGACTTAAAGCTAAAACGAGTGCATTTAATATCACAAAAGCTCGAGAAGCATTTCTACAAGTAATTTATTCTAACTGGAGCATGATAAATGCATTTTTTATTGCTTGATTTTAAAGAGGGTCTTCGGCGATGCATATTGTGTGGTATCCAAAAGGGGCAAACAAACTTTACGATTCAAATTTTGTCAGATTGAGCAAAACAGCTGAGAATTCAACTTCAAAGGCTTAAGACTGCATTTATGATAGACGTTCCTCCTTGAAAGTCCACTAGTAAGATATTGTAGTTAATATCAAAGTTTTGCAAAAGAAGTCGAATAGTGTGTCGTTTAATCACAGTATGTGACGATACACATGAAAAGGGATCCATAGACATGGAATGAAACATTTCCTGTTCTTAGTTTTTTCGAGCCAAAGAATGGGAAGTCGATTCGTAAACTGAAGGTCCCCCTTAGTATTCCAAGGTGTAAATTTTGGACGAGTCTGTTCATTTTTGTGCTCTTAATTTATTCAAAGAGTTTATTAAGTTATCTGAGGATTCTGCAAGTCAGAATAACGATTTATTGAAACCTAAAATAGCTTCCTCTGAAAACTACATCATTTAAGCCTTGTTTTAGCCCTAAGGGCCGATTTTAAGACCTGCTGTCCGGTGCTTGTCAAGGTGGTGATTTGAGCTGACCAGAGCTTGACCAAAGGTAGGTGTGTATGACTTCCGGTTTTCTTCAGGTCAAGTCCCGGTCAGACTTAATGTCCTCTCTCGCAAACCAGTGGTTAGCCTGATTAGCAGATTGACTGCTGGTCAGAGTCTGGATGCCTAAGCTGGATCAAATTGACCCCTGGGCTTACTAAAAAAAGCACGTAGCCGCGGATTATATGGGACCGGCACGAACGAGATTCAGATTTAGTTCTGTCGATACATCGTAAAGAAAGAATCGAAAATCATATTGAAGGAAAAAAATCGAGTGTGAGAATTTTTTTTGGCCAACCACCCCTAGAAATCTGGAGCCGGGTCATGTAGGGGGAGGTCTCTCTCCTCTTTATCTCTATCTCTTTGGGGAGTCATGATGCCAGTACATATTATGAGCTTTCGATACAGGACTACAAATACATCCTAAAAAAGGATCAGACTTCAAATTGAAAAAAAAAAGAGAAAAAATCGTGTGTCAACACAGCCGAGGCCAGGAGACTTGTAGTCAGGCATCGTTTTTCAACTTTTCCCCGGAATCTGAGCGACACGTCATTGGCGGCAACGGCAGCAAAGAGCGGAGCATTGTGAGTTTCAGTCTCGGTCCATCGCGCCTTCAATTTTGCAGATGCAACACGGATATCCATCAAGCACAAATAGTTGTATCTCTGCGCCGTCGTCAACGCGGGCTCTGTCCCTTGCTCTTTTGCCATGGTTTTTTTTTTTTTTTTT
>NW_017547107.1:6423038-6443719 GCF_001854935.1 Bemisia tabaci | reverse complement strand
TGGGTCCGTTTGTCTTATTTGTAGAGGTGCTTCAAGGGCCACGTGAACCACACAGCCAAAAATAAGAGAGACACAATGTGACCTTCTTTCTTTAAATTTTCTGCCGAATCCGAGCGACACCTCATTGGCTACATAGAGCAAAGCATTGCGAGTTCACGCCTCACGCCATCGCACCTTCAATATTGCAAATGCAACAGGAAATTCAAAAACATGTCAATTTCGATTTGTTTGAAGTTAGTTGTCTGTTTTTTAAAATCAATATTAGCTTTTAAGATGATCGCCGAGTGAGAAATGGAGGACTTTTTCTGTAAAAAGGCGTATAAGGCTTGCAATTCAACTTTTTTTCCCTTGTCTTTTTTATTACTTCAAATAGCCCACAAGGGATAATCCTGCGCTTTAGTCCCTCCCCTAACAACCATTCCCAGGCAACCATCGTATGAGACCATCAAACTCGGGTCGCCTGGCCGGGAATCGAACTTGGGACCTCCCGATCATAGAGCTAGCGCCGCAATCAGTACACCGTAGGAGGCCGACAAAAAACAAGACAACTATCAAGATTATGCAATTTTTTGAAGCGTTTGAGGCAGATGAAATTCATTCAAAGTCGACTTAAACCTCCTTACAATACTGACGAAAAAGTCGGAGCAGATTCAATGTTAGATACATAGCAGATCAACTGTCGGACAAGTTACTTACAACTAGAGAACTACGTTGCATGATCCTAGCAGCATTGGAAGTCTCATACACCTTTTTACCGAAAATTGCCTACATCGTTTTTCTTAGATTTCCAAGACTTACTTAACTATGAGGAAAAGTGTCCAAAATATAACTACGTTATTTTATGCAAATGAATTGGAAAATTGACGATTCTATTTTCACTCTCCTGCCACGCCCTTTTTTTCGCCTTTCTATCGTAATCATTCCATATTCATCCTCCCGGATACATGTTTCGAGAACATAGATATGGTTTCAAATCCTCGTTACGGCACCAAGTTCGAAAACTTACAATTAATGTCGAATTTATATTTATCAAAAATCTAGGATTTCCGTAACGCGTGATACCACTACAAGTTCTTTCACAGCTAAAGTAGGTCTTTACAGTTAAAATTTTATTTGTCGCTTTTAGAAGAACAAAATTTTCTGAAGAGCAAAAGTTGAAGAATGAACGTGTAAAATAGGACAGACACGAGATTGATCCACAAGACGCTAAACAAGGCAAAAAATCTCTTTGGAACGCCTAATCTCTACAGGGGCATCCGTGCTTTTCCTTAGCAGTCCAATTTCATAAAATTGTGTGCACAATTACGATAAATAATTGGCAAAACTGACAGGAACTATGAAATGTAATGAAATAATATTTTCTGAACTTACGTAGGGTGTCGATGGATCACTTTTATACCGCTGTGCTGAGGAAGAACGCCGTTTAAAAATTCTAGAGTTGCCAAATATCCCCGGATAAAAAATGCACTTTTGAGGAAAGTTGTGCAAATTTTTCTTTGAAATTTTCAAATATTTTAGATTAAATTGCGTACACAACTGTCTGAAAAAATTGGCGAAAAATATTCACAATTTCCCCGATAAATTCATTTTTTATTAAAAAAATATGGCAACGCCTAATGGTTCATACGGCGTTTTTCCCGTAGCACGGCAGTATATCCCTCCGGATAAACCCTTAGTGTATATCATCAAACCTACCTGTAAACAAAAAAAAAAAAAATTATCTCCGTTAACAATAGATGAAAATTCAAGATCAATGATTTCATAACATTCCTTTCCTTCTTGAATTCCTGCTTTGCCCCAACTTGCACTTAACTTTACCCAATTTTTCATGAAAACCTTGGATCGCAAAACAACCGCGAGCAGTAAGAAGCCAAGCGCCTTCTTACTTTTGTTAGGTGCATTTATCATCAGTCGTGCTGATAACGAGTTTAAATTTTTCTCGACGATTCCAATATTTCACGCAGTGATTAAAGTCCAAAGTCATGGTCATCACACTCATCACGGCCAATTTTCGTTTATCTTGCCACCCGACCCGACGATAGGATATGGTGCTCCTTTGGTCCACTTGTCAAGGAGCCGCACTAATGCAAATAAAATTGTATCTCTAGAAATTTCAGGCGTTTTATTCTCTCTCCTGTGCAACGCAAGGTGATTCAGATCGCCCAGTCATTCCGCAGAACTGCAAAAGTGTGCGAGACGAGACGATCAAAAGTGAGCTTGGATAAAAAGCCTACAATGCGCCGTGATACCAACCGCTATACACATCTAACAACAAGCGTAATTATTTCCATTCCGACTCTTCATCTTTCGAGAATGCTTTACCACTCATTTTTTGGAAACTATTTTGAAACTTACTTTTAATGTTTCTTTTTTTTTTTTTTTTTTTTTTTTTTTTTTTTTTTGTCAAGAGAAATCATTTATTCGATAGATAACAAGAGATTTTACCAAGATGAATGATAAGCTGAAATACTTAGTGATCGCTCTGTTTAGCAAACTAAATATTTCATGGATATAAAAATATAAAATTTGCACCGCGGTCATTGGACTGATTAAACATTTTAAAAATGTACGTTTCCTATCTAAATTTCACGCGTAGCACGATGGGAGCATTGAAAGATTCCAAAATTCAACGCAAACGTGAGGAAGCTGCATTTTTTGTGTTTGTAGGTTTACACTTCCTGCTCGCAAAAGAAAAAAGGAAAAAGAAAAAAAAAAACCCGTACTTATTTAAATACCATTGGGCACGCTAATTTGACGCTTAACTTTCTTTTGCGCGTTGGGAATAGAATTTATATACTCAATGTGTTTCCACGGACTTGTGATGAGGAGATACCTCTTATGAGGGGCTTGAAGGGCAAGGCGGATAAATGCAGTTTTTGCCATTTCGAGAGATACGTGTTCGAAGTTTAGAAATTGCATGGATCATTATGGCAGCAAGTTCAAACTGACTTTTTGATGCTCAAGAATAAGAATTTGGGATTGAATTTTTCACAGGATATGCATTCAGACTAGTTTTACTTGAAACTAGGGCTCCGCCCAATGGCCCCCGGCCCTAAAGGCCGCTTCGCAGCCATCGAAATCGTCCACTCGAATCGACCGTCTTACTCCCCTCCCTCACCCCGTCCATCGAGTGTCTTAAAAATGATTCTCTTTGCTATACTCTCCCAATTGACCACTAGACAAGGTATGAATTTAAGCATTCTGATACATGTTTCTTAGCCAGAATTTTCCGTAGAGCACGATTCGCGCAACGAAAACTAATAAAACAAACTCCAAACGAAGATATTAACGTTCTTATTTCACATTGGTTACGAGGAATTTGAACTGCCCGCTCACAAGAAACTCAAAGCTCTACGTGAGTCAAATCGCGCACACAACGGTTTCAACAAGCTTCTCAATCGAGTAATGTTCATTTCTCACCATGTGCTGTTCAAACTATAAGCAATTTGCTACAGCTGAGCCAAAGCGTCAAGATTGAGGTTGCCAGATTTCTATGTCGCAGAGACTGTCATGATAACGTTTAGCGCACGATGCGAATCACGTAGAGCATTGAGTTTTCATGAGCGGGTGGTTTGAATTCACGCATCAAGAATTATTAAATATCTCTGGAAGGAGTTGATTTCGGTAATTTTCGTTGTGCGCGTCGTATTCTGCGTGAAATTTCAGGTGAGAAACGTGTATCAGAATGCTGAAATTCGTACCTTGTCTAGTGGTCCATTTCGGAATTTGAACTTCCCTTCCTCATCCCGTCCATCGAGTGTCTTAAAAATGATTTTATTAGAGTAGAGAGGATTATTAATAGCTCAATTTTTCAAAAACTGGACATATGCGCCTTGTCCTCCAAGCCCCTCTCATGATGTTTTAATTCTCATCCCATATTTTGACCGTCTGATTGAGAGTGCTTTTTGCTCAGATGATGATATGCTCTCTGGTTCCTCTGCCAGGAGATGACGGAACGCGATGAGGAAACGCGGCCCAGAAAAACGGGAAACAGGACAATGAGACAGATCGAATCGCCGCCATGAATTGAGCTACATAATGTGGATAATTATTGGCCAGGTAAAGACCATTGGTAAATCGGCCGTTCAACGAGGTTCTAGTTCCCTCTCCTCACCGATTCGTCACTGCGCGCTACGATCTACACTGCCATACTGAGAAAAAACGCCGTATGAACCATTGTCAGTTGCCAAATTTCATTTGATTAAATGCGAATTTTTAGGAAAACTCGTGAGAATTCTCCATTCAATTTTTCAGAGAATTTTCTTTGTAATTAGATCTAAATTATCCAACAATTTCAGGAGGAAATGTTCATAACTCTCCGTAAAAATACATGTTTTATACACAGAAATTTGGCAACTCTCGAATGTTCATACGGCCTTCTTCCTTAGGACGACAGTATAGCGGGCGGTGGATCGACCAATCTCGCAAAATAATCGCCCAACACCAGTATTTGCAAATTAGAAAACGAATCCTTTTAATTGCACCGGAGGAAATGCAATCCACCACGGTACTACTACAGTCCTTATATTGGATTTCAAAGTAGAGCAATTCCGTTCCAACGTTTTGGAATTTTTCGTCAACGTGCTTTGGCCTCTATGTCGCGGGGATGCTCAATTGTTCACAGAAGAAATGTATAAGAGAGAATACCTTTTTTAAAGTTTGCATTGGATTCACAGAGTATTTCACGGAGGAAATAATAAAAAGAGCAGAGTCTCAAAAAGAAACCAGCTTTTCTGACTGGAACGAGATAGGTTTGTTGGTGATTTGGATTGCATGCTGCGAAAAGGAACCAAAAGCATTCCAATATTGCTAGGATTGTGCAACATACATTCTTTGCAATAAAATGCTGAAGTCATGCAAAAAATTAAATTTACAAAGCTAATTATCAGTTTATTTTTGCAAGGTAAAAGCACAAAATATGAAAGAAAAATTAGAGGGCTTTGAAAATCATTAAATTTGACACGGAATCACCTTAATATTTACAGAATACACAATATATTTTCCTTTAATACATATCTTTTTTCATCAATTTAAATGAGAATAGTGCATGCAGAGTGTGCAATCATTTCAAAATCATGAGTTGAAAAACGCTGACTCTGCGAGTTTAAATATTAGAGCCAGACTGAGCGGAGCGGCGTGCAGCCAGCACGAGAGGCTCACTGGCGCCTACAAACCTAAAGGGATACTTCACGCATTGCGCAATGTTTGAGGTATCTACTTAGGTTTGTAGGCGCCGATGCGCGTTTCGCGCTGGTCGCCCGCTCGCCGTGCGCGGCATGGCACCTCAAGCAAATATTTCACAACAGAGGTGTTGCAATGTTGCATAGTATCAATGGAAATCGAAGGCGCCCCAACATATTAAGAATGACGGGCATCCTTTAAGAATACGCAGCGTTCTCCGCAAAATGAATTCAGATGCTACGGCACAAAAAGAGAGCGGTAGTCCTAAAACTCATCAAGTCCTAGCATCCGTATTTAATAAAGTTTAGCATAACTTTAAAATTTCGTTAGAGAAAAAAGTGACTCGATTTAGGCAGATAAATTCCTGAGTATATGCCGTCGAGAATATTTTATTTTGAGTCTCAATAATAATTGGTACGTGGACCAGAACTCCCCTGCCGAAAAAACGTGTGGACGTAAACTACTGGAAAAAACTGGTGCGCTGAAAAAAAATCCTTGACAAAATGTCCTTTAACCTTTGTGGATCAATGGATTGAAACCCCTATAAAACGCACAATCTTTTTGCTGATTCCTTATATAAAAACACTATCATACAAAGCTCGAGGCGCACTGAAAAGCAGATAATTATCTCCACTAATTTTTTCACATTATACCTCCAATAGCAGGCTCACATCTGTTAATTCAAAACAACTTTTTGGCCGATTGAGACCTATAGATTCCTGGAGAATGTCCAGACATTGGTTGAGAAAGTTTTTGCATTTCTTATCTTTCCTTATTTGCTTACATTAATATTAATTCCTTTATATGGTTATTGGGAATCATATTCATTCGGAAATCCCACAATAGCGATAGCCGGTTCGGTTTGGCCGATATGTGCACGGAGCGAGGGCCATTACTGCCGACCTAAGGAAGAACACCGTATGAGCCATCAGGCACTGCCAAATTTCTTTTCGAAAAATCATGACTTTTCAGGAAGATGTTTGAATACCTCTCTTCTGATTTTTCAAGAGACTTCGTTTGTAATTTTAGCTAAAAAGTCTGAAAAGTGCGCGGAAAAATATTCATAACTTTCCTCTACAATAAATATTTGCCGAAAGGAGATTTGGTAATATTCATCTGCTTTTACAGCGTTTTTATTTAGCAGGGCAGAGTAAGATCTTGACTCGTTCCGAGAGACTTTTGCGCGATAGGAAATTCAATAGCACTTTCGAAGTTATTGAACTTCAGGTGGATCCTCAGCTTCGGCGCAGTGCCGAGGCGTGAATGATCGATTATCGATGTTTCCCCATTTGAAGCTACGGTAAAGAATCGATTATTAAAGTGTCTTGCAAACACCCTGTTTATCGATCCTTTTTCATGGGTTTAAATGACAGACAAATCGATAGATCGTACAGCACGCCGCGCTACTGATCCTCAGCTTTGGCGCTGTGCATTCTGGAGACGATCAATATATTTATAAATTTTAACCTTGAAAAAAAATTTAAATAAATTTTTTTGTGGGGAAATGCGAACTTTCAGTCACTGAATCTATCACCAAGAAATGTCCTTGCCTAAAATCATCCTCCAAAATCTGAAAATAAAGCCAAATGCCTGGTTTCCTATTTGCAACACATTATGTGTCGACTTCAATGGACAATTCATCCTAAGATTTTGTGAGATGATTTCCTCACGAACATTCCTTAATGATTGACCTTGGTGAAACTTTTGCTTTCCGATATGATTCTTCATGATTTTAGACACGAAAATTCCTTCGTGATTGATCTAGCGACTGATATTTAGATTTTCCTAAATCATCCACCTGTCTGGTTAAATTTGAGCTTTCTTAATCGTACTTTGAATAACTAATTAATAAGAACTAAAGTTGAAAAATTACTTTTCTTCACCTTTTTAATACATCCGCGATAATCTTTTTGCCGATAGAATCGATAGATTTAATCTAAATAATCTATATACCGTAAGTCGATACACAAAAAGTCGAAAGCATGTCATTTTTTTGTAACGTAAGTCTGTAGGAATTTATAGGTCAAAAACGTTACAGCAATCCTTTTCCCTCTCCGTTTGCTATTGATCAGGAGATGCACTTCAGGTATACCAGTTGATTTTGCCCCGCAGACTCTAGACTGCAAAGCTCAGCGAGTGTCCTTGAACCTTAACTAGCCAACCAGGAGGGACAGCAGAGGGTTCATGATCGAGTTGAGACGAGACACAATGATGGCTGCAATTGGCAATCTTCAGCGGGTGAGAGTGATGCGAACTGAGGACCACCAGTCGTGTAACGCACATATGAATCGGTCGACGTTAATGCAATAAGTCCATTTTTCGATGAGTCTCATAATCCAAAGGTATGCTTACATGCCAGGGATCATCAGTGATGGACTTGCGAGCTATTAACATCAATCGATTCGGATACAGAAAAGGTTCGTCGGAGGAATGACCGGTTCTGCCTCATCTCCTTTCTGACAGAAACCACGGCAAAATCGGATACACGATTTCCTGCCTATTTGTCTGTCCCACGGAGAGTGATTTTTCTTCCTCCACCATCCTATCTCCTGAGTGAGAGTGGATGGAAAATTATACAAAAATGGTGAAAAAAATAAAAACATATTTTTAAAATTTTAAAAAAATTCAGGTTATTGAGATGAAGGAAAGTTTTCGATTGAATTTTCTTTTTCTTTTTTTTGTTATGATTTTAAGAAATTTTTCAATGAAAGTTTTGTTCAATTCAAATGAAGTTTTTTCTTATTCAGAGAAAATTAAATTCGTCTTCGATGACTAAGTCGCATTTTTTTGGATTGAAAACAAATTACTTCCACTCGAACATTTTCTTTTTGAATAAAAAAAATTCCTCGCCACAAAAATCGGTTCCTTAGATAAAAGGAAATTTTGATTTTTAATCATTTTTCTAGTTTCTATGTCATATGTGTCTGCTTTAAGATGAAGTTAAAATGATCTTGAAAAAAAATTACCGAGTTATCAATCATCAATACGTAGCTCTTGGTCTATATTTTACTAAAAACACATTGAGAAAATTCATCATGTTTGTTTCCCCAGAACTCCATACATACTTTGCGCTAACATTATATCCTAGGGAAACTTCCATGGGTTCTACCTTAGATTTAAACTTTATCTCATTGTCAGTTTTATAGTTCAAAAAATATTTTTTTGCGAGAGAATATCCACTCTTAAATCACTTTTTGGCGATTCGATCAATCTGTGTGGATGATACATTAACACTTTAGAAGGGATTATAAACGACGAAAAAAAATTATCTGAAGTTCCGAGGAAAATCGTAGTTTGTCTATGGAAGAAATTGGATTTGACAGAAAAACTGAATTGGCACAGATTGGAGGACATCGATGGAATAATCAGTTTTTTTCTTCCTTTTTTTATGTAACTGGCATCTGCTTGGGTCTCATTACCAGGCGAAAAGCCTGGTTTGACTGATATATTTCCCTGCACCACAGCTAACGACCGTTTGTCTCCGGTTGTTTTTACATGCAGCAAGTGATTCGAATAACTCAACGGAAGCACTTTTCAAAGGCGTCGCTGACAGATAAACATGAACCTGCGTTGGGAAACATTGTTGCTTGATGAGAAAAACGATTTCAAACAGCAGCAATGACGGTCGCATTCAAGCCGACGATAACCAGGGATCGCGTCCTTGAATTTCAGCGTGGTGCACTTAAAAGCTATCGCACGGGGTCCAATTTTAAGTCTAATCGATTACAATTGTACAGTTCCTAATTTTTCCCGTGCATGTCGCTAAATAACGTCGTTTAAAGGGGTTCAGGCTCTCAGACACGCCATTTTAGATCCACTTCCTTTTTCCTGAATATTTACCTTAACAACGCATGAACACCACAATCGCGAGTGGCATTGTTCAACGGAAAAATCGCGATATTTTTCAATTAAGCTGCGATTTTTTACGATTTTTGGCGATAAAATCATCAACATCTGAGCTATTATCCTAAACTTTGTCGCAATTTTATCTCTGTAAAATCAAGTTTGATAAAATCGAAATTTTCTCTAAATTTATCACGATGTTTTGTTTGATGATATTGCGCTACAGCCTTCAATAAAATTGCGATTTTATTGCAGAGTTATGCGATGAAATCGATATTTTTTATCCGATAATGTTACAATGAATCGGGCTCGATAAAATCGCGATACATTTTTAGATCAAATCGCAACTAGTCGCAATCACTGCTTTTTGGGATATATTATCCATACATACATAATTGAAGTGTAATTATTGTAAATGAAAGTGGTCGACGTATTACATGCAAAAGTTCTGCGCGCAAAAGTTGGGCTGCGTTTCTTGTAGGAGAACTTTCCCCTTTTTTTATTACTTTCACTGCCGCGACATCTTTAAGGAGACTTTAACAGCAGGTAAGAAAAGTAAATCATCAAAATGGTCTCCCTCCATAATACTCGAGGACATGAAGTGAACGCCATTCAAAATTTAATCAAAGTTGTTCTGGAAAGGAGCCAATTACGTTTAGGTGCCAGTTTACGTCACATCTAAAACCTTTCTACATGAGATCACTTTCGAGTGCTTGTTGACGTCAGAAGTAAGTCACGTAATAAGTCTAAAAAGTGAGAGATCAAGAGTTGTTCTGCTAAATGAATTGCATTTTGCAAAAATGAACCAGGATCATCGCAATGTTGCTAAGATTGTGCAAGTTTTTTGTCTTGGAGGAAAAATCTGATAATCTATAAACAGTTTCCATTTTACTCGCTAAGAACTGGAAATTTAGGACAAAAATTACCATGTAAATTTCCTATTTTTTCAGGATCTCAATAGTTGTATTGCAAAGTATGAAGTTGCACAATCTTAGCAACATTGTAGTGCTCCTGGGTTTTTTTTGCAAAATGCAATCCAAATGATGCAGAGTTTATGTATGTGCAAATTTTATTGATTCTTTATCATAGCTTAAATGGGAAAATATCGGTAATCGATCATTCACGCCTCGCCACTGGTTTGTAAAACTATTATTTTCGAGAACGCAATTTCAGCAAGGAGAGTAATCACGGTTCGGCTGATTGTCTCAAAGAATGAACTCAGCACCCACGGTCAATCGCTACTGCGCTGCCTGCCGCAGTTTTCTGGCAAATCACTTAGGACGGAAATATCCTCGTGCATATTTACTCGCTTGCGTCTGCATCCGATCTGGCGATGCTGAGCGCGGCGCCAAGGCAGAACCGCGTAACTGCGCGTGGGGATCCTGCGCGGATCCGCTGTTTTTCGGACGATAGAAGTCCCGTCCATCCCGTTTCCGGAGACTACGATGCGCGACGACGCCGCGCCAGGATCCGGACACTTGTCGCACGAGTTATAGCTTCGGTGAACTTGTAGCGCACACGCGCCTAGCGCGAGCCATTTGTTGCCTCGAATTATTCCGATGAGCAGGATTAATTGCAGCCTTGGGACTTTGAAAATCAAAGGATGAGTAAGATGAATGTCCATAAAGTGGATTGCATTTTGCAAAAAAGAACCAATAGCATTGATATGTTTCTAAGATTGTGCAACTCCTTTTGTCTTGGAAGAAAAACCTGGTCATTTATAAACAGTTTCTAATTTACACCTTAAGAACCTTAAACCTAATTTACATCCTTAAAGGATGAGCGTGAATTGAGTAAGATGAAAGAAGAAATTTTGCAAAAGAGAACCAATAGCATTGATACGTCGCTGAGATTGTGCAACTCCTTTTGTCTTGGAAGAAAAACCCGATCATTTAAAAACAGTTTTTAATTTACACCTTGAAACTGTAAATTTAAGACAAAAATTACCATGAAACTTTCATAATTGTGCGTGCTTTTTGTACTTAATCGCAAAGGATGAATCTGTACAATCTTAGCAACATCGCAATTCTTTTGGTTCCTTTTTGCAAAATGCAATCCAAGTATGGGTCGATTGCGATAGTCTTACGATCGGGTTTTGATGGGTAAAAATTCATAGGCAGGTCCGGGGGGAGGGGGGGTTGGAGAGGGGTGGAGGGGGGTGCGCTACCCCGGTTCGCCCGAAAATAAGGAGGAAAAAAAGGGCAGAAAGAGCAGCAGGAAGCAGGGGACAACCTGAGAAATATTGGTGAAAATTCTATCTTTTAATTCCACGTTAGAAAGAGCATATGAAAAGAAACATTTTGGTAGAAAACGCAGGGCGCGAGGCGCTATCTATTACCGTTGCTGAACGGCGGTAAAACGGTATTATTTTAAAACACTATGACTCCGATTTGGTTGAACATTTTCGGCGGGTTTTCTCCTTAGATATCCATAGTACACTCTTCGTTGCTTTGGTGTCAACAAAGTAATTTTGAATTGTATGTACGTACTTAGGCCCCTTCCTCTGCGAGCGGTCACGAATAATACTGAATACAAAATGACTCACTCCTAGAAAAACTACATTTCTAAACCATCATTCATACTTGAACTATGACACCTCTCAGAATTAAGTTGAACGAGTACACCCACTCCACGTAAGTACCTACTTTGTGTAATGAGATGAGTATTTTATCGTTGTTGAAATCCCTTGAATTTTTCTTGTCACCATTCACCACTCATCATAGAGACGAACAGTCGCCTGAGCCCCCCAAAATGTTCATACTCAAATCATGAATCACTTGTTTTCAAATATTGTTTGGACAAAATAAGGGGCCACGGTGCCCTCTGATCGCTTTGCGGTCCATCCCTCCCCCCTCTCCCCGTAGTGCTTTACTTCAAGGCTTTATACGTTACGATGATAAATGTATTATGTATTATATGTATAGTGATTGTTTACATTAGTGCCGTGGATCTCCCACGTGAAATGAAAAAAAAAATCACTTTGCCTTCCAGGATAAATATCTGACTTTATATGATAGTTTATGTGGAGGGAGGAGAAATATGGGGGAATGAAGGATTGAATAGAAAAGAAAATGGGGGAAGAAGAAAAGAACAAAGGGGGGGGGTGGAGGAGAATATCACCGAGGTAAGTCAGGTAAAACTTTGGCGGACTTACGCTAACTGCCCATCAAAAAAAAAAAGTCATCCCCCCCAATTTCAAACTTAAGGAGTTACTCGTCTACAAACATGGTTCCTGACACTACTGCAACTTCTCAAGGCCTGGATACACGCTCAAATTTCCATTTATTTCTGATCAAATGGTGACTGGTGCGCACCATCTACTGTCAAATTTTAGCGGCCTGCAAAAATCACATGATGTATCCGGCATTTTCTGTGGATTCAGATTTTGAATTCCGAAACCATGAAATTTTACCATCTTGGAGGAAATTTTGAAGGATGTTCAAGACCAGTTTTGTCCTCATTGGAAGTATTTTCGACTACACAGTTAGTGATTTGCACCTCCCTCAAGCGCAAATGTATGCTCGATGGTAACTTTGCCGTGCTAGCGAAGAGAGCATTTCTATATGAGCCATGATTAGCGCATGTTTTTATGTACCTGGAGGTTCATCCCCACATGCACTTACTGCTCTCTTCGTTATCACGGCAGGACTAGTTTGTAACCCTGAGGTCTACAAGAATGCTATACTCTAGGGCTAATCAAATATAGATTTGTTAGGTCAGACACACGGTTTAGGAACATAGACTATTTCAAGTGTTCAGATGGTTCACCGGTCCGTCTGCATAATTACTCATATGCTCGGGCAAGAGCATTGAAAGTTAAGCCTTCGGCCCTAGCTCATGGAAACACTTCGCTATCGAAGATTCCGTTAAATGAACTCATTGTCACTGGAAATTGAATGACGACATCAGTTGAGTTAAACAACGATTTTATGTGTACAGTCAGGAAAAAACGTGTCAAGTTTTGTCGAGGACAATAATGCAATCTCTTGAATCTAAGATTAAGAATGGTGGAGTATCAAAGTGATTTAATAATTTTTTATGGATGAAAATATCTGAACGATAAAGAGATCGAGGCAACTCTAGTAGGTGCTTATTATTAACATAATGATCTCACCAGATATTTCACTCTATTAGGAAATTCAAGGATTAATCTCAAATTGCAATTTCACCTACTCGTTACCTCATGTAACTTTTTACTATATTTTATTATATTTACATTACTTTATTATGCCTAATATTATTTCTGAGATAATTAATAATTATTTCTAAGATATCTAAATAAAGAATTGCTTGAGGATATTCTAATTCTTATCCTGATAATCCATCAATCCATCATTTGATATATTCTTTTCACTCTTTCGTTGATCCAGGATTCTATCTTGGACAAAAGCAAGGCGTGCTTTGCGATACATCGATTGATCTGTCATTTAAGCTTATGGAAAAGGATCGATGAATAGGATGTTCTCAACGAACACCATAATAATCGGTTCTGTACCATAGTTTCAAATGGGGATAAATCGATTATCGATCATTCACGCCTCGCCACTGAGCTTGGAAGTGCATGATCAACTTGAGAACTGTGGGGGTGGATAGAACGCAACATGCCTTCAGAGATATCCGGATATATTTCTACATCCCAAATGTCAAGGCAGTATGTTACTTTTTACTTTATTTTATTGCATTTTATTTTTTCATTTACCAGAGCGAGGTTAAAATGGGGCGAAATACATGCGGGGTCACTGCAACCACCTGGAAATGTGCGCAGGATCGGCGAAATAAAAAATATCACGAGATGCGAGACGAGAGTGTGCATGTTCTCAGCCGCTCATTAATCGCTAATAACTTAGGTTGAATCAATCAGGTTTACGACATGAGTTCTTGTGACATTTAACCGAATGCGAATCTGTAGGAGGGAGGGGTGGGGCCCAGAGGGCCACAGATAAAAAGAAAAAGACAGATCAATTCCGGAAACTGATGAGCCTCAGCCGGAACAAATTATGCTGGTGAAAGTTGAAGGAGAAAAAAAATGTGCAACTTTTTTTGTGGTCCGCTAAATTTATGTTTTTTTTTTGTGCATGGTCGTGAGTCCATTCACGTTCGTTAACCTCGCCACAGTGGAGTGCTACTTACTTTTTATGCCGGTGTTGGGTGTATGCTTTACTCAAGTCGATGACATCTTGGAAAAGAAGGGGGAAAAACTTCTCTTCGTCGTAACTGCTGCAGCCACCACAGTTTTTCTATATTTTCTTTAAACACCCATAATACAAAAAATGTGTCAAAAATTTGGAAGAAATTGGGCAGATGTTATATCATTATTTTAAATCAAAATATGCGAACATTCGTTTGTACTCTAACGATTTGACTCGTGAAATTTCACCGACCTAAAAAAGACTAGTTGATGGCTGTATTCCCACATTTTTTTTATTTGGAGGGAATTTTATACAAGTGGTAAACAAAAATACCCTCATCTAATTTTGGACACTGGTCTGCTGTCACCTAAATAACATTGACCATTTAAGAAAATCGTAACTTTCTTAAAGTAGCAACCTACTAACATAGCTGTTAGAAGAAATATAATAAGAGAGCCCTCTTGATTTTCTTTCAAAATCAATTAAGTGCCACTGCGCATTTTTACGATATTTATATTATTTACTCAATCTTTGTAAGATAAATTACGAATTTGAAGCTCATTTTTCTCTTTTTTAAAAAAAAAAAAATATATCAAAACTGACGTACATTTCATTGCTGCACATAAGATCTTCAATCTTATGATGTGAGGATTTCAGTGTTGATTGAAACCGGATCATCAAATGAAACATGCTGTAATTAATGTTGAAGATAGAGCTGAAGCTGGGACTTGATTGCAATTTACTTTGCGGTGCGAGCCAGTGAGAACAATTATTAGAATTTAACAACACTTCCATTTAAACCTTCTCCCGCTGATAAATTTTTTGCTGAAATTGCATACATTCTACGTTAGAAATCTATATTTTCTTAAATTTTCACAGTTTTTTTTTGCATTTTCTCAAAATCCAATGACCGTTCATGCTACCAGGGTAACGCAAAATTTTGAGAAATCTACCTTTTAAGGCACATTGTGCTCGAACGTTGTTTCGAAAACTTTCCCGTTTTGCATGAATGCATCTGATAATCACCCAGCTTCAGTGGCGAGGCGTGAATGATTGACTATCGATATTTTCGGATTTGAAGCTCTGGTGAAGAATCGATTGTCAAGTTTTTCATTGCGAACACGCTGTTTATCGATGCTTTTCCATAGGTTTAAATAGCAGATCAATCGATATATGGCAAAATAGCCACCTAATCGGAGGGCGAGGGATGCGTGGCACAGCGGCACACTCGCTAATTAGATAATCCTAACGCGTTTGGACCACGCACCATGGTCGTTGGCAGCGGAAGCTACGCGACACTAATTCATATGTCTGCACATGTGTCTCCTATAATTGTAAGCACACTTACAAGCTAACTCAAATGATTTCATTGTCAATGAGAATCTTTAACTTGGGAGGAATTTCTCAGGATAGGGGATAACCGTGGGTCGCAGTGATTGAGAGATATCCGTAAAATTTAGCTCAAATTCTGTTCATTCACGGGTGTTTCAAAAATGATTTCCTCTGACATCAGAGTCGTGACGAGTATGGCTTGCGCAACACATGAAAAACGCTTTTTTCGAGAGAAAACTTTTTTTAATAAAGCGTTTAGGAGATTAGGTATCGGTCGGACAATTTGTCTAGATTATTTCCTCAGTAACAAAAGAGTGACATAATATCAAAAATAGACATTTTTTAACACTATATTTTTTTCACTGTGACGTGGAGTAATCATTTGTCCGTGCCGAAAAAAAAATCAAGCGTATATTTCAACTATAGAGCACATACTCTAAGGGTGGGTATAACCAGAAATTTAAGCTTTAATATTACGTTAGGTCATTTTTTATCCCACGATCTCAAAAAAAATAAGTGTCAAATTAGATATTACTACCTAACTTTGAACTTTAAAAGTTTTTACCACTTCCCACAAATTAGAACGAACCACACATTTGGTTTCAAGCTTTATCAAGCTTAATTCAATGGTTTCCTCCGTTCGCCGCCTCCTCACTCCCCCAAATAAAAGAAATCAATGTGGATAATTTTTTTTAACTAACGTCTAAAGCCACAGATATCACTGAAATGTTTAAAAAGCATATTGCTTGGGTTCTTCTTTAGAAGGGATATTGCTACCTTATCAGTAATTCGTCTCAGAATTTTAGTGTGAAATTAATTAAAGTCTTAAAAATCGGAAACATAAAAAAAAATCGAAAAAGACCACAATGAGCAAATAAAATTTGGAAGTTGGGATTTGTTCTTGAAACCCGAATGAAGCGATCAAGATAGTCGCAAAACACATATCCACGGTGAAACTACCAGATTACGTTTCTCGGTTTGCAAGGTTGTAGACTTCCTGTCATACTTTATTTTTTAACCGGGAAACTACTCAACTTCAATTCTTGAAAACTTCCGTGTTTCTCCCTCTATATGCAAAGCAAAACTCTGTAAAAATTTCAAGAAATGATATCGATTTGTGCTCTTTTGAAAAAAAAAAAATGGGGGTGAAGATTTTCAAACACCGCAAACGAGACACGTGGTCTAGTAGTTTCACCGTCGATATACCTACCTCCATTTTCAACATTGCAGACTTCCTTTGACATTTTACCTTTTCACAGTGAACGGACGCACGATTTGCCTCAGACTTCCTACCGCTATTTCTCATTTTACATAAAATTTTCTGAGAAAAATCAAATGATAACTTTTACCATTTCAACGAAAAAAAAAGTGAAGTTGGTACTTAACATTCTGGATGTAAAAAAAGTGTGCGCGAACTTACAAAATGCTAAATTACCTGCCACAGCAGTTGGTTTTACATCTTGGTGTTGCTAAAGTAACCGCTGCAGCGGGTAGTTCAGCAATTTAGAAGTTCTCGCACACTTTTTTTACATCCAGAATGTTAAATCAACTTCACTTTTTTCTCGGTGTTAATTTAAAAAAGAATTAAAGAAAAGCTGGGGATTTCGAAACTGCACGATTGAAATTCGTGTTTCGCGATTTTCACCGTCGTAATGTAACTTTAAATTAAACGACCGCGACAGATTTTTAACACAGAGACGAGCAAGTTTAAGAAACCTCGGGGAAGTAAAAAAAAATATACTAATTACCTATTTTCTTGAAGAGCGGGAACATCTCGAAAAAACACCAGCGCACGGTCTTGGAGCCGCACTGCCACTTGCGCACAAGAAGGTTGAAAATCCTGGGGAACGACTCTCCCCTTCTGACGACACCTCACACAAACACGCACACACCTGCACTAGCCACTTGGGGCTCCGAACCAAACAACCAGGGGCACTGGACCGGACTGACGACGGATTTTCCGCGTCGCCCGTGTCGGGAAGGGGGGGGGGGCTACAGTCGCGAATTTTACACTTCAAATAATGATCTGTTCCGTCTATTCTTCCCGCTCGGGTTCAATCATGGATCGACTGGATGTAATAGATTGTTTTCCCGATGGACGATGCGCGGCTCGCGACTGGACGTGAATGGCCAGACTGACCGCGGTAGCTTCTGCTTGAGATGCCACCAACGCCACCAACGCTACCGACGCGACGCACAGTGCGGCCCTCTGTGGACGAGAATAAAAAATTAACAACTCGACATTCGAATATTTTTTTTGGAGTCTGTCATCTTAATAAAATTTTGGACTTGCAATGATGGTTCCTTTTCGAATTTTTCGCCCAAAATTACTTCAAATTTTGATAGAAAGAGGGTGGGTAATGGGTCGAAAAAGAGATACACGGAAAAAGGCGTCAACTTCAAATGAAGATTTCTCGCTTAAAGTGCAAAAAGCTCTTAGTGGTTGACATATTCTTAATCCTCAAAAATCCAACCTCAATTCTACCAAAGAGATCTTGCGACTTCTTGCGACTATCAGAGATATTTGGACGTATTTATGCTAAAATGAACTACGATACACGCAAACCCTATGCACATAGTTCCTTTTAGCATAAATATGTCCATTCTAAGTTAAAGCTTAGATGTTTCACGTTGCTTTTACATCGTCAACATAGGACTGATTCGAGGTTGCCAACTTCAAATGATCTTTTCCCGAAAAATAAGCAAAAAAAATCCTGAGATATCACATTATCGTATTCCTCGAGTGTTTTACTTTAAACGTGCCAAAGGGTTTTCCTATGTTGGTGCTATTACCTTCATTATTTAAAGTTAAGTGTCTTCTGCCGATTTTTTTCCGAATCGTTCATGAAGATGCCACACTGTGCGACGCGACGCCGGACGTCGGACGTCGAACATCGCACGTCCCCGCTGGCCACGGTCATCGTTCTGTCGGGACTCGCTCGTGCGCTGATTGGTCGAGCGGGGGTGCCTTCAGGCCTCATTGGAGGGTTGTTGTGATTACGTCATAATCTTTAAAACTCTGCTGGTTGGTTTGTTGATCTTTTCTCCCAATTTTTCTACATCTGCATCTGTCTTTCTCGCGTGATCAGGCTCCCATAATTGGACGTATTTCTATCAAACGGACCTAAGCGCCATGGGGTGAGGAAGGTAGAGGGGGGCTTGGGTTGGCGGCGGAATCGGGCGTCCGGCTTATTCCGTCCTATACTCGCAATGCTTTTCTATGGCGCTATTAGGTCCGTTTGACAGAACGCGCTATCCGGGATTCTAAATTCCTCAAAAGGAACTCAATTTGGCGCTTAGTTCCGTTTGATAGAAATACGTCCTGATTATCTTGTTCCGAATTTAACTGATCGACTCGAAAAAAAGGAAGTTCCATACTGATACAGAGAATTGTTGTTTGAGTTACGCGCATCATTTCCTTTTCCCTCTTTCCTTCTTTCATTTACCCACCGCTTCACAAGTTCGAAAGAATGAAGAAAATAGTGTACATCAGGTCAAAAAATGATAAAATACTAGGTGAAAAAATGTCAAATGAATGGCTTGGGGGACGTGGCGCATGAGTGCAGTTTTTGAAAAATGGAGATGTTGATGATTTCAGGTGAACTAACCTTAATGCATATTCTGTGAAAAATTTGCTCCCAAATTCCAACTTTTAAGCAACAAAAAGTCAGTTTGAACTAACTCCTGATAAAAATTGGCGATAAGAGCTGCGTTTCAAAATACCATAGGA
Organism: Bemisia tabaci; assembly: GCF_001854935.1. Taxonomy (NCBI): domain Eukaryota; kingdom Metazoa; phylum Arthropoda; class Insecta; order Hemiptera; family Aleyrodidae; genus Bemisia; species Bemisia tabaci. The sequence continues at coordinate 6,424,504 of NW_017547107.1, read as the reverse complement.
ATTTTTATAGCCGGCTAAAGAAGGCTACAGAAAATCATATAGCTGGCTGTAGAATGCGGAGAAAATCATACGGCCGGGGCGATCATACGAAGCGATAAAATATTATGCAGCCGGGCTACAGTTCCTATCGCCGGGCTTCACACTTTATCGCCTGGCTGTTGCTTTTTCGCCATCGATTATAAAAGGCTATAAGAAATTGTGTAGAAATTCGTGTGCTTTGGAAATCGTTAAGTTTGATACGGAACCACCTTAATATTTACAAAACACACTTTATATTTTCCTTTAATACATATTTTTTTTTGTTCATCAATTAAAATGAGAATAATCCATACAGGATGTGCAAACATTTCAAAATCATGAGTTGAATAACGCTGACTCCACCAGATAAAATATTAGAGCCTAACACAAAGCGGAGCGGCGACGCACTGGCGCCTACAAACCTAACAGGGATACTTCACGCATTGCGCAACGTGTGAAGTATCCCTGTTAGGTTTGTAGGCGCCAATGCGCGTTTCGCGCTGGCTGCCCGCCTGCCGCACCGCAGCGTGCCACGGCGCTTGAAGCAACTATTTCACACCAGAAGTATTGCACAGTATCATACGAAACTGAAGGCGCTCCAACATGTTAGGAATGGCAGGCATCCTTCAAAAGTACGGAGCTTTCCTCGCAAAATAAATCAAGATACTACGGCCCAAAAAGAGAGCGGTAGTCCAAAAACTCACTAAGTCTTAGCATCCGTAATTAGTAACGTTCAGCATACACTTTATCACCTAGCTGTTGCTTAATCGCCATCGGCTATAAACGGCTATAAGAAATTATGTAGCCGGCTATAGAAGCTATTGGAAATCTTACAGCCGGCTGTAGATCTATGGTATTTTGGAACACAGATTCTACTGCCAATTTTCACCAGGGTCTGTCCGCCATAATGCTCCATGTAATTTCGAGACTTCAAACACGTATTTCTCGAAATAGCAAAAACTGCACTTATGCGCCTTGTCCTCCAAGCCCCTCAAATGTAAAACGTTTTAATCGAGTTTCTTTTCCTAATGTTTTTTTTTTTCTTTTTGTAACAAGTTTTGCATAAGTCTTTACAGTGAGGAGCAACACAGATATTTTGGAATTTTTGTGAGACGCGTAGTGATCAGAAAAAAAAATCCTTTGTTAATCTTTTGTTGTAAAGATATCGGAATAATAACAATTACCTCAGAACCTAATTTATTCGTACATAATCCGATTTTACAGGGAAAAATTCACATGATTTGTATCGTCATTTTTATAGATAGTCAGATTTGAGTCTTCCCAACGCTTCATTCTGACGAGGAAAATTCCACCAAACAATGTCCGCAATATTTTGACTAAAAAAAGTAACTTAGAGAGATAGATTTGGCTTGGTTAAAAGTAGCTTGACAAAACCAAAAAAGACGTTATTCTCACCCATGGGCGGAAATAAGGGGGGGGGGGGGGGG
>NW_017547107.1:6389236-6422818 GCF_001854935.1 Bemisia tabaci | reverse complement strand
GTTGAATAACGCTGACTCCACCAGATAAAATATTAGAGCCTAACACAAAGCGGAGCGGCGACGCACTGGCGCCTACAAACCTAACAGGGATACTTCACGCATTGCGCAATGCGTGAAGTATCCCTGTTAGGTTTGTAGGCGCCAATGCGCGTTTCGCGTTCTCTGCCCGCCCGCCGCGCCGCAGCGTGCCACGGCGCTTGAAGCAACTATTTCACACCAGAAGTATTGCACAGTATCATACGAAACTGAAGGCGCTCTAATATATTAGGACTGGCAGGCATCCATCAAAAGTACGGAGCTTTCCTCGCAAAATAAATCAAGATACTACGGCCCAAAAAGATAGCAGTGGTCCAAAAACTCACTAAGTCCTAGCCTCCGTAATTAGTAACGTTCAGCATACACCTTATTACCTAGCTGTTGCTTAATCGCCATCGGCTATAAACGGCTGTAAGAAATTATGTAGCCGGCTATAGAAGCTATTGGAAATCTTACAGCCGGCTGTAGGTCTATGGTATTTTGGAACACAGATTCTACTGCCAATTTTTACCAGGGTCTGTCCGCCATAATGCTCCATGTAATTTCGAGACTTCAAACACGTATTTCTCGAAATAGCAAAAACTGCACTTATGCGCCTTGTCCTCCAAGCCCCTCAACTGTAAAACGTTTTAATCGAGTTACTTTTCCTAATGTTTTTTTTTCTTTTTGTAACAAGTTTTGCATAAGTCTTTACAGTAAGGAGCAACACAGATATTTTGGAATTTTTGTGAGACGCGTAGTGATCAGAAAAAAAATCCTTTGTTCATCTTTTGTTGTAAAGATATCAGAATAATAACAATTATCTCAGAACCTAATTTATTCGTACATAATCCGATTTTACAGGGAAAAATTCACATGATTTGTATCGTCATTTTTATAGATAGTCAGATTTGAGTCTTCCCAACGCTTCATTCTGACGAGGAAAATTCCACCAAACAATGTCCGTAATATTTTGACTAAAAAAAGTAACTTAGAGAGATAGATTTGGCTTGGTTAAAAGTAGCTTGACAAAACCAAAAAAGACGTTATTCTCACCCATGGGCGGAAATAAGGGGGGGGGGGCGATTCTGCTCGGTCCCTTCCAAAAAATGTTAGGGACCCAAGCTACTAATTAGTTTTGAGGTTTAGTTTAGTTTAGGAATGTAATAAATATGAGCCTAGAGGATTTCAGCTGATGAAAATTTCTCGCAATGAGAACAGCTTCCTCCGATTACAATTCCTCCGATACAACTTGTCATTGAGAATGGCTTAAAATTGCTCTAGAGACTTTCCAATTTTCAATCATTTTCCGTCGGAGGCTCCCCCCCTCCGCAGCTTGGGGAGTCCCCCCAGACCCCCCTTAGCCCAAGTTCTATATCCTCCTGTGCCTCTCCCCACAAAAAATTCCCAGTTCCGCCCATGTCTCACCGTACTTGAGCTCAAATGGCATCCGCCAAACTAGTTGGGTCTACATTCGGAAGACATTTCCCTATACTGATTTGCTTTTCAAAAATAGCTCGCGCAAAACTACAAGTGGGCTGCACATATTGAACATCAATAAATTTTGCGAACGGCACGATTTGCACGACAAAAAAAGCGAGGAGTCTAAAAATAAGACTAATTTGCATGAATCACCGCGGACTGCAAAACTTCACGATCCTTAGCGAGTAATTGACGTTATGTCGGTAGAGTGCGAAGATGTTGCCTCTAAACAATCGATATTTGAGGGATCAAATGGTGATGGTGATATTTGCATCCTCGGCCAACAAACTTTGTCACTGTATGATCCATATATCTAAGCAAGAATAAACTCCACTGTGAAACCGGAGTGATAAGTTGATGAGGCTAGAAAAGGCCACGATTTTCCATTTTGAAAATCATAATTTGACCATGTAATTCGTGATGTGCTATATGCAAAAATCGAATTTCGATGGCTTGGAGTTCGATGTGTTTCAATAAGTCTCTCGGTGAGCACTTTGCTCTGGGTGATAATTGGCTGTTCATTTGTTAGTGCTGACGTGCCATACCCACTGACAGTTTCTTTATACCGAGAAGCTCATATTCTACGACAAAAATATTGCTATTCACAGTCCTAATTGACTATCTCGATGCTGTAATGAAAACTGTCATTGATGTCAGAGTTATTAGCGATGTTCACAAAAAATGGTGACAATATGTTATCAGCAAGATGTTATCACAGTAAGTCGTTGGAAAATGTACCGGGTGAAAGAAGAGTGTCGAATTCCACGTTGTTAAGATCTTCACTCTTTACATGGATATTTTTGTGCATTTTATCCATTCCTGGCTGAAAAATGTGTCTCCGTCCTTAGGTATATCCTCTAAATTTCACTTTCCATGTGTGGAAGAGGAAAGAAAAGAATTGAGAGAGAAAATCGGGCCTGACCGATTCAGAATTCAATATTCCTCCGGCAATACTCAATTTTCTTCAAATGCTATTTGACGGCTAGATAGTGATAGATTGAGCATAAAAGAATATCCCCGAAAACTAAACATGCCATTTTGTTTCTCTTTATTTCGGTATATTTAAATTTTTACTATTTCCCACAAAATGTTACCTCTTTAGACTGCATTAAAATGATCCAAAGGATTAAATGGACTGCATTTTGAAATTTGGGACTATAAATTCTGGCTTTTCTGGAAAAACACTTATGTGCATAGGAAAACCAATGGCACATACGTTGTTTTTAAACCGGGCTAGAATTTACAGTTCCAAATTGCAAAATGTGGTCCAAATGTTACGGACCATAAACAATCTATTTCGGGTGTTCGCATTTCAATCCGAAACACTTTGAACAAAAGAGATTGAATACTTCAACTTTTGGTGTCCACTGATAAAACTCTTTTTCATTATGGAATTGCGCCTGCTTTATTGGTGCAACCGAAAATGCGGCACGACGCTCAAGTCGTTTCTAGTGTTGCTAATTTTGCCAACATGCGCCCAAATATTTAGTTTAAAACTCAGATCTCATAGCGAGCTTAAACAGCATAACTCTCTGGAGAGAAAATTTGTTCTCGGTTGGACTAGCTTTTTCTCTCGATAATGAGAGCTCAGACTGAATTTTTTGGCGCACCTTGGCAAAATGATCAACGCTCTGCTTTGTTAAACGATGCCCACACGTTGTCCATTGAGTCTGCAGTGACATAAGTGATAATACTCATGTCTGAAGTTCAATTCAGTTTTGACATCACTAATAAGACTGATGGAATGGAGATGTTGCATGTGTGAGGAATTTGCGATTTGACTGTTGATTCTTATGTAAAAGTTCGCGAGAAACACGATGATCCCACTGGTTTTCTCTGAAATCAACTCCCAAGCTCAAAAAAAGTTTTCAAGTTGAGGCCATAATGGAGGGGATATCCCACGCTATCCTGAGAGTCCACCTCTACATCAAGACAAACTCGCCATGCAAAGATAGGGAGCAAATACATTGACAGGATATTTGGAGACTCTAAAACTGAAAACACGGCATCCCTGCTAATGTATTTGCTCCCTATCTTGGCATGGAGAGTTCGTCTTGATGTAGAGGTGGACTCTCAGGATAGCGTGGGATATCCCCTCCATTATGGCCTCAACTTGAAAACTTTTTTTGAGCTTGGGAGTTGATTTCAGAGAAAACCAGTGGGACCATCGTGTTTCTCGCGAACTTTTACATAAGAATCAACAGTCAAATCGCAAATTCCTCACACATGCATCATCTCCATTTAGCCGGCCTGCTGCGCGGCGTCGAATCCCGCGCTTCTCCGTGCTGGGTCCTTTCAAAATTATGGGAGCGCCGCGCCGCGCCTAAATACAACTATTCGTACTTAAAAGGGATGCCCATGCTGCATAACTAATATACTGAAGGCGCGCTAACTTTTTTCACGCAGACGCTTGCTGCGATCGGAGGCGTTGGGGCATCGTTGGAGTAGGATCATTGGATGTTAAGAGAACTGGCAAACGTTGATTAACCTGTTAGGCTCAGGCTGTTTAATCAACCTCGTATCAGGGTCGCATAGTGGGTGCTGAAATCTCAGAAGACTTCTATTTCATTATCTCTTTCCACTTTTAGTAGTACTTACTGTTAATTAAAAGACGATATTGTATATGACTCTTGATGAAATCATTCATACATAGAAAACATTTCAGGCACGAATATTAATTTTTAAAAAAAAGAAGAAAAATGCATCGTGATTTTTTTGCAAGTGTTACCCACTGAAATACTATTTTCTTTTCAGCTTACTTCATAATTATGTATCTTCTTACATAAAATTGAATGGTTTTTTCCAATTAAAATTTACCGAGTTTGTTAAGATATGTTAAGTCGTAGAATGATAACTTAAAATTTTAAAGGGGGAAGGGGCTTCAAATAGGTTTTACTTGAAATTCCGTCCCGAAGAGTTTTCAAACGTATAAATACATTTTTTGAGGTAATTTCATTTTGAAAATCACGTACTTCTTTCCTTTATTTTTTACCACAAATTTTAAGTTGAGGTAGTAAAATTGCCAGCTGATCGGACGATACGCCCACGCTGCGCTGCCTATATAAAAATCCAGTCGCGGGTGACAGGCCAGTAACACGTGTCTCTGAAAACACGCGTATCTTTTTCCGGAGATTAAAACCATTTCTAAGCTACTTTTACCCGATAATACAAACGTAAAATTTGACGAAAATATCAAAAATTAGATAATTTTTACGTCCTTCTGCGTTTTTTTGGAAAGTGACGTTGGCAGTTACAAAATACGGGGAAAAATACGGAGATACGTGTTTTCGGACTAGGGACTGACACCCGCAACGAAAATAAGCGTTTTTGACATCAACGTTTGAAATTTCTTTCTGCCCCATTTTAATATTATAGCTACAGTCAAGCGGCGAATTATATAAAACAAATTAATAGATTTCGTGTTTTTGGAATTACGAAGTATGATGCGCCTTCACCTTAGCACGTATAAAAATATTGATAAATAGCATAAACAAAAGTAAAGAGATGAATAAGAATACTCTAACTTTTATTTTATTCTAAGAGTAAAAATTAATAACTTCTTTAGTTAAAAACTATAATAAAAAGATATATAAACAAACAATAGACAGCCTCGTCCGCTCTGGCGCACACTGGACCGAGTCAACACGAGAAGTCGGACAAAATCTGGGAACTTTGAAAGCTTACATATTCGGAAATATGAAACAAAAAAGTTAAAGAGTGGTTACATTGGTTTTTTCGTGAAATTTCCTTTCATATACACCCCTTGAAATTGAATTGGTAACAAAATAAACTTCAACATTTGAAATTTTAGCTAAAAATTTCATCACCATTTCATTTACCATTTTATTTCACCATTTTCATTTTAGTAGTGGCAAAAATTTCATGTCCGACCTCTTCTATCAGCTGCTTCCACTGTGTGGCGCTCTCATATCGGTAATCAAAGGCAAGTTATTGCTGCGGGTCGATTGTTGAATCGTTATCGAATGACCTTGATCGATATATAGCATTGTGAAGATAGGGAGTTATCGATCAAACTCATTCGATAACGATTCAACAATCGACCCGCAGCATAGCTGCTCGTGAGCTTCACGTGAGTCACCTCGATATTTTCACGCAAGACTTTTTAACCCACGGATATTCACCCACAACCATTTTAACCTGCGTGTTTCTTTACCTACAAGCGTTTTCATCAAGTTACAAGTCGCAGAAGTCAGAATTGAGCACCGTTCTCGCGGACATGAATACATAACTGGAAACTTGATTTAGAAATCAAGTTCGCCTTCAATTCGATGGATATGCAATTTGAGCGGCTCAGGAGTTGATATAGTTGTATCGCACATCTTAGTTCAGTATGATGTCCAGAACGAGTGGCTCTCGTTTCAATTTTCGTGTTTTTAATGGCCACCACAACGAAACATCCAACAACTTTTACTCGATTCTCTTCACCGAAAAATATTTTGATAGTGACATTGAGAAAAGTTTTAAAAGTTAGAATTGAGCACCGTTCTCTCGGTCGTGCATACATAACTGGAAACTTGAGTTAGAAATCAAGTTCTATGGATGCAAATTGAGCGGCTCAAGAGTTGGAATAGTTGTATCGCACATCTTAGTTCAGTATGATGATGTCCAGAACGAGTGGCTCTCGTTTCAATTTTCGTGTTTTTAATGGCCACCACAACGAAACGTCCAATAACTTTTACTGGATTCTCCTCACCGAAACATGTTTTGATAGTGATATAGAAAAAAGTTGCAAAAGTTAGAATTGAGCACCGTTCTAGCGGGCACGTCTGAATAACTGGAAACTGGATATTCGGAATGAAGTTCGCCTTCAACTCGACCTCCCCCACTACTTTTACTAGTAAAGTAAAACACATGCAGGTGAAAACTCCTTCTTTGCAACAAGTCATGAATACAAAAATGCATGGAGGTCTAAATGTCGATAGTTGTGGATGAAAGGGTCTAGGCGAATTATCCCGTGGGTGATGAGTCTGTGGGCGAGTAGTGCTCATAACATCTAAACAGAACATCATAACATCTAAATACAGTTGGTCTGTATAAGAGGCAAACTAGAAATGGGGAAAAACCGGAAATAAGGAGTGAAAACCAGAGGTAGAAAGTAGAATCGGCACTAAGGAGTGAAAACCGGATATAATACGCTAAACCCGGAAGTGGGAAGTGAAAACTCGTGGGTAAAAGTGAAAATCGGAAGTTGCAGTTGACAGAGCCCGCTCAGACGCACGAATAGTTGCATGGCCCGAAAAAAAGCGCCAAAGACAAGGTTCGGAAATACGTGTTTTTGGAACTAACTGGTAGATATGCATAGGCGGTTCTACGGGGGTGCCAGTGGATGCCGGGCACCCCCTAGCAAAAATTAAGTACGGTTCTTGGAACCGTGAAATTACTGCTTTTAAAGATTCTTTATTCGCTCATACTTACTGAGAAAAAATCCCAGCAATTAATTGAAAATGTTTTAAACAGAATTAATATTGATAGCCGTGTTTTACAAAAATTTTACTGTTATTTTATGGTAAGATTGTAATTTTGATGGAAAGTTTTGCCAAAAATTGTCTGCATTGAATTTATAGGTATTTAAGTAGAAGAGAAGGAGAGAAAAAGAGAAAGGAGGGTAGGAAAGGGATAAAACTTAAAGGCCGAAACTTAGGCTTCCCCTGAGCGGCCGGCCCCTCGGTCTCCGACATTTTCCACCTCTGGGCACCCCCAAGCATGAAGGTCTAGAGCCGTCTATGTAGATATGTGTTAACTATTTTCGTCGTTTTAAAGCTGTTTCCCGGCCATTTTCTCAAATCTCCTAGACGCAGACAAAATGTATCCCCCGGTATACATTTAGCTCAGGCTCGGACTAGCCATGAGGCCATAATCTTTTTTTTTTTTTTTTTTTTTTTTTTTTTACTACTTCAAATAGCCCTCAGGGGCTAATCCCACGCTTTAAGTCCCATCCCCCCTCCGTCCCTACTGAACCAGTCCCAGGCAACCACTGTTTGAGACCATCAAACTCGGGTTGCCTGGCCGGGAATCGAACCCGGGACCTCCCCGATCATAGAGCAAGCGCTACAACCACTACACCATAGGAGGCCGACATCTGCCATCGGTAGATACGCCCCCTTGGCGCGCCGAAAACGCGCCCCTCTGACGGATAGCAAAATAAGAAGAGAAAAAAATCACGACCGAGAATATATGCGGAAAATTTCTGGATGAACGGAAGAGGAAAGAGTTAGGAGTAAAGAAAGGGGCTTTTACGCGTGATAGTGGTGAACAGAGGTCCAACCACCACTTTCTGAAGCGTAAATACTTTTCTGTGAAAGTTTCAACTTTTTTTTGACATACAGGCGCTTTATCATCCCCCTCCTACATTCGCTATGTGAAACTCCCTTAGAAACGATAGTCGGTTCGAGTTATAGACAAACGCACCCTTTATAGACCTCTTGAGAGACCTTTAAACATATTTCTTCCTTTTCAAAATGACTATTGATTTGGACATACCATAGCATATCTCGGGCAAACTTAACCTTGATTTATCTCGAAATTCAAAAATAAGAGGCATCTAAAGTGTAAATGCGATACAACTATTCGCGCAAGGTGGATGTCTATACATTGCATTATGAGAAATGTAACACGCGATTGCGTGAGTCGTGAACTCGCAATGCTCTGCTATATGCTATTAGTTCGAAGCACTATTACGCACGAGACAAACGCAAACAAACACAATATGGAAATAAAGCGAGGGAAAGGATGCGCGTTTACGACGGCGCAGAGATACAACTATTCGTACTTGATGGACGTCCGTACTGCATCTGAAAAATTGAAGGCGCGATGACGCGAAGCGTGAGCTCTCAATGTTGTGCTAAATGCTGACGTTTTTCCTATATTCGACTGTGTTGATACTCGTTCTTTTTTTTCTTTTTTCAGGTTCTTGTCTGATTCTTTTTTAGGATGAATTTGCAGACCCACGTCTTAAGCTCGTGTAGGCCGCAGCACTGCCTCGGTTCTTTTGGAAATAATGGTTTTTGGATGTGTCTAGTGGCTTTAATTTTTTATTTTATGTTCTTTTTAATTTCAGAAGTCTGTCGGTTACTTCAATACGTGGAGTTTTGCAATTTCTACTCGGTACGATTAATAAACTTTGAACCTGAAAATAGCTTAAATTTGTTCTGATTTGCCAAGAGTTTCTGAACCCCTTTCCACGCAGGGGATGTCCTACCAGGAAATATCACATTACGCCCTTTTAACCAGCCAAGTGTCTACGAACTCAGATGCGAACCAGTCCAACACTGATTTAGATAGCTCATTAACTCAAAATCAACATAATAAAGATATTTGTTTTTAATTTGTTACCCGCGCGCGGCTGTGCGCCTTCATTATTTCACATAGGCAATACAGTCAACAACCAAGTTTTGAGTCGATCAGTCGACTATCGATATCGATATTCGATCTTCGAGAGATCGTGCGATCGTTCTTGTGTTTTGTTTTGGTGTGTTTTTTTCTCACGTCTCGCTCGCCCTCAGCATTCCCTCAATTTTTTTGAAATTTATTCATTATTCATTCATGTAATTCGCATTAATGTCGGATAAGAGCAGCGATTTGAATTGTTCAGGGCAATGGAAAAGTGATCTCAGTGAGTGAAGCGGACTCATGTGCAGTTTTATGTCGAAATTATGGTGGTGGATAATGCGGATGTCGAATGCCTGTTGCCCGAGAGTAAGAAGCATGGTAAACCAGTGAACGAAATCGTGAAGCACATCAATGGACCGAATATCAAAATATTCGCCGTTCTGCTCGTGTCATCATTCATTTTGTACCATGGACTCCTCCACACGATATACGGTTTGTAATGACATAACCTCAAAATTTCATTCTGATTAAATTAGCGCCAGGACATCCAAAGGGCTTTTTTTTTATCGGAACCGCAGAGGATCGCCATGGAACGTATCGCTTTTTTATCCTGTTCTACCGGCGCGTCCTAGTGGAACACTTGGACCGCTCTGCCGAGGTAGGTTGAGGCTGTGGTTAGGCCGATTCAACCGGCCCAAACCCCAAAGATCCTGATCTATCGCGTTCCATGCGTTCTACGAATATAAAAAAGCCCTCAGTGATAAACTTATCGAAGGTGGGACCTTCCCAGAACCAGTTGCCCCATATTCCAGTATTTTTCGAAATAATGTGAAAGCCCTGTACTGCACTCAAATCACTCCGAATAGTTATGCGAGTCCTATTTTACAAGATGCGTTGTCGAAGTAAACTGTTTGGAAACAGAATCACAAGATTCTAAACGGGTAGCGTTGTTGGACTTCGTTAGGATGACCTAATGACTTGTTTGTTTACATGTGATAGCTCAACTTTTCTACCAAACGCTCAACAATCTCAGAAGGTTGATGGGACTGTTTGGGTTGCGTTTGCGAACAGAAAAACAAACCGGAATTGGACAAGTTTACTTTGACAACTCACCTGAAATCAATGCTCCGTGGCGTTTCCATCGGATAAGTTGTCAAACCTCTCAATATGACTGAGGGTCCCATATTTTATGGTTTTAATGCACATTCAACTCAGAAATCTAGATGGCAGGTCCTCTGGTAGCGTGTCATTTGTTTCAGTGTGAACTCTTTCCCACACAAACAACACTCCTCAGAACTGAAATTCACATTTTTAACATGATAACAGTACCTACATTACAGTTATCTGCTATTGCATGATTTTGCATTTCAGCAAATGACAGTTCTTTATAATTGCATCTCTGATAATAGCAAGAGGAAGTAATGAAATGTTCAGCAGTAGGAAAAAAAGGACAATTAACATCAAGCTCAACTGCTTGATGTTTATCATCGTTTTTTTCCTTACTTTTTGGCATTCCAATGTATGTCCAGCAGAATTTGCATACATCTGACAATTCCAAACATGGAATGGAATCTTGTATACTTAAGTAATGAAACAGCATTAATTCCAAAAAAAGAGCCTAATGGCTTCTCGTAATAACTCGTGGAAAAGTCAAAACTCTAATGAAATTTAAAGAAATTTCAGAGGTTTAATCAGCATTAAGACACAATTTGTGTGAATGTCAGTGCCCTTATCCTGGATCCAGGTATATAGAAACTTCTCTAACGTACAACTAGCTCTTTGCATTCAGCAGCAATGCAAAAATTTTACTTCCTAAATTTGCTTATTTCATTTTTTAGGAATGGATTCCTGTACATGGCTCTTTTCTGATGGGAGAGTCCGAGGTGACATGGGTTGGCAGCCGTATGGATGTATGTTACACCAGTACACCAAATTGTAAGCATGATTTTCATTGTTTTTAAAAACAAGTTTATAATACAGTAAGGGATAACTTGCCTTTTGCTCTTAAAAGGAAAACAGATCTCTGACAATGGCAGGCATATTTGCTGGACTGCACTAAAGTTCCTACAACTGCAGTTCTGCGCAGCCTATGTCAATTCTCAGTTTGACTTAATTGCAAATATGATTTAAATTCCTTGAAACTGAGTCTACATAATATTATCAATACCTCACAACTTTTCGAAGTGTTCAAATTTTTATCAAACTTTCCAAAATTTAATTAAAAGTCTACAAGAATTTTGCGATTTTATAGATTTTTTTATGAAACTACCATAAATGCTGATTAAAATCCTGTCAAATTTCAAGCAAATTCTCCTTTCGCTCATACTTGCTTCTCAACAAAAATGATTAATTTGACAGGGCTCTTATTAAAATGTATCAATTGACAACGACCTATTATTTACATGCAACTGCTGGCAGTAAAAATCAAGATTTTACTAAGTCAGGCATAAATAAAAGAGCCCTTAAAAGCTGTGAATTTTTTTTTCTGTTATTAAACGCAACTTTGTAAAGTTCTTGCCTTTAAATATTTTTGAAGATTAAATCAGTTAGGATTGTGACAGTGTACTCAGCAGAACTGTGTTATCATTAAGATGAACATTACTTACAAAAATGTGTTTAAAGTGAAGAAAAGACATTCCAATGTTTCTGCTCAAAGTTTAAAACTTTTTATTGATTAATAAGAGTCCAAAAGAAATTATTTTATAAACTGCAGTGCTAAACTCCAGTTGTAATTCTTCTTTTCACAGAGATACCAACCGGTGTTTCAAGTACTTGGCCTTTTGGGGTCGAATGAATCACTTTGTCTTCATGGGAGATTCCAGACTTCGTGGCCTTTATCAGGAGTTCGTCAAGCAGTTTCAGCCTTCCATTCCAGGGACCTCTGACATCAGTGAGAAACCAATCCATTCTGATCTCAATTTTGCTGATGCTAGTTTGAAGCTTGTTGTAGAATTTATTTGGAGTCCCTTTGTCTCGAAACGAATGACTCAACATTTGATGAGATGGCAGGTGAGTATCGATGTTATATTTTTGTTAGAGGTTACCGTTTTAGAAAAAAACCAACATATTCTCAAACCTATTGCTGGAGTGCCCTCCGCAGTCCTGGCACCCAAAAGCAGGATTGCTTTTTCTGAAGTCCTGATTTGTAAATTTCAGAAGGTTGACTAACTTCTGTACTTAAGTTTTTCCTCTAATTAGCTCAAAATCACCAATGTTATTTAGTCGAGAAGTTGTTTTCAAAACTTACATTGTAAGTGTTGTCTTTCATGCAAAGTTTTAAAGTGCCTATCATTTTTTTTAATACTATCTCATAATATTCTGTGTTTATTAATGTCTTTGTTTCCCAGCATGAAAGTGTATAGCACCAAGGGTGTACATCTTCTACAATATGGAATAATTAATTTTTCCTTGTGTGGGCACACCGGTATTGCTGTTTTCTTGTAATTACGCAAATTAGAGTTCATACAGTTCAATATGAGCCTCTGGGATGGAGTCAAATTTAGAGTAATTCCTATTAAAATTTTCGAGTCATGAGCTGGTAGTCTCTTCTTTTAATTGGTACCCAACGATCAAGAGCCATGTTTACCGAAATTCTAAAAATTGTCATTTGAATAAAGTAGAGTCAAGCTCAGTTCACAGCTCAGTTTTCCATTTTTTACTCTAAAGATATGCCACTAAAAATTATGATATTTTCATGCATCTGGAGCCATTCAACATAGTTACACTTCTTACTTGTACTATTTAAGCACTTAATAATGACCAAAAACCAAAACATGCAATGTCGTGATTTTTTCTGGAACTGAAACAAAATATTCACCAAGAATGTTATTATTTGGTTGGGGAGACTCTCTCAAGATCAGTAATTAAAATATGTCAAGAAATTTTCCAATAATCAATGATTTCATTTTTCACACATTGCTTTTTTTAATTCAAAGTCCCATCACTTTAAATTTCTATAAGCCTTGCTTAAAAATATCAGATGTTACCTTCTTTGTAGATAAAATTAATGTGAGGAAATGCAAGTACCAAACTGAAACTCTCAAAATGGGAAACGATCAACGAAAACTATTTTATTAATTTTCTTATTTTAATTAGAAATTTTCTTTTGTCTAATCCACAACAGAATCAAGGTCCGAGCGTTATTATCATGAACTCTGGAAGTTGGGCCATAAAACAGTCGAACGGATCTGTGGAAGTAGTCAATGAATATGCAGCCAATATATCTCGCCTTGTACATGTAAGTTTATAGCTTATTGTGTGTTCGGGATTTCCATCATGGAAACTTAAATTTTAGTCCACTAAGATTTATTTTTTTACCCATGTCTCCATTGAAGCCACTGTCCAATTCATGACTTTTGTTGGCTCACTTTTGAGTAGCATTTTGGAGTTTAAAAACTTGCCATCTCATTCATTCGTTTCAAGAACAGCCTTTTTGACCTCAAATCCGGTTTGATGCTAATCATTTGTAGTTGCTCATTTCAAGAGGAAAGAAGTACACATTTGGAGTTCAGAATAACTTTATTAGGGGTAGGGAGAAGGTAAACGACAAAAGAAGTAAGAAGAGAAGTTAGGATTGTTAGGAATAGTCGGTAAAATATTTTTTTAAAACAGTGGAAGAATGATGTGTTTTCAAACTACACAATTTAATTTTGGAGAGTTTTACTCCAGATACTTACAAGGTCTCTCCTAGTGGAAAGCGCCAATTCTGATTTAATTGTGAGTTTCCTCGCGCACAGATCCTTGTTTGGAGTAATAACATATGTA
Source organism: Bemisia tabaci (assembly GCF_001854935.1). Classification (NCBI taxonomy): domain Eukaryota; kingdom Metazoa; phylum Arthropoda; class Insecta; order Hemiptera; family Aleyrodidae; genus Bemisia; species Bemisia tabaci. The sequence continues at coordinate 6,409,207 of NW_017547107.1, read as the reverse complement.
AAAAAAGTCATTCATTGATTTTATTATTAGATAATCATTTTGCTCAAATCACTCTTATAAAGCTGTGCCTTAAAGTAGGGGTGTTCAAACTAATTCTTGCCGGAAGTCTATCGGTATCGTCTCTTACCGAAACAGGTGGCAGTACCAACAGTGGCAATTATATAGTCAACAGCCCGCCTTATCGGAGTTGTAAGAGCTTGCACTCAATGCATTGTTGCCCCGTTTGCCAGATTGCCTGGCGCGGCGGCGCGTAAAATAGATGTACATAGGCAACAGCTTATTTTTGTCAGCTCAGAAAGCTCAGATCACTATCGGTAAGAGCGCTCTCATTGTATTTTTTTCTTGACGGAACTGTTTCGGTAGCTTACGGACAACCGATAGAGCAGCCCTACCTTAAAGGATGTTTCAAACTTGATCATTTTTAATTCTTAAGTCCCTCCTTAGTCTCTAGTTTTAACCTTGGAAAGTGGTCTCGTTAATAACAGTCATCATTATTTCTGTCCATAGTTATTTGATGGATTGACCAATCAGAAAACACGCGCAATATGGTTACTCCAAGAGCCAGTCAATGAGGAAAAACTTTCTCCGGCTCGAATGGCCATAACCAATATGATGATCGATCGTTACAATGCTGCTGCCATGGAGGTTTGGAGTATTCCTATTCTATTCCCTCTCGATTAACAGTCTAAATTTCTTCTGATATTTTAAGTTATCATTTATAAATGTCTTAAAAGTTTATTCAAAAGCAAAAGAATATCATTACATTTTCATTGAAAGTATCATTTCAAGATTTTTGACTCATCTATACTGCCGAGCTAAAGAAAAACGTTGTATGAGTCTTCAGAAGATGCAAAAACTACCTCAATAAAATATCTATTTTTGAGGAAAGTTAGGTATGCAGATTTTCCCTTGAAATTTACAGATATTTTAGATTAACTTATGAAGAAAATTGTCCGAAATATTTGAAGTAAACTGTTCTCAATTTTCCCAGCAAATTCGTTCTGTACCGGAGATACTTTGGCGACATCTGAAGGCTCTTATGGCGTTCTTCCTTAGCACAGTAGCATACATGACAGGAAGAAGGTTTTAAGCTCCAGATGATCTTCAATATTTGTTCATCTTTGGTTTGTAAATTGTTGTTTCTTAAAGGTACTATTTTATGGGAGAACTTTCATCGAACTTAAAGAAGTTCAAATACAAACAATAGACAAACAGTTCAACTTTGTTCAGTTTGTCAAAGACAAACAGAACAAAGTTGTTATAGTTAAAGAAGCGTCTCAAGTTTTGATGAACTATGAAATTAGTTCATTGAATCAATTGTGCGCAATTTGCTGAGACCCTTCGGGTCAAGCTGTGTGGACCAAGCGAAGGAAATGAGTGCTTGGCAAAAAAAATGGCTTTTGCGAAAAGTTCCCCTCCGTTTTAATCGAACCTCCCAATGTCTTAGGTGTTGCAGCACAGTGCAGTGGAAGTATGGTCCAGTTCTCGATTAATCGCTCAAGTTCATATGGATGAAATAAGTGATGGCATCCATTTGGGTCCAAAAACTTTGTCAACAGATGTGCAGTTACTACTGAATGCATATTGCGATGACCACATGAATTTCGACGATGGAACATGCTGCAGTAGCTCAGAGCCATATACCACTCTGCAAGTCATGACCTTTTCAGCCCTTTTTGTCTGGTTAGTATTTCCGGCTCCTTATTCTAATGAGGAGGACAAGAGGCTACTTACCCTAAGAGTTTTGGTCAAGCTTCGTGTAAGATGGAAATTCATAAAATCCCGAGTTGCCATCAGTGGCAAGGCAAGCTTTGCGATAAAGCGATTAATCTGCCTTTTAAACCCATAGAGAAGGATTGATAAACAAGATGTTTGCAACAAACGCCTTAATAATCGATTCTTTACCATATCCTCAAATGGGAAAATATTGATAATCGATCATTCATGCTTCGCTGTCGGTTGCCATCCGTTGTCACTAAGAATACAAAGTCCTTTCCTTCATTTTCAACGGGAATCTAGTTGCCCCAAAGAGAATAGTCCATGTTCTAAAATTAAAACAAAGACTCAGAGAGAATTCTATAATTAAATGTTAATGAAGCAAAGATAATATATCTTCTCATGGTAAGTAACAGTATGTAAAATCTTTGTAATATTTGATGGAAGGTAAAATGTTTTGAATTTACATTTTGAAAGTAGCGTAAATCTGAGTTATTGAGTTGATTAAGTGGAATTTAGTTCCTACATACATAGTATTTCAATGGACTGATAGACAGGGCAAGAATCAGAAAACATGCTCCCTCATCAGAAAATACATACGCATCCACTTGAATCTATGTTTTAAAACGGACTTTGTGTGGAAAACCAAGGGATTCAGTGCTGGCCTAATAGTGCTATTATTTGAAAAGATGATATTTATTATCTCCCGAGGATGATGCTCTTTGCGTACACAATTTTTTACTTGCTTATTTTAAGACGAGCAGTGTGTATAATCTGGTGTCTAAGGAGAAATATTCTTTCTTTGCTGTTCAAAAAGACAAGACATACAAAAATTTATCATGCTCCTCTGAATGATAAAAGCATGCTGCATTGCCTTTAACACATAATGGCAAGTCCACTTTTCCATGAGGAAATGTGTGTCAGAATGTCAACAAATTTACTTTCAGCCCTGCTTTTCTCAACATTGACAGATCAACAGTCCCATTTTAAAAGCTCATTTTGCCCAGGAGGTGGTAAAAAACATATTATCAAATTTTTCAGAATTTCACCTGTGTTCTATTAAAAAATTTGTGTATTGTGCTACTTAGTGAGCTGCTGCCGCAGTTTCAAACAGCAATATTTTTAGTCCATTTTCCAGATTCTGACAAAAATCGTGCACAAGTAAAGATGCTTAGAATCCTTGAGCCATGGACTTAATACTTATGTATCAGATAATTCTTTACGACTCCTTGAATTTAAACATAAACCTGAAATTTTGTCTCATTTCTATCTTATCTTCAGATAAATTGATTGTGTCCAAATTTTCATTTGCAGCTTTCTGATTGGATGTACTTTGGCAATTAGACACACCAAATATGACTACAACTCATCTGGAATTTATGTCATCACTACGTCTTTAGCCAAGTTAGGTCTGATAATGGCCTACTTTTATCTTTGTGATCGGTAAGTTGGAACAGGACTTTAATGGAAATCTCCAATGTAAAAGAAAGGGCAGGATACTGACCACAATACCTCACTTATGTTTTTTTCCTCAATGAAGCTTCAACTTACTGGAATACTCAATATTTTTTTTTTTTTACTTTTTCTAACCATAATTCATTAAGTAAGCAGCGTTACTCAAATCAAAGGAGAATTTAGTTTTAGTCCATGCGGCGCATGCTAAGGGACCAAGTAAGGTGAGCAGCGTGGTTTATTTTTTAAGGTCTGATTGGCTTCAGCAACCGTGGGTTGTATGAATGAGCCAATGTACCTGAGATTTAACCCTTAAGGTGATTCGATGGACGCCATATTTTGTGTCAGAACGGCATGCGTATTGCATCAATTGGTTCCATTATTTCAGCTACTCGTCATTTTTCTCTAATTTTGAAATTGCAATTCTGTTGTCAGGAGACTAAAGCACTCACTTACCAATTTTAACAAAGAAATTCAACGTAATAAAGGAGTGGTTTTTTCAGAGAGAAAACATCGCATTCGATACTGATATCGTAACTGCACTCGAATGCGATATTTTCTCTCTAAAAAAACCACGCCTTAATTACGTTGAATTTCTTTGTTAAAATTGGTAAGTGAGTGCTGTAGTCTCCTGACAACAGAATTTCGATCTCAAAATTGGAGAAAAATGACGAGTAGCTGAAAAAATGGAACCAATTGATGCAATGTATCGCATGCCGCTCTGACTTGAAGTATGGCGTCCATCGAATCACCTTAAACACTACTCCAAGCCAGTTTCTAACTCTTCCCCTCAGCCATCACTTTTTTTGGTGTGGATTAAAATGGAACTATTGCATTCCAGAAAAACAATTTTTTGTTATTTTTAAACCTTTTGCAGTATAACTGTAACTATTCAAACCTCCAGACGGCTTTTTAAACTCCACAGCTCAGCCGTGAATTGCATTTCTTCTCCAATTTGAAGCTCTAATAATCCATTTTGCTTTTGCCTTTTTTCAGAACTAACTTTTTTATGAAAGAAAACAAATATTATTCTCCTGTTAGTTTTTGGCTACCAATTGCCTATGTCCTTGCCCTGGGTCTCTTTTTTACGGAGGACAGTCGTTACACGAAAGTGCTCCACAAGGACCAAACAGATGAATGGAAAGGTATGATTTTCAACATAATGTGATTTGTGTGGGTTAAAAAACTTGAGCAAGAAGTTACTTTCACAGCTGATATTTTATGGTTGGTGTAAACGTTTCTGTTTGGGGCAGATATTAAAGAAGGATCGGATCATAAATTAGATTCATGATATTTAATTCTGATTTTGCTCGAAATATTTTTTCAGCCCTATGCCTGTAATAGGTAGTGTTCTTTAGAAAAATAACCAAAATCATTTGTATGGTAGCATTTTGCAACTTTTTTAAGTCTCCTGAAAATTTTGGAGGTCCGACTTACTATTTTTATACCCATAGAATGTTAATCAACTGAAAAAATGATTTCGGGAATTGTAGTCAGTTACCTTGAAGGTTCAAATAATATGAAGTTGAAAATCTGCAGAACATTCAATATTCTTGGTTACCTTTTATTTATTTATTTATTCTTTTGTAATATCCTGCTCAGCTGTAAGAGTGTATTCTTTGTTGATTAATGAATAACTCTAGTAAGATTTGCTTGTAAAATTTTAGCTCTAAAATTTCACTTTATCACAACATTGATGTAAAAACATTCCCAGCTGTATGACAGAATTGCATTTATAATCACTAATTTTGGTCAAAGTAATTGCTATGAGCGAGTTGACGAGCATCAGAAGTAAAAAGAAGATTTAACTGTAAAAATAACTTTATTTTATCCTGACATAGGACCAGTCTACACCAATCTTTGTAACTATAACTATGCAAAGTAAGACAACTCAGCTTTCAGTTCTGGTTTGTTGAAATACAAGAGATAAGTATATTAAAGATAACCAAGATCAATTGCTCATTTGTAAAAGGTATTCATAAGTTGTTTTTTTTTTTTTTTTTTTTTTTAGTTATAAAGTTACATTCTAATAATAGTTGAACAATCTACGAATAATGTGAAAAAACTAATTAATCACCATGTCTTTTCCAGAAATATCTAAATCTTCGACTCTGTTTTGCCCCTGTGAAAACTGAAGCTCATTGAAGACTAAAAAATCTTGATACACCAGAAGAGAAAATCTTTTGGGAGTTGCTTGAAAACTTAACAGTCCATTTTTTGACTAATTAGAACTAGTTTAGTTGTCAGTAATAAAAAGAAAAATACAAAAAAATATGTACTCAAAATCTGTTTCCGAGGTATGAATCATCCAAAATTTTACGTAACAGTAATGTAACTTCTGTGGTGACTAGGCCCACCCCTGTTTCTTGAAAAACACTTGTGAAATTGCAAATCGGTCACAAATTTCCGAATATTTTTCAAAACAGCCATTAAATTTTGACACTTTTTTGTGTAAATTCTAGTCTTGCATATATCAGCTTATGCTATCTAAAATAGAGCTTTTTTCCAAATTTCGCTTAATAAATTTTTCAGTGTGTTTTATTGAAAGTAGTGGTATTAATATTGTGGTTTAATTTTTAGGTTGGATGCAGTTTGTCATTTTAATATACCACTTTACAGGAGCAAGTAAAGTTCTTCCAATTTACAATCACATTCGAGTATTAGTCTCTGCTTACTTATTTCTGACTGGTTATGGACACTTTATCTACTTCTGGCACCGAACTGATGTCGGAGTCGTTCGATTTTTTCAGGTAAGAATCATCAATGAGTCAGTTGCGCTGGTCACAGAATCGTGTTTTGATACTTGATTCTTGTAGATTAGAAAAAAATAATAAGATCTGTCCAAACGGCAACTTTCTACGTTTGACATCATCCACCACGGCAGTGACATTCGTGGTTTCTTCCTCTTTTGTCCGATCAGTGATGCAGAGGGTGCAACGCGAAACTTCTACTATGTTAAACGTAAACAAACTGAGGTGAACTGACTGACCGCCTAATCTCTTCGCGACGAGTGCGTTATCTCCTGATAAGAAAATCTTTAAAGTACAAATCCGTCTGTTTCTTGAGTTTGTTTACATTCAATGTCATTGTAGTTTTGCATTGCACCCTCTGCATCTCTGATCAAACAAAAGAGAAAGATACCAAGGGTGTCACTGCTGCGGTTGGGACAGATCTTACTATTTTTAGCTAATCTACAAGAATCGAGTTTCAAAATGGGATTCTGTGATAAATGCAACTGACCCATTGTTCTTCAAGGCTCTGTTCTGTTTTATTGTGTAAAAAGAATGTACGAAGGCACATTTTATTTTCAATTTTACGTTTCTTTGAAAATCTACAAGAAAATGTAAGTTGTTGTTCAAGGTCTTTAAGCAAAGTGCCTCAAATTTGATCAGTTTTGATGGCACATAATTTTATACCAAAGAGGGACCAGAATAAGTAAGTTGTTGGCGAATCAATAGCTCAATAAGTTATTCCTTACATTTGATGACTTATTTCATCTTAATTCAAATTAGATTCATAAAAATTTCTCTTCTTTTCTGCTCAGGGAAAAAAATTCAAACTTCATCAACAGGTTTCTACTTTCTTTTTCTTCTTTTTTTATTCATTCACTTTAATATTGGCGTTCCAGAACTGTTGTCTGTGGAATGTTCCCATCTCTGAAAAAGTATCAACAAAAATAAATGCTCTGAATTCATTCAAGTGTAAAGATAAATTCTCTAGTTTTATCAACACCACATCAGTTGATCAACATCTGTGTAAGGTCACTGTAGCAAATCCTCTCCTAAAAGATACCAATTTCTCATGTCACCAATTGTTCATCATGACAATTGTTTCTCTTGTTTCAAAAATTTGCCTAATTTGGCATCTTGTACATATTCACTTAATTTTTAAGTCATTGAGCTGTCTACAAGACATATAGGATAGTCTGTACAAGCATGTACACGGTGATAGCATATGAGACAAAAAATGAAATCGCTCGTGCGGGTTGAGGTATGACTACAATTGCATATACAAATGTGTGAACTATGCGCGCAATTGTTCCAAATCGGAAAAGCTGAATCGCAAGCCAGGCACTCGGACTTGTCAATTGATACAAGGCTCCAGCTAGGATGAATGCAGGAATATTTTCCAAATCGTTCTGGTGAGCCCTGTCAAAATAGAAAAGAAAGTTTGAAAAAAAAAAAATACGGATTATGAAGAATTCTAATGACCGCTGAAATCAAAAAGGTCAGAGTTAGAGGAGCTTTATCAAATGAACCATTGAACGAAGTAAGACAACGTATGTGTCATCGAAATTTTTTTTAGAATTGAATGGACACATTGCAAATTTCCAAATCCAATTGATACATGTGTAACTAGTAATTTTAATCAGTTCAAACATCCCTACCACTAAAAAACTGAAATCAGATCAGGCTCTAAAGTAACTGTTATAGGCTTTACAAGAGGGGAATTAGTTGGATCGCATTTATCAAAAAGGAGCCAGTGCAATTACAGTGTTTTTCAAAATCGTGTGACTTCCTCTATTCTTTAAAAATACTAAATTTATGTACAATATTAAAATTCACACCATTATTTTCCTTTAAACTTCACAATCTTTTGGTGGGAAGCAAAAACTATTTGCCACTCTGAGAGATTTCTTAGATAATTATGAAGAAGTAACATTTTTACAACATTGTAATCACACAGGTTCCTTTTTGCTAAATGCGGTCCAGTTAGTATGCTGAATTCTCCTTGATAAATTTAAAGGTTCTGAGTGGAATAATTGCTACACAGACGTGCTACTGCACGTTTATGCGATGATCTTGGAAATTTTTGAGATTTTCAAAGTTTTCTATTTGAAAATTTATTAAGGAAACGTTTCTAGATGTAGATCGACTCTTACCATGTCTTGCTGTCCACTTCATCATTGTACAGTTCAACTTATCTGTTTTCTTCGTTTGTTAACAGATGTTTGTTATAAATTAAATTCATTAGGACATTTTTGATAAAGATCTGATAGGTTAACTCAAATGTTGCAATGCTTCAAAAGTGCGGCTATGACACCATATTTCTCTTTCGCTCTGCACAATGCTGGTTGCATTGAACTTTGAAGCAATGTTGGGTGTGGGACCATTGAACCACTGGAAAGTAACCTCAGAAATGGTTTTAAATGACCTCTCTATTCAATTTGATTTGAGCCGTCATGATCACTTTGAGAGGTCCATAATTAGTAATGCCAACTGATAAAAATTGCTCATGGAGAGTGTTTCATGCTCAATAAAATTAAGCATATAACACATGAAGTCGTGCTCAAACTTACCTTCTACACCTCTCAATATCTGGGTCATCATGTCTGATTTTAGCCTTTGGATGTAGTGCCTTGTCCTCTTCACTGATGAAAATCTGCAAAACAATGTCATGAAGAAAGCTCTTTAGAGATACTGGAAATCAATTCATTTTATGACTTATTTTCTTAGTAATGACAGGTTTGCACAAGAATGATTCGGCATTTCTAGCGTGTGGCTTGTAACTCTATGTCCTATATTTCTGTGACTGCAGAACAATACCTAGCAATACGTAATTGAATTTTTTTGCTTTTACTAACTAGTGTAGTTCTGAAGCTCTTTAGGACCACTAATTGCCTTCTCATATGGGACCATTAAGTGTACAGAATTTTACCCTCTCATGAAATAATTTTTTGAAAATGATAGCTTGAAAACCATTGAATGAGAGGCAACAGCTAGGTCATGATTTTGTAAGAATGTTTCCTTCGGTATTACCGTTGACAATTTTTGGGGGGCACAAGGTGCCATAGCTCGAAAAAAACATAGTTTTATGCGATCAGAATGATCTGTAAATAACAGGCAACCATCTTAATTTATTGTCCAAGAACATAAGGTTTTAAGATGCTCACTGCATCTCCATTCTCCATTCCTCAGAAAAAGCATGTCTTTTTTTGCAAGTTTTTCCAATTTTTTTTTCCTCTTAAAATAACAGTGCTGCACTGCTAGGTACCCATAAAAAAATAATAATTATTTTCAAAATTGAATCGATGAAATTCAATTTAAAATCGTCCTGTAAATTTTTTAATGGGCCCGGAAGAATTGGTAGGGTAGTCGAAGGACCATTGGGTACAAAAGGCATGCTTTTTTTGCAGGTTTTCTCCGTTATTTTTTTCCCTTCAAAATAACTGCCTTACTGCCGGATACCCACATAAAAAATGATTATCTTCAAAATTGGATCAATGAAATTCAATTTAAAATTGACCCGCTAATTTTTTCATGGACCCGAAAGAATGGGTAATGGGTAGTCGAAGGATCATCAGAGACTCACCCCTTTCTTGAATCTTTGGCTCCCAATGACGAAAACCATAAACAACATTTTGAGGAGGAGTATACTTGTGTAGAAAATATACGCCGTGAAGACGGGGTTATCCAGCGAGTAGATCTGCGACAGCAGAGCCATGTTTCCGATCTTTCACAACACTTTGGCACACCACTCAAAATGCACTAAAGCAATCGATTCACTCCGAGCGCTAAGCTTTCTGGCGCAGTCCGCGAGACAATAACATTCGGTTATCGCGGCGCGTCGTTCGTTGCCTTGCACGGTGGTTCGAACCCCATGATATCCGCGCTTCAGTTCTCGAGTCTCGACCCGGGGCAAAGCGCCGATGGGCCGGAGGGCCCGGGGGGGGTCGACGAGTGACCGGGGGGACCTGGAGGGGAAGCCCTCCGCCCCACCCTTGGACGACCCTCCCCCTCCCCGCGACTCGACCGACCGGCCGGTCTCATTCATGTTTCAGGCCCCCCGCGATGACGTCACCAGGGCGCGCTCCGCGGCGTTGCCGGCTTTGGCGGGGAAATCGACCTTGGCAGGGTTGCCGATGTGCGCGGTGAACATTGATAACTGGTTCGATTCTTCAGACCATCATGAACCGGTCTCGAAGTAAGCGCCAAAATTTCGAAAACGAGGGTTTTTTGCCTTTGACAACAAGTTTTCGGCAATGGTCCGCGAGGGGCCGACCCTAAATTCCTTAACGCTCTAGGGGGAGGAGGGGAGTGGCGAGAAGAGCGTTACGCCATTTTTTTACGTGTTGAAATATAGAGACCTACGTCACAACAGCGTTACTAGGGGGGGAGGGCAAAAATGCCGAAAAAGTGCGTTACGTAATGTGGGGACGGTCCCTATGAGCAATAGTCATGACTTGTTAAAATTTTTAAATTTTAAATTTGTTCTCCAGAATCTCACTCGGGAGGAGAACGAGGCAATTTTCTTTACCTGCAATTTTTACGAATTACTTCTCAAACTAAGATGAAAGGTAGGGCCAGATTAGCTTGGATGCTGGGGCACTCTAGCACCCCGGGCCCTTAGAACGGGTTCCTCCTACTATTATTTTCAATTTTTTTTTCTCTCTGTGAATGGTCCGATCAAATGTTTCGGAGGCTCTTAAAGTCTCGACAAATTAGGAAAATTGGAGAGGTTCTGAAGCTTATGGGGCCCTTAAAGCTTGGGATTTAGGCTCTCAATGGGCATCTCCGACACTTCGTTTTCTCGGAAAGGTGGACCGCCTTCAATGTACGAAGTATACAACCCGCTATATGCGGGCCCTTTTACCCGCAAGTACCATGAGCCCTTGGGTGTTAATCCGGCCTTGATGAAAGGTTTGACAATTTTCGAGGAACTTCCTCGTTGACTTTGAAAATGAATAATCAGCCTTTTTTCCCCATCGAAAATTAGAGACAATGGGAAGTTTTATAAGTCGCAAACTGCAGAGATACGTGGTTCCTGAATGTAACCATCATTTACATGCCTTTGCGATATGGGCAAATACCTCCGAAGTGTCTCGGTATTTTTAGAAAGTTTCTAGTATCTGGCGTTCAAATTCCTACTCACGTCATCATGGCATTAATGACCCCAACGATTATAATTCACCAGGGTGACAGTTTAAGTCTTTAATCGAACTTAAAAAAAGACCCAACTTCTTTTGACTCTGATTTGACGGGGAACCGTAGCGTAGATACGCTCTAATCTGCCGTGCTAAGGAAAAACGCTGTATGAACCGCCAGCCGTTGCCAAATCTTCTTTAACAAAAAACGATTTTTTGGGAAAATTCGCAAATATTTTTCCTTCGATTCTTCAGAGAATGTTGTTCGCACTTAAATTTAACACATCTGAAAATTTCAATGGAAAAAACGCATAACTTTCCTCAAAAATAAATATTTGCCGAGAGGAAATTTGGCAACACCTGAATGCTCATTCGGCGTTTTTTCTGTAGCACGGCAGTAATACACAGCGTTTGAGGCGCACAGTGAATCGATTCAATCAGAGAAGTCGGTCATGAAATTTTTTACTAAAACTGCAAATATTGACGTCCATTCCGTCACATGATAAATGTTAAGGGGTGCTCTTTGAAGAAAATCCCACGAAGAAACCTATGGAATCAATTTTAAAACCTCAAAGTTTTGTATAAACGGAATTACAAGCTTTTAAAGTTTCCAAATTTTGTCCGACCTCTCCCAGCGACTCGGTCCACTGTGAGGCGTTCTGATTTTGACTCGCGTCAGGTTTTTCATACCGAACTGGGACCATTAAAAAAACCAATGCAAATAAGATATTATGAGTTCAGTGGAAAAAATAGAATAATCAAAACATGATTATCTAGCATTACGTTGCATAACGCGCTTCCTTGCGAGTTGAACGATTGTTCCGCGTAACGCAGCGCTTAAACGAGCAAGTCGCCGGCGAAGAAAGAAAATTGGCAGGCAATATCTGAATCGGTATCTTTAACTTCAAGGATCATATTTCTTTGAAGACTTCCAGTTCCACCAATGTTGATGTTTTTTTTTTATTGTTTCAATTTGTTTGTTTTTTTCTTCTTCTTTTTTTTGTCACGTGGTGAGCTACTGTTTCACGGAAAATGCGGGAATCTATCATAAAATCAGGAGCCCCATGGGACTCAAGTACCAATGATCGCGATAGTCGCGTTCTGATCGGAGAATGTACCGCGATTTTATCGACGCCGATTTTTTGCACTTTTATTCGATAAAAAATTTCGATTTCATCGAATAAATTTTCAATAAAATCGCGATTCCATCGACGGCGATTTATCGCAATATTATCGAACAAAAAATCGTGATAAATTGAGATAAAATTTCGATTTTATCGAACGCGATTTTATAGAGATAAATTGTGACAAGATCGAGGATAATCGCTCAGATACTGATAATCCTCGAAATTTAATCGCCAAAAATTCGTCAAAAGTTGCAACTTAATTTCAGATTATCGCGATTTTTCTGTTGAAAAATGTTACTTGAGGAAAGAGGAGGATGGCAGCGGAGGTCAGTATGCCTCGCTTTGCAACGGATATTTTAAAAATTTCGCTGGTGATTTTGGTCAATTTGAGTGAAGCTTTGGGTAAATTTTAAATTTCAACTTGCGTGAAATAACGCCTACGCCCATTTAAAAAATATGACAATTTTACGCAAAAAAGCTTTTGCATAAATGATTTTTTTTTTTTTTTTTTTTTTTTTTTTTGATGGTAAACTTTTGATAGGATGCAACTGATTTTGAAGTGAACACGGCTAATTCTGCTATTTCCCACTCAAAAGTCTTTCTTATGTTTTACATTTATGTTTTATGTTTTTATGTTTATTTTAACCACCTCTAAGTCACTTTTTTTGGCGTAAGCGATAGACGCTCTCACTTGCGAATGAAGCTCCGTGAAATTTTGGACCCGCGCGGAGAGGAGGTGGATTCAGAAAAACCCTTTATTCTAGAGTTTTATCCAACCAAATTTAAACATCTCTAGCGCGTTAGAGAGCTGAGAGTAGTGGCTTTTCAACGCTTTTTACAGATTTTCTTCACCTATCTTAGTTTAAGAGATATTGAACAGGTAAACTTACTTTCTGGACGACCCTCGTATTTTCCCAGCCCTTTAAGCCCCCTCATCGAACCCTGGTTACTTCTTTGCTCTGGAGGATAAATCGAAAAAACGTCACCAGAATCTTCAACGGATGCTATATGAATTAAAGTGCCGCAGAAGAGTAAAAGGAGACCCTGAAAATATTTATACTTGGATGATGTGAATACAGAATTGCGTGTGTTTATATTTTGGCGTGGTGTGCTCTTAGCGACCGTGGGCTCGTATCGAAACGCAAACAAACTGCTCTGCCTCAACGCTGTCATTCAGCAGGAAACATGTAAATGCACTGAAGATGGGAGTTATCGAATCAGTCGACTCCAAGTCGTTAGCGGACTCGTGTGGGCATATTTAAATCGGTCGTCACAACTTTGCACGCAGGTATATTTTCTTATGAGTCCTGACCCTGACTGACAAAAATTCTTATGAGTTTCAAAGATGAATGAGATAATATGGGAATGTCCAGTTTTCACACGGACCGATTCATTCGGCGCCTCCTGCGGTGTTCGACTTGATAGTTGCGAATGAGAGGTCGTCTGGTCCATCTAGGAATGCGCGACGAGGAATAGCCTGTGTCACACTATCAAAATACTCCATCAAAATGTCAAGGTCAAGTGCTGTGATTGGTCCAAGTCATCGAATTAGCCAATCACAACGCCTGACCTTGATATTTTGATGGCTAGCTTTGATAGTATGACACAGGCAAGTGTTTGCCTTTCGCGGAATCCTAGACATTATTATCTCTTTTTTCAGTCTTTAAAGTTGGCAGGTCTGGAAAAAAAGATGGTATTGTCCGTTAGCCCTCATGCGGATTTTTAAGCTCGAAATTTATTCAGAGCTAGCCAATACTGCCGTGCTAAGGAAGAACGCCGTATGAAAATTCGAGAGTTGCCAAATTTCTCCGAGTAAAACATGTATTTTTGAAGAAAGCTATGCGTATCTTTCCGTGAAATTTTCTGATATTTTAGATTAAAAAGGAAACAAAATTGTCTGAAAAATTGGAAGAAAAATATTCAGAATTTTCTCAATAAATTTGATGGTCATTAAAATAAATTTGGCAACGCCTGAAAGTTCATACGGCGTTTTTCCTTAGCACGGCAGAATAAGTATCCGTCGAATGAAGGGAGTATAGCTAACGTCAATAAAATGAAAACGTAAATTCAATACCCGTCAAAACAATGTAAATCGAAAGGAAATAGGAATGAAGACTTTCTTGCACTTTCTAATCCCTTTTCTCACCACTCCGGAAGATTTACTGAAAACCGCGACCGTTGGCCGGTGTAGCATTCTGCGATAAAATTCGATGAAATCTAGTACGTACGGTTTTCGTTCGATAACATTGCGACTTTTACGGACGACATACTTGAACAGGCATCTACTGTTTTCGCACCATCCAATTTAATTATACCGCTCATGGTGGCGATGAGACACCGTAATCGCTCAACGTCCCTTCAAGTCTTTGGTTATGCAATTTGATCCCCAGGGTGTTAATATGGTTGCTCGAAATGAGTGAATTTATCGCGTCGGCGCTTTGCACTCTCAATGGGTCTACTAAGCTCCGAGTCTAGACTCATTATAGTTGCTTCATTTTGCTTTTACGTTCACTATTTCTTCCATAGTAAGTTACTAACAATAAACGAACTTACCACAGCGTCGCTTTACGTTATCGAATTAAACTCTCTGGTAAAAATTGGCAGTAGAATCTGTGTTCCAAAATACCATAGACCTACAGCCGGCTGTAAGATTTCCAATACCTTCTGTAGCCGGCAACACAATTTCTTATAGCCTTTTATAGCCGATGGCGACTAAGCAACAGCCTGGCGATAAAGTGTATGCTAAACGTTACTAATTACGGATGCTAGGACTTAGTGAGTTTTTGGACTACCGCTCTCTTTTTGGGCCGTAGTATCTTGATTTATTTTGCGAGGAAAGCTCCGTACTTTTGAAGGATGCCTGCCATTCCTAACATGTTGGAGCGCCTGCAATTTTGTATGATATTGCGCAATACCTGGTGTGAAATAGTTGCTTCAAGCGCCGTGGCACGCTGCGGCGTGGCGGGCGGGCAGAGACCGCTAAACGCGCATTGACGCCTACAAACCTAACAGGGATACTTCACGCTTTGCGCATTGCGTGGAGTATCCCTGTTAGGTTTGAAGGCGCCAGTGCGCCACCGCTCCGCTTACTGTTAGGCTCTAATATTTAATCTCGTGGAGTCAGCGTTTTTCAACTCATGACTTTGAAATGTTTGCACACGCTGTTTGGATTATTCTCATTTTAATTGATGAAAAAAAATATATAGTAAAGGAAAATACAATGTGCGTTTTGTAAATATTAAGGTGATCCCGTACAAACTTAAGGATTTACAAAGCACACGAATTTCTACACAATTTCTTATAGCCTTTTATAGCCGATGGCGAAAAAGCAACAGCCAGGCGATAAAATATAAAGCCTGGCGATAGGAACTATAGCCCGGCTGTATAATTATTTATCGCTTCGTGTAGCCCGGCCGTATAATTTTTTCTACTTTCTACAGCCAGCTATATGATTTTCTATCGCCCTCTTCAGTCGGCTATAAGAACTCCTATGGTACTTTGAAACGCAGCTCCTATCGCCAATTTTTACCAGGGCTGTCAGTCCCTTTAACCCTATCCCTTTCTTGCATATCAGTCAATGAACAAAATCCGTTTTCGTTTTTCCCGATGTAAACGTTCAGTAAATCATGACAAATTTGATTTATTGATTACTCAGTGTCAATGCTGCTTCACGCTATGAATCAATTTTTTCCATTAATTTATAGTTTAGAATAATGATCGCTTCCCAAAGGCTCAGACTTTGTAGCAGCGCAACGTAGTGCCCGATCTCCGTCCCAGATCACTGGAACCACTTCAAGAATAAGGATAAGTTGGCTTCGGAAAAATATCCATCGCCTTCCTTTTTTCCGTCGAACAGTACTAGTCGTAATGCTGAAACTCCTCAGAACAATGACTGAGATGCATGAGATGAGGACAACCCTTAAAATTGACTCGCACTGAAAAAAAAAATCTCGGTGTATTTACCAAGAAAAGGGTAAAATTACCAAGAATTCAGGGTTCTATTTGATCCCAGTTTTTTCTCGGTAAAATTACCATTCATGGAATTTGTAATTTTCCCGAGAAATCTCGGTAAAGTTATTGAACTTTCTCGATAATTTTACTGGACCTTGGTAAAAACACCAATATTTCTTATCGACTGTGGTAGAATTACCGAGATAAAATGGCAAAGTTACCGGGAATTGATTACCAATAAAAGTTGTATTCTTACCTGAAAAAAACAGTAAAGAGACCGGTTTCTAGGTAAGCTTACCAGGCGGTCTTGGTAAAATTACCAATAATTGGTAAACAAAGTGAGATGGTAAAGGTGCCAACGGACCGTGGTAAAAACGCCGAGAACTTTTTTTCAGTGCGTGTTTGTACTTTATGAGTGGAGTGCTTGCGTGAGGGTGAATGCAACATCATGTCAGCGGGCCAAACACGATTGAACCCTCTTACCTCGTCCTTCGTGGGAACTTACCAGTGGCGTGGCGTGCTTTGCGATGTATCGATTGGTCTGCCCTTTAAACGTATGGAAAAGGATCGATAAACAAGGTGTTCGCGACGAACACCGTGATAATCGATTCCTTGCCACAGCTTTAAATGGGGGATAATCGATCATTCACGCCACGCCACTGGAACTTACCTGTTTCTGATGACCTTGCTACCTAACTCGCCATCCTCTCTTGTTCCCCTCTTAATCTAGATCTTCCAGCCTCCCTCTAGCCACATTCCTGTAGCCCTCCTTCTTCCTAGCTTCCTGTCCCAACATATGAGTAGCTCACTAGCTCACTCCGTGGGATCATCTCGGGCTCGTAACAGTGGCGTGGCGTGCTTTGCTATATATCGATCGATACGCCACTCAAACCTATGAAAAAAGATCGATTATCAGGGTGTTCGCAGCGAACACCTTAGTAATCGATTCTTTACCATAGCTTCAAATGGCGAGATCGATAATCGATCATTCACGCCACGCCACTGGCTCGTAATTTTTTTCCCTCAATCTTCCAATCCGAAGCGGTGTTGCTCATGTTGGAGCTCATTATGCCATGACCCAAAGTCTTTACCGAGCCTCCCGGAGGATGGGACGAATGGCACAAGGCACAGGCTCACTTGGGTCAAATTGGCTCTAACTTGTTAAAGGCACCGGACTTTGTCAGTCAGTCTCGGGACCTCACGAGTAAGCACACTTTCGGTGTGTTACTCAAAATTGGGAGCTTCTCTTGCAGTCTCCTACACCCATGTTTGGAAGGCACCTATCCTGGGGATTTTTTTAATTATTGAGTAATTACATTGATTATGCTGAAAATTGCATCTCTATTCTCTAGTACCTACAATTTTAAAAAATTTCCGAGAGAGGCACTTCAGACCCGACCCCCCCCCCCCCCCATTTCCAGCTGGTCAGGGGTCCTCAGAGAGTCCTCAGGGGGGCCTGTCACTTTAATTTTTCCCGGGGCCTGTATTGTGTTCAGAGACATTTTAATTGGACTACATTTTGCAATTTGGAACTATAAATTCTAGCCCGGCGCGGTTTAAAAACAACGTATGTGCGATTAGTTTCCCTATGCACAAAAGAGTTTTTCCAGAAGAGCCAGAATTTATAGTTCCAAATTGCAAAATGCAGTCCAATTTATGATAGTGTTTGCTGCTTTGATCCAACATACCTACCGCCGTACCAAGGAAAAACGCCGTATGAGCCTTCAGGAGCTCCCAAATTTCCCCCAATAAAACATGAATTGTTGAAGAACGCCTTGAGTATTTTTCGTTGAAATTTCCAAATCCATTCGATCAAATTTTAAATGAAATTCTCTGAAAAATTGGAAGAAAAACATCCAACCACATCCTTGAAAATCCGTTTTTTTATCGAAGGGAATACCTGGAGGCACTTTGAACGTTTTTTCTTAGGAAGGCAGCATAGCTAATAAACCAACATTGAAGTACTAGTAATCGGACAGTTTCCACTCGAACACGTTACTGACTCTACGAGAGTCGAGACAGGTAGACAGTTAACAACGCGCGTCGTCGTCAGTGCCGAAGCGTGAATGATCAATTATCGATATTTCTCCATTTTAAGCTATGGTAAAGAATCGATAACTAAAGTTTTCTTTGCAAACACCCTGTTAATCGATCTTTTTCCATGGGTTTAAACGGCAGATCAATAGATATATCGCACGCCACGCTCCTAGTAGTCGTCATGTGTTATGGATCTGGTTCCGGCCCGACCAGGCCCGCTTACAGAAATTGAGGCTGTCTTTTTATGGTGATAGTAATAGCTCTGACGTTCGTATCAGTGACGAGGTGTCAATGATCGGTTATCGATTTTTCCCCATCGGAAGCTGTCGTAAAGAATCGATTATCAAGGTGAACGTCGCTAACACCCTGTTAATCGATCCTTTTCCATCGGTTTAAATGGCAGATCAATAATCGATGGATCGCAAAGCACGCCGCGTCACCACCGATCCGTATGGAATCAGGCGCTCCGTTCATTTGGAAGTTTAGTTCACGAAGCAGTCATCTCGACTTGTAGCTGTTTCCAATCATCCATTGGCAATTGCACGTCCTCCTCAGTAAATCTTTTAGGCTCAAAATACATTCTGTGAAGCGCAGCTGGCATGCTTCATCGAATATGAAAATTTCGGAAAATTTCATCGCGAATAAATACCAAGAACCGCTCCAATCGGCTCAGAATACGGCTACCTATTAAGGGGGTTTTGGGCCAGGACCTCCATCACAACAATATGCTAGACTGCTAGATATGCAAAAGTGATCTGTAGGTCCTAGTTGGAAACAATTGCTGCGGGGGCAATCGATTTGGAACCAAGCATAGAGGGATCCAGACACCTCGAACGGGGTGTTTAAGGGTGTCCAGGGCCCGCCCCCAGAAAATTTTTGAAGCATCTGATATGCAGCTGAAGTCAATTTCGTCCTGAATAATAGCCAAATGTAAGCGTCTTTCCTTTCTTTTTTTCCTCTCCTTTTTGTCAGGCGAACGGGGGATCCTCGATGATTTGAGAACTTTTTGCATTTTGCTCATGGAATGCATGATATTATCAAGGAATTTATGTGTTTAAAGCATGATATTATCAAGAAATTTATGTATTTGAACTGTGGTAGACGCCCTGTTTTTGGCCCTTAGCCCTGGTTACCCATACCCATTCTTTTCCTGCCTGCGTTCTTTTCCCACCTTCTTTTTCATCACACACAGAAAAAAATTAAACGTTGACATAGCATTTATATTGTAAAAACTTGTCCGTCAAGTTTCAAATGCTGATTTTACATTTGAAGAAATACTAACTCAACTACGTCCCCTGTGAAACGAACAAATTCAAATGTTGTTTTAGCATTTTTGTATCGTAAAATTAGCATTTGAAACTTGACGGGCTTTTTTTAACAATTTAAATGCTAAATCGACTTTTAATTTTTTCCGTGTATTTTCTACTGGTTTTTTCCTGCTCTCATCCTTATTTTTCTCATAACTCGACCGCTCTCCTTTTCTCCTTTTTCACTTTCTTCCTCTTTCTCTCCTTTTTCACTTTCTGCCTCTTTCTCCCCTTTCTCCCTTTTCTTCTTCTCCCTCCTTTTTTTTTAATTTTCTCTGTGTTTCGTTTCGCTGAGCTCTGCGGCAATCATCGTGCGTTTTTTATCTCATTTCACTCGTGAGGTTGTCTCGCCGGAGGTTGTCCGCGATCGGCGCAATTAATTCACGACGGCAAGAATAATTCCGAGCAATTGAATCACCGACTCAAATGAGCCGCTGAGTATGCAACGATGCACGCACGAACCCGCCAACACGGAAGATCCATCCGACGCCGCCGTTGACGTGCAAAACGTCGTCTC
>NW_017547107.1:6373586-6389167 GCF_001854935.1 Bemisia tabaci | reverse complement strand
CGCTCCGTCAGATTCACCGCAGTTTCGCTGGATCGCGTCGAGAAATGGAGTACATTTTGAGGTACGTTTGGGAACCATTCTCAAAACACATAACGCGGGATATTGGATTTTTTAACTACCCTCCTCTTGTGACACACTCTTAACAAGGGTCTGGGCCCCCTGCGACAATTATGTACCGCCCAAAGTTTGAATTTTGAAAGTGTCGGGAGTTTCTGGCGCACATTATGGGCCGCATATAGCAGAAAGGTACCATCTATTGCCAAAAATTTGGCAATTATTGTTTTTCGGGAAAATGGTTGTGAGGATGTTTGTGCAAATTTAGTGAATTTTCTGCCTAACTCGAAGCAAATCCTTTTCCCTTTTAAAGGAATCCGCACAAACGTAATTTAACTGCTAAGTTAAATTTGGAAATAGCTGATTTGACTTGGTTCCTTATTGCCAAACGCGGTTCTTAATGTAAACAGGAGCGCATGATAAACAAAGGAAAATATTGTGTCTGGAAAAAATCAAATAGTTTGTGCCAAGGGGGAAGGAAAGAAAACCTTCAAGTAGATAGGTCAACAAAAAGACCCATTGAGAGAGTTGGAGGTCCAGGCATGTAAGTGCAGTTTTTGCTTGAGAAATACATGTTTGAAGTTTCGAAATTACACGGATCCCTATGGCGGAAAGAGACATCAAACTGATTTTTTGAAGCTTAAAAATTGAAATTTTGGAGCGAATTTTTCACAGAATATGCAGTAAGACTAGTTTCACTTGAACTCATTTATATCTCATGTTTTCAAAAACTGCACTCAAGCGCCTTATCCTCCACGCCCCTCCGTTGTTTTCCGAAAAAGTTAGTTTCCCTCTGCATAACTCAATAAACATGATTTTTTGGAAATCGGCATAAGTTGAAATCATGAAATAATGCATCGTAAAACCTTTGAATTGGGCGTATTTCTGTCAAACGGAACTATATGCATAATGGCGTGAGCCCTGTTATGAATATATTCCTATGGGTCTCAGGGCTCATGTCTTAATGCACATAGTTCCGTTTGACAGAAATACGTCCAATTCACGTAATAAGATAGACGAAATGTTGCAAATTATTTGTCTCACTTTGTACTTATAATCAAGCTTCATCAACCTCGAAACGACTTTTTACTTGAAATGCGAAGCACGAACGATCATACGCCTTGACGCTCCCGGAGTCAAGTGACCAGAATTTAAATACTAAAAATACTTGCATATTGACATATTCTACCGACTAGTCCTAAAATAATTTAGAAATTTGAGTGAGGACATTGGCACCGTTTCAGTAGTGCAATCTGGCGTACACGCATCTTTCAGTTTCACGCCTCGTTCACGGCTGTCTCACAGCACTTAAGTTCAGGGTTTCGCATCCTTTTCGGTGGATCAATGATTTCTAAGTTTATTTTAAATGTCGTAAATTGCTTTTTATTAAGCTATTAAAACCCAAATTATCGTGTATTTCATCATGTACTAATATGCAACATATTTTCGGTTTTAATTTAAAATGGCCTTAAAATTTGGGTCTCTGAGCTAAAATTGAAAAGCAATTGACAAAAATATTTTTAAACTTGACCAAAATTCGATGAAAACTGATCAAATTTTCTTACGCCAGACCTAACTTGGAGGGCATGAAAAATCCTGAACAAAACCCTTATGTGGAAACACCTGTTGAGATGAATTTTCATTGTGATGTCATTAGTGCATCACAAAATTACACAAATATAATTTAGAATTGGTAAAAAAGTACAAAATATGTACTATAGAGTTACTTGCTGATCAAATAAACGTTGGCCTCCATAAGGTTTCCGAGCTTGCTTACTTTTAATTTCTGTAAGTTGGGTTTTAAAAACGGAGACATATTATTTAATAAAAATCGGAATGTATAGAGACGTACAAAATTGAATTGATGACTTCAATACTCGGAAAATGAACGAAATATTAGCCGACAAGCCGGGTGCCTGCCTACCTCTGTAAGGCGGATTCTGATTAAAAATTATTTAATCAAATAATTATTATCAAAATATCTCGCTCATTTTATGAGTTAAATTTATCAATTCCTCTCAATTTTACGTCGGGTTTTCACCGCAATACAACACTTTTAGTTTGTCACCTCGGTTTTTTCAGTCTCCGATGATGTCATTTGCTGTCTATAAAAATGATAATTTTAGTGTTTATAAGTTCTTATAGGATTGTAACTATTCTACTGTTCCTCTTTTTACGCATGACTAGCTATTTCTTCTTTCGCCAGCGGTGAACCTCTGCACTCGACCATAAAAGTAGATGAATCATCAAAAAATTACTCGCTATCACGCAATGTTGCTGTAAACGTTATGGATAACATACCAGCCAGAAGATTTTTGACCGTTCGTCTCCTAGTGTACGGGACGATTGTCGACCGTTTGACCTTGATTCAGCATTGCGCAATATGGATTAGTTACTTAGATCGTGGAAAGAATTTTCCGAGCGGATTCGCCTATACCTCCTATCCTCACTTTCCACCGCAGCACCCTGTAGAAGACAAAAAGTTTGGGCGCAACGACTTAGAATTTTCCGCATAATGTAACGCCCGAAGATTTTGGGGGATTTCGCAGATCCCTGATTAGAAATGAAGATAATATCTAGTGTGGAAGGGGGTTCACTGAGTTCGAACACCTCTCCTCGCTCCAGTATGACATGAAACTCCTTCCACTTACGTTCTAGAGTAGGTATGTGATATGGTGTAATGGGGAAATGAAGGAAAATCTTAGCTCTTCGTTTGTCTCAAATTACTGTCGTGTCTGGAATCTGGATGCTGGATGTATAGGTCCATTTATACGATCAAATTGAGCCATCAAATTGGGCCTCTAATTGGTCGCATCCTCACCTCAGGTCTTTTTCCACCAATCAGAGCTTCAATTTGATGGCTCAATTTGATCCTGTATAAACTGGACCATAAGCATTATCGTTGAATGTTGAATGCGGAAATCAAGCGCGCGGCTATTCGAACTCAAAACTAGTTATGTGACAAGAGACTCACGCGAAAATGAAGGGAAATCTTATTCCTAGCTTTTCTCTTGCCTCTACTAATAACCAACGTTTATGGATACTGTAATATTATGCCCGCATCCTTGTATGCAGAAATCTAGCGCGCAACAATTCCAACTCCGAACTAGGTATGTGATGTGGTATCGCGCGGAACGGAAGGAAAATCTTGTTGTTAGCTTTTCTCTTGCCTCAAATTACTGACGTTTATAAATGTAACATTATGCTCGCATCGTTGAATGCGAAAATTTAACGCGCAACTATTCGACCGGACTCGCGTAATTTTCCCATCCAGGCCGTTAAGAACCCCCCCCCCACGGCTTGAAGCCATCGATACTCAACTTCATTCTTCAACGGAATCGACTAACTCTTTAGCCAAAAAATGAGCATCGTATCTGTTGACAAGATCTTCCGCTGACCGTATCCGTTGAACTTCCTTAAAAACTTTCACTAGTGGATATTGATGTCAGTGAAGTGTGCAAAGCCTGTACTTAATTTCAAAGGCTTCCATTAACGCGTATGATTTAGGCCGCCTCAGTAGCCAACTCGTGCCAACTCGAAGGTACGGCTATAACCGAAAGACTTTTTCTTCAACCCAGAGGTTCTTTAACTGGTGCTGCAAAAATTTCACCGATTCAATGGTGGACTAAAACTCCTCTCACAGGATGCATAAATGGATGTTCTGCGCCCAAGACATCTTGATAAATAAATAAAATGTAATTCTTATAGTTACGTATATAGTTACTTATAGTATTACGTATAGAGCCACCGAGACGATTTTTATGACTTTTCCGTTTTCTGCGGGTAATATTTGCCAGATCTGCCGTGATAGCGAAGAGCAAGTGCAAAAATGAAGTTTTGAGAAAATGGGCTCACTAGCGACTGAGCGGAAAATTTTATTGAGAAAAGCCTCCGTTCTCTCTCAAATTCTTACCAATCATCCGAAAGGCTCTTAGAAATCGTTTGGGTGATTAAAAATCGACCAATTTTATTTCAATTATGTGAAAAGGGTATTATTCATTTTCATATTAAGTGCTATCGTCTACATGCTTTCGTGGTTGCGGTTTGAACTTACACGGAAGGGTGGCCTTTTTCTGGAGAGCACTGTTTCCATTTGCTCCTCGTAGGAATAATGCAGCTCCTATGCACGGCCGTTTTGTCTGAAACTACGTCATGTTTTGCGCATTTACGACTTTCTCATATGTCTCGTTTTCCCAAAAATAGGACGAATTTTGCTGTCTTAGCTATGTCAGTGATTCCATCTAAAAGAGATTAGACGAATTTTGAAGGAGCCTCGTTTTTCAAAATTCGAGACTTACAGCTCTCTTCGCTATCGCGGCAGAGATGATGTCGATGTTTTCAAATTTTCGAATGCTGACGCAAGTTATTTGTGCCGATAGTTTAATTTTATTTTACAGTTTTTACTAGTTCCCATTATTATACACTGGAAAAAAGATTGAAGGAATGGTAAATTCTACTAATCTTCTCGTCGATTCTACCAGAGGAATGGTTACCTGTACCAGTATATAGTAACGTTTACCTTTCTTCTGGCAGAATTGACTCTAAATTGACGCTGTGTGAAATACAGCGTGAAGGAATGGTAAATTCTACCAATTTTTTTTTCAGTGTAGTTATTCATCTTTTTTTCTTTTTTTAGTATTTTTCTCCCCAGGGACTCGCAATAACCCTTGCTCCTCGGGGGCGTGGACTGCTGAGTGGTGAGGGAGAATCCGAGAAAACAGAATTCCTTCACTCACAGATTTTTAAAAATTGATTCGTGATGTTTCAGGTCCTTTTCCGCATGAACTTCATGGCGGTGACG
The DNA here is from genome assembly GCF_001854935.1 of Bemisia tabaci. Lineage (NCBI taxonomy): Eukaryota > Metazoa > Arthropoda > Insecta > Hemiptera > Aleyrodidae > Bemisia > Bemisia tabaci. The sequence goes on along the minus strand of NW_017547107.1, from coordinate 6,384,312 downwards.
CTCTGCTTCTGCATGAATCGACCGTACCAATTCTACTACTTCGTGCCTCTCGTGTCGTTCTGGTTCAGCATGCTCTACCTGGTCCTCCTTACTCCACCCCGGGTGACCGCCATGTCCTGCGAGGCCAACCCCCTCCACTACCTGTACCTCGCCATCAAGATCATCGTCTTCTTCTCCCTCATCGTCATCTTGTACATGTCGGAGGTAAGTCGTCCGTCCCAAGTCGCGCCTTCAAATTCGAAGATATACCACACGCTCGACCCAGTATCATTGAAAGCCGGCCTGAAGAACTGAAGAGCCGTCAGGCTGTACTGCCGCGCTAAGGCAAAACGCCGAATCAGCCTTGAAACGTTGCCGTATTTCCCTCGATAAAAAAATAATTTACCAAAAAATTCTGATTTTTTTTCCTGCATTTTTTCAAGTAGTTTTGTCCACAATTTAATCTAAAAAATATGAAAATTTCAAGGGTAAATATGCATAGCTTTTCTCAAAAATGAATATTTTGGCGGGATAAATTTGGCAACAGGAGAATGCGCATACGATGTTCTTCCTTAGCACGGCAGCATATCGACGGTGTAAGTCGGCAATCACATAACTTGGTTTGCGACACCGCAGACTTCCTATCGTACTTTATTTTTTCAACGGAAAACTGTACTCAACGGCAATTCTTTAAAACTGCCGTGATTTTTCTTCTCTATGCGAAGAAAATTCTGCGAAAACTTCAAGGAATAATGTCAATTTGCTCTCCTTTAAAAAATAACATAGAGGTGGAGATTTTCAGACACCGCAAACGAGTTATGTGATTGCCGACTTACACCGTCAATATGTCAGAAAGACTCGTTTGAACACCTTTCCATTCGAAAGTCTGAAGTAGAAAATGTCTAGATGAGCCCATATTATATCGATGGCCAAAGAGCAAGACCATGTATTTCTTTTGTGGTGTGAGTGTTTCAAAATATCCACTCCTATTTCATTTTTTTTTTTTTTTTTTTTTTTTTTTTTTTTTTTTTTTTTTTTTTGCAGAGAAACAAGCCATCATTATAGCTTGAACTTTATTCAGCATATTCCTCTAACAGAGCATGAAAATCAAGGAGGTTTTTGAGAAATAACATTAACTAGTTTTCCAAAGGAAAAATAAAGTATGACAGGAAGTCTGCAGCATTGTAAACGGAGAAACATGGTGCACTTTGGCTATTGATATGATGAAAATTACTCACATAATATATTATGAAAAAGCAGGATTTTCCGAAGGCAATAGATATGGTCGCATTTTCTTCAAATGGTTTTGACTCCCTAAGTATCTGAATCTGATAGACAGGGTTGCAACTGACAAAGAAAACCACTCAAAGGCTTGATTCTGCGATTTGATGGTTCACAATTAATGCTAGCATCCAACCACTATTGAACCTACTTTGAGAGGTGGATCAAATATTTTGGATGTCATTATCATTCTTGCCAACATGACAAATAGAGCATTGTAGCCACTCTATACCTGGAAGGACTTTAATATTGTTGTAACAATGGTTATCAGTTACTACAAAAATCAAAGAAACCTTCAGTAGGAATTCAACTAATGTAGGCACGACTATAGTTAAAAATTCCCAGGAGCACCAAAGGGAGGCACCAATGTAAATTCCAGGAATGCGACTGGGATCCTTCTTAAATAAAATAATTACCATTTTTTAACTGTTTATTAGTTTTTGTAAACTCTCTTGTTTCATTGAAAAAGTTCTTGTTTCTGAATTTCTATACTTTGGTGCAATTAAGATATAATTTGAACTTTTGAATTCTTTCGTATGAAAGCTCAAGACTTTTCAAATAATTTAATTTTTTTAAAATTTGATTTTATTTTCTTTAATTTTTACCTCTCCTTTTTTTTAACTTTTTCAAGAACTGATCACTCTGGGAAATAATTAAGAGGATTAAATTTCATATCGAAATAGCCTAAAACTGGATTTGAAAGTGCCAAAATATCCAATATTGCACCAAATTACAATTTACCTACTTTTTAATTTTTCTTCTTACGTAGAAGTAAATTTTGGAACAAGAATAAAAGTTGAATACGTAATTTCTGGAATTGGCAGTTAACAAATAAAATGTAGGGAGACAAAAAAAAGTGGGGAAAATGTAAGTTGCTTTGAACATGCTGCACTGCTTCAAAATGGGAAAATAGTCAATACAATCGTGTAGCCTACACTGTTAACATGACATGATTGAATTTAAATTCAGTTTTAAACTTGGAAAACAACTGGGGTGAAATTGATCAAGTATTATGTCAAGTTATTCAGGACTCCTACCCAGCCTTTTGTCTTGCACTCGCCGTGTGAACTCAGACTCCTTGCTCCTTTATGATGTGATGCAATTTATGAATGGCTCCTAACGAATCCACCATCTGTTAGATGGCAAAAGTTTGTTTTTCGACGAATTGATTTTTTGAATTTCAAGATTTCAATCGTGCGTCCAATTGCGTGTTATTAACAAAAAAAATTCATATATTACCGACGATTCTATTCTTTAATCATTTTATATTTTTTCTTCTCCTTCGCAGGTTTTCTTTGAAAAAGTATTTGTTACAAGACCTTGGAAAGCACTTTTTGTAACCACAGATGATGATATTCACGAATGGTGGTTCAGATGGAAACTTGACCGATACAGGTGAGATTTGTGATTCTTAAAATCAAGACTTTATTCATTTCCTAAATATCAGTCATTTAAAGCTACTTTGATCAGTAGAGTTGCTGCTTTGTTGCTCATATTCATGGCCCTTGTTTTGAAAATAATTAAAATTGTAAATGGTCTTCCATGACCTTCCTCAAAAACTTTAAACTTGCAAATTAAGAAGACAAGTAAGTACTGCAGTTGAGGGACTTGGAGGGTAAGGCACATTAGTGCAGTTTTTGAAGAAATCCAAATATTAATGATTTTAAGTAAAACTAGTCTGAATGCATATTCTGTGAAAAATTCGCTCACAAATTCCAATTTTTAAGCATCAAAAAGTCAGTATAAACTTTCTCTCTGCCATTAAGATCCATGTAATTTCGAAACTTCAAACACACATTTTTCGAAATAGCGAAACCTACATTTATGCGCCTTGCCCTCTGAGCCCTTTAGTTAAAATTCAATATTTTATTTCCTTTCTTTTAATCTATAAGTTTGATATGTAGGCATGACATGGTGGGAAAGTATTATGTAGATGGATTTAGAAAGAACCTGTATCATCGTATTTTCATATCTTCTTAATTGAAGACTTCTGTATCATGAGGACAAGAACTAAAATATAATTTTCCTTTTTAGCACGGCCTATGGAGCTGTCTTTGCCCTTGCTCTCATGGTGGCTCAAAGGTACAACTTAGTTGATGACAACAACCACAGTAATTTATTTTCACCTCGAGTTGCCATTTGCCTGGCCCTGACAGCGCTTGCCGGAATTATTGCGAATACAATTTTTACGCTCCTCTGCTCGAACAAACCTGAATGCAATGAAGTTCACTCATACACTGTTTTTGTACCCGTAAGTGATTTTTTAAGTCAAATATAACACTCTTCAGTAAAATGAGGAAACAATGAAAAAATAATGAAAAATTACCTAAGAAATTCTGTTTTCAGCACTGCCGTTTCAATTCAAACTTCAATGCAATTGGATTTATTTCTACCAAACGGAACCAGAGACAGGTGGGAAAGAAAGGGTGTGCTCGTTAGTTAAGGGCTGCAAGAATAAATGGGAAATATAAAGCGTCATTGACATCAGTGGTGAAGAGGCCGTTGCCGTTGTCTCTTGTGGTCTGCATTAACTCATAAGCCCTGTCCAGAATGCTCTTGTTACATGTGCATGGCCCATGAGTTCCGTATTCAGTTGGCACATAGTTCTGTTTAACAGAATGTAAAATCCTGCTTTTCCGTTTTCTAAAGGGAATCATGTTCACTTTGTGCGTCATTGTTTCTTATCCAACTTTTTCGAGCACACCCCCATCTTTCCCACTTGTCTATAGTTTCATTGGGCAGAAATTCGTTCAATTCTTAAATTTTGAACTTTCATTTCTCGAAACCACAAAAATACTCCTTACTGCTTCCAGTCAGGGTTAATCCTCAACTTTCATAGATGACTCTCTGTGAGTGGCTTAGGTCAAGTTTTTAGCTTGATGCCAACCTTTGTTACAACAAAATGAAATTTCCTCCAGGAGACAGTGCACTCAAGACCTGCGGTGTTCATTTTGGAAGCAATGACTATCACATCCACAAGTCTCGACTCATCTTGAGAGGTGGGGCGAGGAATGGATGGATGCGAATGTTGATCACAAGTCATCAAAGTGCAGAGTTGAGTTCTTGACTTCTGACAAGTGTTTTTCTGTGTCATTTGGCTGGTATGTCAAATCAGGCTCAAGATTGAGCCAAATCCACTTGCAGCAATTCATCTTAAGCTTAAGTTAAATTTGAGTTTGTCAATTAAAACTCTTACAGAACCCTGCCTGAATGGTAAGCACTTGCTCAATAGGAAGTGTTCAGTGCCACTTGAAAAACACAATCGATGGGTCTGTTGTGTTCATTAGGTTTTTTCCTGCTCTGTCTTAGCAGCTATGTGAGAGATGCAACTTCTGCAGTCTTTGCTAATTTGTGCATCATTGAATGATGAAATCAAAATAGATAATACTGCATTATGCACCAATGCCATCAATAGGTGATGTCCGTTCATTTCAGCATTTACATGTTATGGGTGCATGTTCTTTCTCTTAGATGTGTGAAGAAAAATAAGTCTCAAAATGCATATTAATCGTTGAATGATTTTTCAAAAAAGAAGCTAAAATGTCACAAGAACCACCACGAAAGTTAATTTAAGTTGGGATCCTGTGTATCGGAAAGATTTTAAGAATCCATAACTTCATTTTTTAATTTACTGGGAAAATTCTGAATATTTTGCTTCAAATTTTTCGGACAGTGCAGCAAGTAATTTTATCTAAAATATCTGAAAATTTTAAGGGAAAAGATTGGAAACTTTCTTCAAAAATATATGTTTTATCAGGTAGAATTTTGCAATTCTCGAATGTTCATTTGGCATTTTTCCTTAGTTCAGCAGAACTGAAGTAAGTCTCTTGATTGCTCTCATTTTGAGTTTCACGTATATATTGTGCATGGTTCAAAAATTCTACTGCCAAAATGCATTTTTTAATTGTTCCCCTAGATCATTAGCTACATTGCACTACGGAATTTGTCCGGGATTTTGAGAACACGTTATTCTAGTCTATTTGCCTGGTTCGGGCGAATATCATTGGAACTTTTCATTGGACAGTACCACATCTGGCTGGCAGCTGATTCTTATGGAGTCTTGGTGATAATTCCGAGATATCCTGTTCTTAATGCTCTTGTTACCCTATTCATTTTCGTCTGTGCCTCACATGAGGTGAGTGAGTTTGTATTTGGTGAAATAATTTATTCCCTCCCTATCTGTTTTTTTCCCTGCTTCTTCTTTTAAATTTGTTGTTTTTTGATGATTTAGGGGGATTGTTAAAATACATCTCAAACATTTCCCTACACTTTCTATTCTAAGGATTAACTTATCATTTAATGTCGTTTAAACAAAAGTAAACACAGCCGATCCCTCTATTTGCATAAGGGAGAATTGAATGAGGGTAGAGGGGAAAGGAGGAAAACCTTAACCAACCTTGACCAATAAAATTCTGTAATTTTTTCCATGATCTGAAAAACAATGTATTCCTCAGGAAACTTGCAGTTCTTTCACCAAAAATCGTTTTTTCTCACTTTTGTGTAGGAAGATTCGTTTTCGCTCTAACCCAGTTCGCTATTTTCAATAACATTGGGCTCGTTGGAGAGCTTTCAAATGTCAACAAAATCTAGTTGTCCAGATTTGATTTCTCATAATTGGTTCACAAGAAATAAAAGAAGATGAACTTTTGGGTAAAGGTGTTATGTTGTCAGGAAAAAAATAAGTATCCTTTGCAGCCAACAATTTGATTTTAAACAAATTTTCTTGCTGAAATGCCAAAAGTATGCCTTTCAAAAGAAATATCATTGAATTGCCATCTGAATTCGTTTTCGGTGTAGGGAAAAAAGAAGAAAAGAAAAAATGTATATCATTTAGAGTTACGTACCAGGTTGTCAAATAAAATGATTTGTTTACAATCTCTGCTATCTTGGCTGTCTCTGCCTTTTCTGCAAGTCTTTTCATAAGCTTTTCACTTTACAAGAAGGCAATTTGGTTCTTACTGATGATTTCTTTGGAAAGATCCCCTTCCGAAGAAAGTCCCCTTGGTTCAATATGTTTCAGTCTCTTGAAACCCAGTTTAAAACTTCTTAATGCATTTTTCTGCAATCCCTCCTTCCGGGATCCTTCATTCATCCCTTCATTGTCCCAAAACTCAATGCGTCAGTTGCGCTTGTACCAGAATCGTGTTTTGATGATTGATCGTTAGAGATTAACTAAAAATATTAAGATCCATCCCAACAGCGATTCTCGCATGTTCAATATTAACAAAGATATCGAGCTTTGAAACGTCAGGTTTTTGACATCATCTACCGCGGTAGTGACACCCTTGGTTTCTTCCTCTTTTGTTCTATTAGTGATGCAGAGGGCGCAACTCGAAACTTCAAAGACATTAAACATAAACAAACTGAGGTAAACTGACTGACCGCCTAATCTTCTCGTGGCGAGTGCATTATCTCCTGATGAGAAGATCTTTGATATGAGAGTCTGTCCGTTTCTCAAATTTGTTTACGTTTAAAGTCTTTGAAGTTTCGCGTTGCGCCCTCTGCATTGCTGATCTAACAAAAGAGGAGAAAACCAAAGGTGTCACTACCATGGTGGATGATGTCAAATCCGGACTTTTCAAAGCGCTATATCTCCGTTTATATTTAATGTAGAAGTTGCTGTTTGTACAGATTTTATTATTTTCAGCTAATCTACAAGAATCAAGCATCAAAACACGATTCTGTGACCAGCGCAACTGACCCATTTGCAAATTGTATAGACAAATAACCTGTAAAATTCTTTTTCTCTGTTTTCAGATTCACAATATTACCTTAAAGTTATTACCATTTGCTGTTCCGTATGACTGGCGGCTAGCAGTGAGGAATATTTCAATTTTCTTATTCATCCTTATGCCTATCGCAATTTATGATGGTATGTTTTAAGCTCCTCAATGTGAACACTTAACAGGACAAAAATAGACTTTTAGACAAGGATCAAAGTTAAGCATCAAACGGACTGAATTTTGCAATTCGCAACTACAATGTCAGGCTCATTTGCAAAAGCTTTTTCGTGCTTAAAGAAACTAATGGTTTGTAATGGTTTGTTGTCACTAAACTGAGCCAGAAATTGTTGTTTCCAATCGCAAAATGCAGTCCAAATCACATTGCTTCTCATCAAAATTTCTCACAGGACTTACTGCACTGCCTTCTTGAAAAATTCAAATCACAAGTGAGAGATCAGCATTTTCCATGTCCGTAAGGTCGAAATTTCCGTTAGTCAAAAAACTGAAGTCTATTTGAAGCACCTTTGTCACCCAACTAATTACAATGTGCTTTTCAATAAAATAATTTTTTCGGAATGCTAAATTCTCAAAGGGCCACATAGAGTAATGAGCTGCACCTCCATATTTTCCTCCAGTAAATGTTTCATGGCAGTGGAATCTCACTAATCATCATTGGTGGAAGTTTCAATAACACTGCAGCAAATTTTTGAAATGGTAGAGCAATTTTCATTTTTGGGAAATAATGTGCTTGGTCGTGAGGGAACTTTTGAATTTCGCCCCTCTCTCTGTGCAATGTATTTTACTTAAGCTTAAGGTAAAGTTTTTTTTAATGCTATACCTTGTTCCTGTCTTTAATCTCTTTCGGCAAGTAGGAAGTTTGCATTGACTGCTTTTAAATCTAAACAAAAACGCACTAAATTACAAATTTTAAATCTGTGCAATACGTTCTACATGAAATTTTGATTATGTATCTTGTCCTGTTATGCAGTGATCTTTATGCTTTCTGGCGGTTTATTGATCATGCAACTTGTGGCATCATCATTGACTGTATTCTGTACTGACTTTTTTCAGTATACTCATACTTTATTGTGTACTATTTTCTGTGCATCGATAAATGATGCAGCGTCTGTGATAATGGATTAGTTATATTTTTATGTCTTTTGATTCTATTCAATGATGTTTTTTTTAGTATGTCATCGTTGATCTAGCTATTTTTTATTCTCATTCAGCGTCGCAGCTTTTTTTGCAACTGTGTGAAATCATTGTCCAAGCTTTTTTTATAGTTATTAGGAGATTCAATAGCTAAAGACTTTTGTACAGGTTACTGGAAAATTTATAGGGATCAATAATGTAATTTCAAAATACTAAGTCTCATATCCCACCGTAGAAAAAAATCATCATTGATCACTTAAACTACCGAAAAACTGCTTCACTCCTCAGTATGCTGCTCTCAGTGAATATGACATGTTGGTTACTTTAAAGTAACCTTCTCATTTACACATACTAATTCGGCGGAGGTGTTACAAAATCTCTCTATTAGTGAAAAACTTTTCGGCTAGCACATGCTAATTTCTTTTTCCCTGTTTTTAGGCTGCCAATTATAATTGAAGTTTCCACACCTTTAATAATTTTTCTCTGTTTGAAAAAAAAACATTTCAAAAATTCCATTAAAAGCCAAATCTTCTTATCCTTCTTAAGATCATCCTTAATAAATAAGGAAACCTTTCAATTGCTTAAAAACTAAAAACCTCTCAGAAACATCCTGTTTATTTTGGACCAGTAAGTAATTTTTGATGGTCCTGCACTCCCAAATAATATTTTATATTTTAGTACAATTTCTATCATAAGCTGGAAAAACAAATAATACTTTATCTTAAAATTGAATGCATCTCTCTTTAGATTCTATGCTATACATCTTGGATAAAATTCCGACAAAATTTTTTCAAGAGAAGGCTTTGATTGCTTCAGCATTCACAGATACTTATGCATCAAGTTTGCCAAAGTTAAGGGGGAACATCCGAAATGATTTCAAGAAATTATTGTTAAATGCTCAACATCAATTAATTACTTTACTGGCACATTACCACTCTCTCAAACACGGGTCACTTTGATTCTGAAAAGGGCTTTAATTCTCCAGAATCTTAATGAAATTTTGGTTGTTTCATTTTCATCTTGTTAGAAAAAAGTTATTTACGGCTAACACGTATCCTTCGATCAGACATTTTTTATTTAATTGTAAGAAAAAATTGTTTGATTTCAACAGCGGTTTGGCATCTTTTGTGCAATTTTTCTCGGCTTGTGTTTAAAAAATTTGAAGAAAATTTAGCCCATTGTCAATCAAAATGATTCCTTGCTGGTCAAAGGCATGTGATGTTTCTTTGAAGCTCTATGTCCTAATCATAGAGTACAATAGAGTCACAAAGTGCTGGAGCGCCAATCAAGTCAATACATGAGTGGGCCATTCTGAGCCAGCAATGTGAATCAAACGGCAATGATTAGCACAGCCTATAAGTTATGGAGAGTCGCGGGCCGCGAGTGGTCTGCAGTACTTATCATTTTAAATAGACAAATTAAAAAATGTACAAAACTTCCGGTTTTTATGAAATTAATTTTATACCTATCTTCTCTGAGTGAAACCTGAAGCTGGGACTTCTGCATATGACATCGCCAGTCGCCACACTCTAGTCTCACAATCAGGAGCAATAGACGAAACAGACTCAAAAAGTGACTTCACCCGTGCCTCAGCACTTTGAGACTCCATTGTACTTTATGGTCCTAATAGCTGAAGAACTTTCCATCAATAAAAGAGTAAAATTCTTGATTTAAAATTGGAGGGCTCAGCGGATGAGCATGAGATGTGAAGTTTTTGTTGTCACAGAAAAATTAAGGAATACATTTCGTAAAATAAAATAAATAAATAAAAGTAAATTCCTTATCTACTCCCAAATCCTTTAAACTATTAAAATATATAAAGAAAATGCAGACAGAACTTAACAACTCACAAGGTAGAAATATGTAAGGTCACCTCTTAACTGTTCTTACATGCACATTCTATGATTAGGCAAGTATTGTTTTACCCCTCGTAAGATACTTCATGGAGAAAAATTGTCTCCTCCAAAGTTCATCGTTAAGAATATAAATGACCATGGAGAGCAACAAATTGATTTATTAAGAAATCGCAAAATAGTTTCCTATACCTAGAGGCATCAATTCTAGTTATTACTGTATGTTAGTTGAAGAGTTGTCAGTCTATTATAAAGTTAGTGAAACAATCAATCATCGAATTTGGATGTAATATTTGTTTTCATCATTGTTCCTTTTCTTGTGTTTTTGTATCAGTTTGAGATAAATAATAATATATATTTTTCTGTTATTGAAGTTTTTTATTTAATTACATTTTACTGTTTTTCAGTTCCTTTGATTTGGGTCACGACATATTGTTCCGGAGCTGGGAAACATCCCGCTACCTTTGAACAGGGAAACCTTCCTTCTCTGTTTAAAATGTGCTTATTTTTAAATATAAGGGTCTGGCTGCCTAAGCTTTGAAGAATTCTACAAAATATGAAAATTCTGTTTCTTTTTTCTTGAACTTTAGAAGAAAAACTTTTCAGGCCCAAACACATCTACCGAAAAATTTAAAGAAAATCACAAATCTCCCTCTACAAATTTTTAGTAGAAATCCAGATTTCAGGCATGGCTTTTTTTTTTTTTTTTTTTTTTTTTTTTTTTTTTTTTTTTTTTTT
>NW_017547107.1:6337434-6372777 GCF_001854935.1 Bemisia tabaci | reverse complement strand
TTTGACGAGCCGCGGAATGCCGCATCTGATCAACGAGTGCGAGAGAGATAGAGGATAAAACGGCGGCTTGTCAAAGCCGAGTGGTTCCCTTTGACGTGCCGCATCTGAGCAATGAGTGCGAGAGAGAGCGACGACAAAACAGCGTATCGACCGATCCAAGTTGAGCCTTACTCCCCGTTTACGGCCGTTGTTTCCCGGGCTCACGGTCGGAAAGGACTCCGGTGCTTTTGCCCCCGGGGCGGCGGGGCACTACCACGGCGGACGAAATTATGAGGCCCAGCCTGTATTTTCGCGAGAGTGTGTGTTTCCCTTTGACGAGCCGCGGAATGCCGCATCTGATCAACGAGTGCGAGAGAGATAGAGGATAAAACGGCGGCTTGTCAAAGCCGAGTGGTTCCCTTTGACGTGCCGCATCTGAGCAATGAGTGCGAGAGAGAGCGACGCTAAAACAGCGTATCGACCGATCCAAGTTAAGCCTTACTCCCCGTTTACGGCCGTTGTTTCCCGGGCTCACGGTCGGAAAGGACTCCGGTGCTTTTGCCCCGGGGCGGCGGGGCACTACCAGGGCGGACGAAATTACGAGGCCCAGCCTGTATTTTCGCGAGGATGTGTGTGTCCCTTTGACGAGCCGCGGAATGCCGCATCTGATCAACGAGTGCGAGAGGGATAGAGGATAAATCGGCGGCTTGTCAAAGCCGAGTGGTTCCCTTTGACGTGCCGCATCTGAGCAATGAGTGCGAGAGAGAGCGACGACAAAACAGCGTATCGACCGATCCAAGTTGAGCCTTACTCCCCGTTTACGGCCGTTGTTTCCAGGGCTCACGGTCGGAAAGGACTCCGGTGCTTTTGCCCCGGGGCGGCAGGGCACTACCAGGGCGGACGAAATTACGAGGCCCAGCCTGTATTTTCGTGAGTGTGTGTGTGTCCCTTTGACGAGCCGCGGAATGCCGCATCTGATCAACGAGTGCGAGAGAGATAGAGGATTATACGGCGGCTTGTCAAAGCTGAGTGGTTCCCTTTGACGTGCCGCATCTGAGCAATGAGTGCGAGAGAGAGCGACGACAAAACAGCGTATCGACCGATCCAAGTTGAGCCTTACTCCCCGTTTACGGCCGTTGTTTCCCGGGCTCACGGTCGGAAAGGACTCCGGTGCTTTTGCCCCGGGGCGGCGGGGCACTACCACGGCGGACGAAATTACGAGGCCCAGCCTGTATTTTCGCGAGTGTGTGTGTGTGTCCCTTAGACGAGCCACGGAATGCCGCATCTGATCAACGAGCGGAGAGAGATAGAGGATAAAACGGCGGCTTGTCAAAGCCGAGTGGTTCCCTTTGACGTGCCGCATCTGAGCAATGAGTGCGAGAGAGAGCGACGACAAAACAGCGTATCGACCGATCCAAGTTAAGCCTTACCCCCCGTTTACGGCCGTTGTTTCCCGGGCTCACGGTCGGAAAGGACTCCGGTGCTTTTGCCCCCGGGCGGCGGGGCACTACCACGGCGGACGAAATTACGAGGCCCAGCCTGTATTTTCGAGAGTGTGTGTGTGTCCCTTTGACGAGCCGCTTCTGGATTTTATGGGTTTAAGTGTAATTCAAGTTACCTAAAAATCCGAAATTCCCGCCAAAATTTGTACCAAACCCTGTAAAGTTCTGTATCGCGCTCCTTAAGTAAGTGTATCCGCAACGTTATCCAAAGCTTATAATTGAACCGTTGGTTTTTTACGAAGACATGAAACGCAGATATTTTCTTTAGCACATGCATTTGAATAATTCGCGGCTTAATTTGTATTTCCATCTGCGTTGAGTTGCTATTGCTGCACTGTTGCTACATGGACTTGTATTTAGAACGTTTTTAAAAAAATCAATAAAACTGACTGTGATTTGAAGCTTTGTTTTTAGTCTTCGTAATGACCGGAAAATACTTTAAAAAAAATCTCCATTCGCACAGGTGATCGACGAATCGGAGATATTTAAGATCTTGCTCGTTGCATTTTAATACCCTCGCAGAATTATATTCGATCACCAACACTGTTTTGCAGTAGCGGATAAACAATAACCTCAAAAACTATCACCATTCGATTGATTCCCGCCCAATGCCGACGCAAGAATAATGTCCGAGTTTATCTGTGATTATACATAGTATTTTGAGTTTTATATTAATTTCAACTCGACCTTAGACCTCTTTGGTAATTAATTGTAGTTATTATTACGATTAGAACTACCGCAATCGGGGAATTTCGTTGGGTAGTGTTCCGAATTCCGCGATACCCTCTGTCAGGGTCCAGCCTCTGATGGTGTGCATGATGTGATGCTCAAAATCTCCTAATGCAAGAACTTTTTACCTCGTGATAAATTACATCTTGAAGTCGTAAGTACTATAAAGAAACTCACAGACTTGTTTTTTGCCCATGATCTTATTTATTTGCACCTCATGAACGACTCCTAGAGCTTACATGCATCAGAGCATCAAATAAGTTCCCCCAATGCCTAGGCAGAAAGTAGAGAGGATAGAGGGTATCTTGATTAATGTGAAAGATTACACTCTAAAATCATTCGAATATTTCTTCTCTCAACATTATACACTGTTCAAAATCTTGATCTCAATCCGAGCACGTCCAGGTTGATTCCAACTAGCCTCGGAAAGAATATACCCGGTGAGTTGTTTACTACCCTGTGCAGAAGTATTTTCTGCGTTAGATCGTGTGTAATCTAGAAAATTATGGGCTGCTACTTATTAAGATTACACCTACAAGAGTTTTACAATTTAAAGCATTAAGTTTCGAACATCCCAATATATCAATAATATCAGAACATCCGAATCCACGTGTGAGTTGTAGAGGATATGCGAGCTAAGGAACTCGATGAAAGAGATTGGTCAGCTTTGTTCACTCTGAGGGGAATAGGAGTCTAGACTTGTGTATTATTGATATAATCTTACTGCTGCTTATATATTGAGTTAGGCTGAACCTCTCCACTTGTAACCCTATAATAGAATGAACCACAGCACTGGTTTGTCATGCATTCTAGAGGCAGCCAAGACTGGTCTTGCAGCAAATGCGCAGCTACTGGTAACAAGTGGAGGCATTTACATTCCTTTGCCACAGCCAGCAATCGCTGGTCCAATACTTTTAACCCTCTCCGTATTGCCATCACTCTCTATATTTTCTCTACAGCCTTGTGTCTACCTGTATTTCTATTGAAAACAGGATGTAGCCTCACTCAAAGTGATCAGTTTGTCTTTTAATGAAAAGAAGAGATGAAAGCAAAATGTCAAGATGAGTGTGGCATCGTAATATTGCTCGACTCAGAGCAATGGTTCATGTATCTAGCAGAAGCTATGCTGTTAAGTCCGGATGCGGCTACCTACCACTTGTGTGCTGTTGTTGATTTTTGATGATTGTTTGCATTGTTTTTGACATTTATCCACCCTCCTACTCTCTCCTGCTGAAGCAACAACGAAGGTAGTCTCAAATCTGGTTCAAAGAAGTTGCACCCCTCTATTTGAATGCATGATTTTTAAAACTTTGCTGTATATTTAGTGGAGATGCAGAATCTTCCACACGACCACATTTTCATGCTGCCGCTCGCCAACTGTCCACAAAATCTCCAACCAGTATCATCGGTGATGACCTTCACACTCCTTTTCCCTTCAAATCTCAACTTCTAAACGTAAAAAATTCTACTTCCCTCCACATTTTAAGGACCTTTCCAAGTTTTCACATGCCTTGCATATGATGGGGCACTTCCTGGACCCCCGTGATACACATCAAAATCTGGCGCCCTTAGCACCTGCTCTGATACAGGGACCCTAGTGTGGTCCACCTCACTCATCTTAAAGGCTGAATTCTCACAAAGCAGAGTCAGTTTGTTTGAGATCAAAGCAAAAAGCCACCTGTCAGGCGTAGATCATGGAGATCTTGTGTCCTAAGAAAGAAGTTGACTATCAAGTTAACAACGCAGTTTCAGTTTTACCCTGTACAATATTTATGGTGAAACCAGGATTGCAGAAATTGCATGTTGGTGGAAAAAAACGTGAAGACTCAGGAATTTTTGTCTCTTTTTTTTATTTTAAGTGCTCAAACTTTGCATTAGTATGGTACATATTCTTGGTGTCAAAAACTGTTCGACATTTCTTTTCCCTTTTTTTGTGTAAACAAGTAATGTGTGCTGTTCTTGATGCTTCATGATGTAAAGGCAAAAACCATTCCATACCCCAAGGTAAACGAGAATGGAAATGTTGCATGTGTGAGGGATTTGCGATTTGACTGTTGATCTTGACGAAACGATGGTGCCACTGGTTTTCTCTGAAATCATCTCCCAAGCTCAAAAAAAGCCCTCAAGTTGAGGCCAAGATGGAGGGGATATCCCACCCTACCCTGAGAGTCCACATCTACATCAGAACAAACTCTCCATGCGAAGATAGGGAGCAAATACATTGACAGGGCTGCCACTTTATTTGGGGACTCCAAAACTGAAAACACTGCAACCCTGCTAATGTATTTGCTCGCTATCTTTGCATGGAGAGTTTGTCTTGATGTAGAGGTGGACTCTTAGGGTAGGGTGGGATATCCCCTCCATTTTGGCCTCACTTTGAGAGCTTTTTTTGAGCTTGGGAGTTGATTTCAGAGAAAACCAGTGGCACCATCGTGTTTCTTGCGAACTTTTACATAAGAATCTACAGTCAAATCGTAAATTCCTCACACATGCAACATCTCCATTGTGTTGCTTTACAATTCTTGCCTCTACATATTCTTTCAAGAACTCTTGTTCAATTTCTTGGTACAAATTTTTCAGAGAGTGTTTATTCTCAATAAAAAGTTCTGAGAAAAATTATACGGAATATTGAACTATGAAAGCAATTAGTTGTCCTTCCAAAAAGTGAATTTTGCCAGAGAATCTGAACAATTGCAAAAGAAAAACTGCAAAACTCTAATTTACTACTGTACTTTTTTCAACAATGCCAATATTTACAGTTTTTAATTACGTCTAATTTCCAAAATGTATCCATTTCATGAAATGTTTGCTCATTAAATCATTGTTTCAGCAATCATTAATGTCTCATTTTCTTAACAGGCCACAATGAAAAATCTAACCCACTACTTCCAACTAGCCAAGAGTCCGTCTGAGGAGGCTGCCTCTGGTTCTAATGTAAGCACTGAGGAAACTGCAGAGTCTAAGGAGAAAACGAGAGATGAAGACATATCCATTGTATCCAGCAAATCCCCTGCTAAACCGAAAAAGCTAAGTCTTAAGTCCAGGAAGTCTCAACAAGACTCTAAGTCAGATGGAAATAGCACCCCAAAAATTGCGAGCCCTGACTCTACAGTTGACACATCGGAAAAGAAGACACGTAGAAAGCGAAGTGAATCTTCTAAAACCTCTGAAAAGATGATAAAAAACTCCTTAAAGGGGGGCAGTCCGCAAAAAACGTTTAAAACCTCAATGCAGGACATATTACAAAAAGTTCTGAAGAAAAAATTCCCTGATGGTGAGTACAGTCTTCCTGATTTAAACAACAAAACCACAGATGAGGCTGCTTCAATGAATTTTGACTTAGATGAAACAGATGAAGATGTCAAATTATCTGAAGAAATTTCAAGTTCTATCACCCCAAAGAAGAGAGGTCGCAAGCCAAAAAATGCTAAAAAAGAAAGCAATACATCACCCGGTAAAAATAAATTAAGTTATGAAGAGTTGGAAACGGAGCTCTTAAAAGAGAGACTTTTACTCCAGAAATTGAAAGAAACGTTTCTAGCCAGTAACCCAGATGAAGAGTCTTTAGCAAAATACAATAGCACTTTAAGTCCGAAAAACAAACTTACCTTAAATAATTCTTCGCTTTCTAACATTGATAAATGTGAACTTCTCTCCACTCCCAAATCAGGCAGGCGCAAATTGAGTAATGGAATTGGTGTGAGCAAAAGTGCAGAAAATAAACCTAAATCTCCCAAAAAATCTCTATCTTCAACTCCCAAAAGTCTTCCACCAAAAGGTCTTACAGTACTAAAGAAGTCCAACCTGACCAAGAAAACACCTGAAAATGATACCAAAATTATGAAAGAAGTGTTAGAGTTCCTTGACCATAGTGAGTCTAAAAGTTGTTCGCCTAGCCCCAAGAAAAGTTCACCAGGATCCAAACAAAGTGAAGGAAAAGATAAGTCAGCATCTAAAAGCAAAAAACAGTTAGAGTTTGCTGATGTCAAGGGCAAAAATGACTCCCTTGACAAAGTGAAAAAGAAGAAGAAGAAAGTAGGTGAATTGGCAATGCCTGAGAAGAAAAACGGAACGCCTGAGAAAGCGAACAAGAAGAAAAAAGAAAATGGTGATGATGGAACATCACCTGTTGGAAACAAAAAACCAAAAAATTCCCCCAAAAAAAGTGTGACTGATGAAAAGAATACCGTCTTGACTGAGTCCCCTTTGGATGTGAAACGTAAAAGAAAACAGCGGACAGACTCAACTGATGGTCCAGAGAAATCATTTACTCCTGTATCTCCTGGGAAAAAGAAAGTCAAAATTAGTTTAAATAGTAAAGAAAAACTGGAATTGGAACCATCTAGTCCTCCCAAAAAGAAGAAGACAAGTTTCAAAAGTGGTGGAGATGTCTCCAATGAACTACACATTGAAACATCTACGAAAGCAAAGAGAAAATCCGAGGGGAAGAGTCAGAAAGGGTCAGATTTTGAAGAAATTGAAAAACCCCCTCCAAAGAAAAGGGGGCGACCGAGAAAAAGTGAAGAGTCCAAAAGTACTCAAAAAGAATCCATAGCTAAAGAATCAGAGAAAAGTGTTAGTTCCCAGGGCAAAATTGACAAAGATCAGAAACAGAAAGAAGAGACAGAAACAATTGATCTGAATAGCTCATCTGACTCTGTTTTCATTGACGCTTCGCAGAAGTCCAATGATGGTACAAAATCAGTCAAACCAAAGTCTGAATCAGATAACGAAGAAAAAAGGCACTCGCAAACAAAATCTTCCGAGGAGAGCTCACAGAAAAACAGTTTATTCAAATATTTTGGAAAAGTTGACAAGACGTACATGAAGAAAGAAGAAAGGAGTAGTTGCCTGACCACACGAGCTATTATCCACTCTCCACCGGTATCTCCAAGTAAAAAGAGAAAGAGCACCGAGCCACCGTTCTCCCCTCGCCGAAAGAAACTTAAGACTATGCTTGTGGACGCAGACAAAATAGAATTGTTGAGTTCTGAGGTCGTACCAAACACTGAATTTGAGAATTCTAATGACTCAGACTCAGAAGTTACAAAAACAGCAAATGACAGGGCAAAAAGCAAGGGAAAGAGTCCGAAGAAGTGGTCCATGAGGGTTAAATTAGCTGTACAAAGCCCATCAAAACCAACAGTCACAGGTATGAATATGAATGATCATTTCTTGCTCTATGTTCCTTTTGTTCAGTTGAATGCATTTAACAATAATGAATTTGAAGTACTCTTTGCTCATCATGGTAAACTATCGCATTGAAAATCGCTTGTGGCTTCTGTGCTTTACTGAATTCAACAGGCGGTATGAGCAAAATTCGCTTAAGTATTTCTTAATGGAGCTTTAATAATTAATGTTGTGGCCAATGTAGGCACTTTTTGTGGTCAGCCAGCCATGAATATGTTGGAGCCTAGACAAACTTTTTTGATTGAAACCTCCTAAAAATTCCTAGAATGGGTTCAATTGTGGGAGGAAAAGCAAGGAAAATGTGTAATCGGTCAGGAAAAGCTTGATTCTTAGGTGCCAAAAGACATCCGATACTCATCATATATTGTATCAGAAAAACTATCTCTGCCCCTGAAAAAAACTTAATAACATTTAAATACTGACCAAGTTGGCCCCTATGCTTCATGGTTAGTTTCGAACACAGATACTTGAATCTTTCCCGAGTCTTCAATTATCAACAACAGCTCCTATCCCAATTAGTGCAAATATTCCAAATTAAATTTATTTTTCCTCTTTTTTATTCTTATCAAATTGAAGTGTGACTTATTCAAGATGATTATAATTTAACGCTGAATGTAGGAAAGGGAGTTGAGTTCCTGACTTTACAGTGAATTCCTCTTTTGACATCCTGTGATGGCGAAAATAACACTTTGATCGCTGATTGAATGAGTCACTACACAGAGATGCAATTATTGCATGTTGAAACCCGAATCAATTCCACTCTTTCAATGATTTTGACCAAATTTAGAAGGTGGAAAGAGGAACACAAATTGAATGAAAATACCAAAAGAGAATTTAAAACATTTAACAGCTCATAGCTCTATGTACTTCTTGCTGTAGGAGTTCAGCTTCCAACCCATGATCTGTTTCAGCTGAAGGCTTAAATAATTCATGTTCCAAGGCAATCTAAAGTAAGAAATGTCAAATACATTAATCTCCCATGTTTCTATCATGTCAACTAAGATTGATGAAATCGGGTCCTCTTAACAGATAGCAAGAGTCCAGAAAGCAGTCCTGAAAGCAAGGTCAAAAGAAAATTATTTGGCAGTCAGCAGAAGTCTCACGTTAAGGATTCAGATGAGGGCAGCACTGATTCACATGATGTTGAAGTTATTGAGGAGAAGGCTTCTTGTCCCAAGGTCAAAGGCAGTGAAGTTGAGAAGGTATCCAACACATCCAAAGATGAATCAGCAAAAACCTCCGCCAGCACTGTCAAGGAAAGTGAAACACCAAAACCGCCAGGTAATTGGCTCATCAGAATTTGAAATGTATATTAATCTCATGAAATATTAGCACTGCTATGTTATGCCTATGAAGATCTGTATTCAGGAACTGGTGAACCAGCAACTTTTAGAATGAGCCATCACAGTTTTAAGCATTGTACATGGGATCGAAAAAGTGTAAAAAGCAACCATTCAATGGGGGTTTCAAAAGTAATAATTATTTTATTTCTATGCCATGTCTTTAAATAGAAACAGTGATATTTTGATGGCTGAATGTGGAAAATTTGTTCGTTGCAAGGTTTATAAATCTCTGATTACGCGCTATTTTCTTCAGGGGAAACTAGTCAAAAATTTTCCTTGCAATTTTGTGTGGTTTTTGTTGCTAGAGTAAGTGAAGAAAATTAACAGATTTCAGCAAAAAGTGTTAGTTGATTTTCCCTCAAAGAAAGGAAACACGAATAGAGACTTAAAACGTCACAAATTGAAGTATGCATTTTTCGACCTCAGTCGTCAACTTGACATTTGTAACTAGAGAGAACAAGAATAGTAAAAAATCAATTTTTGAGATTACCCACATTTTGACTATATGCTTGGGTTATTGAAAATATCGTTAGAAGTAATACCAGAAACTTCAAAGTACACACGAATATTTTTTTTCTTTTTTCTGTTCACTTTGGTCTTAAGAAAACTTGGCTTTTGAATGATTGTGTATCTGTGTATAGTAAGTGTATAAAAATTAGAAGTTTCTTTCGCAAATTTAAAGTGATTCGTTCCGGGCCTTTGGCATGGTCGAACTGGCGTGTGATTTATCGCATCAATTAAGTAAAATATCTCAACAGATTTTAACTCTCTAGCCAAAATAAGGCCCTGTGCATGAGTTTAAAAAATCATCTTCTACCAACAAAATCGCAAAATTTAGAGCAATGAAGGTAGGAATTTTCTTTGAAAGATATGTCACATACAATCCAGAGGTCCTTCAGAGGTCTGTTGAGAGTTTTACTTAATCAGTGTAATATATTGCATGCCAGTTCCCATGGCAAGAATTGGGGGCAAATCACCTGAATCTGAAAAGCAAGCAGAAAAATTAGTTTTAGAGGTATCATTTTAGTATTTCAATAAGTCTGCTGACCATCTTTTATTCTTATTACCTGTTCAGGAGATTCTCAGAAAAACGTTTCAATGTACACTGAAGTTTTTAGGAAGGCAAATTAACCATGTCGCAGTACGATTTTTTAGAAAGAAAGCTGATAATACTCGTGTGCCTTTGTCCTCTGTTTCACACTGACGGAGAATAGGCACTAAACCAATAACACATATTTTAATGCTGTTGTCTATGTTTTTCTTCTTTTTTTTTGTTCTAGTTAAGTTGGCTTCAATTTTTTTGAAAAAGAGCACTCCGAAAGTGAATACATCTAATTCCACTTCAGCAGATTCGCCAATAGTCATAGATGATGAAACGCTTCAAGCAAAGAAGGAATTTCTATCCAGTGGCGTTCCCGATATAATTAAGCAGAAGACTGAACAGTTGAAGGCGTAAGATTTTTCATTATCCTGATTTTCCTTCCTCTGTATCTATCAGTTCATTGTCCTTGAAATTCTCTCTACCCTTCTGTATGTATTAATTGACAAGGTGCAATCTGAGTTTTTATTTTTTTTAAAATGTGTTCTCATTTACAGTCAGTGTGATGCAGTCACATTGGCGACTGTTTTGTAAGTTTTAAGAATTAGACTCTGAAACTCACTCTTTTGAAATTATAGGTAAGGCAAGTACTATGTCTTTAATTTTTAGAGACATGGATGTTAATTATCTTAAAATTTCTTTCCGAAGCTGAAAGCTTTATTCTCCTTTTTTTAAAACGAAATGTACCCGAGTGAAATCACTCTCTTTTTAAACAAGTTGTGGTACCAATTCCAATCATGAGGGTCAAATGTGGGAATAGAGTTGTGTTCGACTGCTCATTCTGGTAATAATGAGACCCAATGAGAATCAACTAGGTTTGATTTCTGAAGATCAGAATGAGAGGCAGGAATCCTTAGTTTTTATTTGAATTATAATACTGCCATGTTGAGGGAAATTGCTGAAGGAACTTTCAAATATTGCCAAATTGCCCTTGATAAAATATTTATTTCTGCGGAAAGTTAAGACAATTTGGCCCTGAAATTTGTAGATATTTTATTGGAAATTAAGCAACAATATTCTAAAACAAAACTGGAAGAAAAATAACCTTAAGCTTTCCAGAAAATTTGTATATTACCAAGGGAACTTTGTTAACGTCTGACGGCTCACTCAGCGTTTTTCCATGGCATGCCAGTATAGCGTTTTATACATATTACATTCTGTAGTTATTACTCCAATTATTATTTACTTAACATGAATTAAGTTTAACGATTTGAAATGACAAGTAGATATTACTTTGGGGTAACTTTCCTATCAAAACAAGTTCTTTTTTATACTTGGAAGCAAAAGGAAATAAAAGAAAGAGAAAGAAAAAGTTCTGACTGCAAATGTTTCTCGAAATTTGTACATAATATCACCCTGACTATTGTGCAACTTACGGTTTGCACGTAAAATGTAACGTTCATAAGAAGATTCCTATGCAGATTCTTAGAGTTTGTAATCTTTGCTAGATTGCGGTAACACTATTTCATAGTTCCTTTTTGTGTAAATGTAAGTTCTAAGCTGGTGTGTGGTTAGAATTTTTTAATATTAATGATGACTGACATAATATTTCCGTACTGCTTAGTTCCACTATTAATGATTGTTGTCATATTTTAGTCAACTTTTTTGTTTTCTGATGATTGTACCGCACTGATGCACTAGAATTAAAGCAAAATTATTTTACTCATGAATGTTTTTAAAATCATTTGTCTTGCTTTATTACGCATCATTTGAAGCGGAAAGAACAAACTACGTACACATTCGTAAGTGATATTGACCTCAACTGTTTCATTTTGAATTCGAACAAAAGAACTTTTTTTAAAAAATTTTCTTTGGCAAAAACTTGTGACAGTTTCATTTTGAATGAAACTCAGTCCCTAATAATGAAAAAAAAACTTTAATCAATGGTTTTTATACTCTGAGCTTGTTACTGAAAAGACCAGAATAGAGGTGTCATTTTGATACTTGCCATAAATGTATTGATGATGTTTCCGTCATCTTTGTCAGATTTACGTCTCGGAAAGGTTTCACAATTGAATTTCATTTAATCAGTATAGTAGCCATTGATTTCTTTATGATACGCTCTTTAGCAGCTCAGTGATGCAACGTAACGCCATTCAGTAAACCAAGTGTAACTTAATTGCAACATCTCATGTCCATTGTGAGAGAGAGAGAAACCCTGGGGAAGTTATGGCCTCCAAAAATGGTTTGAATGACACCTCTTCAGAATTTGAATTCAAGCATCAATATTTATACATCTATTTACTGTTATTTCCTAATGCTGACTCTTTTTAAAATTATTACGTATAAAATTGCGCGTGCCAATATTTTTGGGTCAAAAGAGACATTGACGGTGAAAGTCGGCAATCACATAACTCGTTTGCGGTGTCTGAAAATCTCCGCCTCTACGTCCTTTTTTTAAAGGAGAGCAAATTGACATTATTTCTTGAAGTTTTTGCAGAATTTTCTTCGCATTGAGAAGAAAAAGCATGACTGTTTTAAAGAATTGCCGTTGAGTAGTTTTCCATTTAAAAAATAATGTATGACAGGAAGTCTGCGACGTCGCAAACCGAGTTATGTGATTGCCGACTTGCACCGTCGACATGTATTTTAAGCATTACAAGCAGTTTGATTTTTCCTCTAAAACTTTTAAACCTACTTTTTCGAAATGGCCTTCAACTTGAAAAAACAGGCACATATCGACGGTGAAATTCCTTTATCACATATCTCACCTGCAGTGTTTTAAACTCTCTGCTCCCATTTTACTCTTTCAAATGAGAAAAAAAAGTCATCATCATCATCATTCCATAAAGTTTTCGCAAAATTTTCTTCATGTAGAGAAAAGATCTGGGAAGTTTTTCAGAATTGACGCTAAGTAGTTTTCCATTAAAAAATTAAGTATGACAGGAAATCTGCAACGTTGTAAACCAAAATACACTGTATGGGAGTTTCACCGTTGATATGTATATCTTGACCTGAGGATTTTTAAATGTGTATCACAATTGAAATTTCAATTAATTTATCTACCTACTGTTCCATGTTTTTCAAAACGTATGTAATAAATTTTTACGCATTTATTATTTTGAAAAATGAATCAAGTAAGATACGAAAAAGAATGGAAATCTAGAAAATCAAGTGAGTATATGCAGCAACAGGGTATTAATATTCATAATTCAACACATAATAGCTTCTGCTAGAATCCGTAAAGGTGGAATCGCACTAAGACCCTGCAGTTTAGATTCCCTTCGATTGAATATGTATCTGATAAAAGATCTTTTTTCACGATTTGGAAATTTTCTACCATGCCCCTTGCCCCGGTGGTGAAGAATCTTTGTTCGTAAACCTCTTTCTAATGGATAATTTCTGGTTATGCTGTCAACAGCAGCAATTATTATGGAATATGTAATTAATCATGGTTACAAACTTTTGCCATCTCTAGTCTAAAAATTGATAGGGATGCATAATTTTTATTTTGTGAAGAGAAATAAGTTTCCTCTGACACTTTAGAATAGCTTTGAAGTATTTGTCCAGAATACCATCATTCATTTTTCTACAACAATGTAAACTGTATGGAGGCTCCTAAGGAAATAATTTGTTTAAGGAATGACATTTAATACGACCTCATATTTTTCAGTGCGAATGAGTTCTTACCTAATTATTATATACAGATGATAATAAGCTATCATCTGTACGTGTTCTATTTTTTCCAGTTTGTGTGTGTTGTTTGTTAGACATTTTGTCGAGTCGTAGTGATTTGTAACTTTTTGTGATGGAGATACAAATCTTGAATTGGCAAAGTAAGTGAATCAGTCTGTAATTAGTCTAAGAGTGCTGGAATTTTGCTAATTCATTGCAAATCTCCTGTCTCCGTAAGACTTACACAAAGAGATGTAAATTAATGAATTTGGACCAACATTGCAGGTTTCTACCGTCCAAAGGAGAATTTACACTGCATTAAAAATTTAGCAATAGACTAATTTATTGGCTAAGTCATTTGACTCATTTGATGTTTTCCAGAAAAAATGGATTGTTATGATGATATCGCTTTGCCTTGCTTTATAAGGGCAAAAAAATGAAATGAATATATATCGAATGATATAGCAACTAAATAGGTCTATTAAGAATAATTTTTATTGCACCTGTGCCTCCACGAAGTAACTGCATTTGATTTTGATGTAACTTTGCTTGACTCTCATCATGAATTTTTTTTCAGTCAGGAAAAATCTGAAGAAGAGTATTATGTTCCATTTCCGAAGATAAGCCATGTTGGGTACGACAATACCTTGTCTCAAGAAAATGCTTTGCTGGAACTAGGAAAATCCTTTAAACTGAGACCAGACGTAGACTTATTAGAAATTGTGAATGACAGTTTGAAGGAACCTTGGAAAAACTTGATCGACCCTGCTGTTCATGCCCCAATGCTGAATGAAAACATTTCATGGCCCAAATGCAATGATAGTAAGAGACAGACGCGGTATTTAAAGAAGCAGGTAATGATTTTTACTTTGTGGAACATTCTTCTCATCAGTCTCTTATTCAATCATGTTTATAAAAGTTAATTTATTTCGTAGCTGAAGCATACAGCAAGTTAGTGGAAATCACTAAAACCAGCTCTTAAAGTTTCTTAACGTAGTTACATTCATCTCGAAGCTTTGTAGATTGAGCTTACCGAGCTCATATAGAGTACGAAAAATAAAATTAAATCAGACTTTTAACAAGTGACTCTTAATTGAAGAGGTTATTTAAAGTAGGGTTTAGCCGCCAAATTTTCAGTAATTCAGTTCTCGAAGAAATACTATTATTTAAAGGTAGATGCATCTAACCGAGCGATTCTACCAAAATAATTGCTCTTTCAACATCTTTTCTTTACATTATAGACATACTTCAGTGAGGAAAAGGTTAAAGTTTCAAGCCACCTCTCCTAACTCAGGGTGATTCCAAATGATGAAAACCATGAGTTACAGTAAAAAATATGATTTTTAAAATTTTTATCAAACTCGAATCCTGTTTTACTATCATACATCTGTTTATATTAACAGTATTGAGTAGTTTTGTGGAAGAAGGGCATCTATGCCAAAATTCTAAAATTGTTCATTTCTTGCCCAATTTCTTGGACCCCATTCTTGTGACCGTCGTCTTAATGAATATCAGTTAATTTTTCTGAATAGGAATATCGATGGTCCAAGTATGAAACCCTGTCTATCTACTGCAGTGTTTCAAAATTTTTGATCCTATTATATTTTCTCGAAAAGCAACAAGCTAAATAAAGCTTGACATTTATACAGAATATTCTTCTGACAGAGAAGGAAATTCAAGAAATTTTCCTAGAAATTATTCGGGCTGGTTCTCCATAGAAAAAATTAAGTATGATAGGAAGTCTGCAACATCGCAAACGGAGATACATGGTTTTTCACTTTAGCCATTAATATGCAGAATTGTTGGAGAAATCAAGTTGTTTTACGTTTCCTCAAAACTTGGATTTTGGCGATCACAGGATCGCACCCCTTCTCAAATAACCCGCTCGATTAACAAACATGCATCTCTTTTTACATTCATGTCCTTAATGGAGAATTTAATTTGCTTGAGACAGTTTTATTATTCACAAGAAAGTGTTCGATGAATTAAAATTACAGTGTTTTTTATAATTTTTTTCTGACATGGGAAATCAAACTAAGCAAACGGCTAGCAAAAATTAGTGTGAACGGACAACCCTCAGGGTATAGGTTACCTGGACGACCATCCGAGAGCTAGACACTAAGCTGGCTCCCTTCGGAAGACAATTGAAAATTTGTATTGGTGTTTTTGTCTTTATTGTTTTGACATATTGTTTATATTTATTGTTGATTTATATACGCTTGGTTCTTGAGAGCTTGACCAACAAGGCTGTGCCCTAGTTGCCAGTAGAAGAAGAAGTTGATGAGATATTGAAGAGAAACCTTTTTAAACTTAAGAAAATTTACCCCCTTGCACTATCGCATGACAGCATTTCAGATTTAAACACATGCATTTAAGCAGTTCATATAATTCTCTCATAATTCTTCCAATAATTGATCAATTGAGAAACTGAGAATATGCTTGTGCTTAGTTTAAGTCGTAGTTTCCTTCCATTATAAATTCATCAAATTTCAGACACCTGCAAATTGTTCACTTAACATGCATGCTGCTCATTTGCTTGATCCTGAAATGTCCTGAAAAAAGATATTATAATTTTAATTGATACTTCTGCCTCTTCATGACTTTTGCTTTTCGATTTTTCATTGTAGGCAAGCAATTTTCCATTTGAAGTTTTTGAGAAGAAATTGGAAAAAATCTCCTCTGCCGACAAGTCTTCTGAAGTTAAACATGAAATGTGGACTGAAAAATACAAGCCTCAAAGCTCCCAAGAAGTTCTTGGCAACGGCTCTTGTGTTTCTGAACTCAAACGATGGTTAGAAGAACAGAAAGCTTCCAAAAAGAAAGGTAAAGATTTTCCAGTTCTGCCAATTCAAGGATAAACGCTATATGAGCCTATAGACGTTGCAAAATTTCCCTGAACAAAATACAAATTTTCAGGGAAGCAAGCGGATATTTGTCTACCAATTTTGTTGAGAATTTTAATCCTTTTCTAATCTACAGTATTCGAAACTTCCAAGGAAGAGTATTCCTCAATTCCGTCAAGAATGAATTTTCCATAAAGAGAAGATAGACAACATCCTGGTATTTACACAGCATTTTTGCTTAGCACAACAAAATTATACCTCAGTAACTTTTAAAGGGGAAAAGTACAAGAAATTCACCAACTTGATGTGCCCTGGTCGGGGATTGTTTATAGTGAAGGTGAAACTAGACTTGATTGGTGACATTGCAAACTTTCTGCCAAATTTTATTTCATTAAATAAAAGTTGACTGAATTTAATTCATACGTTGAAGTGTGAATAAGGATCAAAAAGTTCTGGGAAATAGCAGTGCTGGGACCAGGAGTAGCAATTTTAAAGAATATTCCCAATAGCCTCAGAAGTTTAAGTGAATAGGTTGCCCATGTGAACAGATGTTGGTTTCTTAATTTAAGCTCTAAAAAAACTGATCTCAGTACAAAATTTTTGGGAAGACTCCCGAAAAAATGTTTGTTCTCAGAAGCGGCAGAGTCCCTTTGCATGATTCTCCTGTCTCTTTGTTGAAATATTTTGGAAAAATTTCACTGCAAAATTATTGATTATTGTCCTCATAGGGAAATAATGTTAGAGAAAGAATTTTTAGCTCTCCTCAAAAATGCTAGTTTTCCTTTCTAACATAACTGTTGTGTTTTGTTACGAAATTTACTTTAGCATAGTCACCAGTTTTTTATGTCTCCGGTATTATTCATTTTAGGAATTTTTGAGCACGCAACGAAAGCCTGTTGGAATTGTCAAGAAAACCCTGAAAGTGATTTGAAAAATAATTTCAGTTTTTGGAGTGTTGTGTCATGTGGAAATATTCTTAATGCTCTTTGATTTTTATTACAGACTTGGATGAGAGCAGTGGTGATGAGTTCGTATCTTCAGATGATGATAGCAGTCTCACCAAGTGCGCTAACAATGTGGCCATAATATCAGGACCTCCTGGATGTGGTAAAACAAGCTCTGTGTACGCAGTGGCAAAAGAACTAGGGTGCCAAGTCCTTGAGCTGAATGCCTCCTGTAATCGAAATGGGAAAAAAGTGCTCTCTGAATTGCTGGAAGCCACCCAATCCCACCAAGTCAAGCGAGTGTCGAATATTCTCGCTGACATGTTCTCCAAAGCGGCGAAGGGAGACAAGAAGAAGAAAAAAAAGAAATTAAAATCAAAAGATCCTGGCCTGGGTCCAGATGCCAAAGTAATGTCAATCATCTTGATCGAAGATGCAGATCTCATTTTCTCTGACCATGATGATGGATTCATTGCAGCTCTGTCCTCTTTGAGCACCATGTCAAAACGGCCAGTAATCTTGGTTTCTAATAGTATTCAGTGCTCTCATCTCAATAAATTTATCAAACAGCAGTGCCTACTTTTGGAGTTCAGTAAACCCTCTTTCTTCGACATGAGTAAGTAGGAACAGAATTTTTCTTAGCATTGTGAAATTTCCTTTTTCTACAAGTGGAAAATTGGTAATCAAGGTGAATTCACAACACAATTCCTCAGAAATCAAAGTGAAACCTTTACTTTGCCTTTTACCTTGCCTTTTGCCTTTACCTTTTTTTATATGAATATCACCTTTTCAGTTTCAGGTGTATAAAAGAACTGTATACAGACAGTTGATTCACTTTTTGAAAGATTTTTTTGCCACTCATAGCTCCCTACAAACACTTTTAAGCGCTCAGCCAATGGAGCGCGCATATTGATTTAAACCTGCCCATAGAACTCCAGTATACTAGTAGCAAGTGTTATCAAATGGCGCACCGGCTCATTCAGATCTCACTGGATAGGGGCCTCACATATTTAGAATGGATTAATGTGTGATCTAATACTTCTGATATTGAACCATGGAGGACTATAATCTTTCTCCTTTAATTTATTGGTTTTACGGTAGGGTAGTTTTCTTAAAGTTGATCTTTGCAATTTTCATTGAGGTGAGTTTTCCTTTCATCGGTGCTCATCTTTGTAAGTGAACTTAAAAACGGGCCTACCTTGAAAATGTTGTTATGATAATGCCGTCAAAGCAAAAATCAATATGCATCATGTCAGCTGAGTTTTGTTAGATTTTTTCATTACCTCCAATGCGCCATCAATTAATAAAAATTGTATTTTTCACTTTAAAAGCAGACTGACAGCTGAGCGCTTCTCTAATATAAACATATTAGAACTTTCTTGCTCGTTTTTTTCTCTTTTTTTTCTCTTTTTTTATTTTATTTTTTTATTTTCTTAGCTGAAGATTCCAGAACTCATGTACAAAACCTCATTAGCTTACTTCGTGTTGATGTACTAAAAAATTGAATTTGACTTAAACTTTCTCTGAACTCAGGCAGTTTTTTTTTATGTTTTTGGAAAAATGATGTCTGATAGTAGAAGTTTCAATGATCAAATCAACTCTTCAGCTTAGGTTGAATTTTGAAATGGAGAGTGGTTGAATGTGCCATTCTGTGTGCTGTGCAAACGCTCTCATTTTGGTTTATTGAATGATCATTGTCATCGGTTCGCTTAAATAACACTTTGTAACAGTGCTCAACTTTTTCCTTGTGCGCAGGAACCTTCTTGCAATTAATAGCTCTCAGTGAAATGGTAGAACTGCCTAAAGAGGATGCTGAAAGAATTGTCTATGAAACCAGAGATTTAAGGCAAGCAATGCTGACTTTACAGTATCATCTGATCTCAACCTTTAAGCCTCAAGTAAGTGCAGTGATCTTCGCATTGTCCTTTATCTTAAATAATGATGAGTTTTCTGTGTCATAGAGGGGACCCTCAAGTAAGTATTTCAATTGTGAGGTAGTTTAATGGTTTTGCCAAAGTACATTTAAAACAGCGAGCATCAAACCACAATCTGTTCCTAGTAATTTCTGATTCATTGCCCTATAAAGTAGAAATGTTGTATGATTTCCCACTGCCGTTAGGGTGAAAATTTCTTCTTCTATTTTATTGCCTGCGGAGACACTTAGCTGGGAAGTCCTCATCTTGATAATTGAACAAGCATTGTTCCAAGCATCACGCTCACTATCTAGATCAAAGTGTGTCAAAAAGTACCATTGCATTCTCTGAGGTTCTTTGCATTATCATAGCTCCACAGTCCCTTTGAAAGAGCATAAGTTAACAAAACTATAAAGGTCTTCAGCAGATTGAATATCACTTTTTTTTTGTGCATTTTCGCAATATGTCAAAGCGGCAGGGGTGTTTCTTGAAGTATGGATATTCAATTTTATCGAAACAAAATGTGCAAGTCAAGATGTTAAGTCTGTTGCTAAAGTCTGACATCTGGAAAAATTATTCAACTTTAATTCCAACAGCCTATAAATTCTGTTTTGATTTTCTGTCTGATTAGGAAAATCTTCAGACTTTCTCACCTGACAAGTTTCAAAGATAATTTGAAAGCTCTCTTGTTCTATTTTACATATGTAGCAAACCTGGGAAAGCTAGCTAACTGAATCCTGGAAATATTTAATTTTTTTTGAATTTTTCATTTGTTTCTAGACTGATTCAGAGGTTGGCTGGCCTCTAGATATTGGAAAACTATGGTGGCAGTGGCCACTTCCACTTTCGATTTCGCCTCTAACCATTAAGACGGTTAAAAAGTCAATGCCGTCACATCTTGATCCATCCAATGAGAAAACGAATGGAAGTGAAGAATTAGTTTCTGGCCATCCTGCAGAACCGTCTATTCCTAGTCATGAAGACTGCCTAAAATTCCATAAATTAGCTTCTTTCATAGATAATTTGGCCGTCGCAGAAGTTTGGTCATCATCACGTTACCATGTAAGTTTCAAATCTCCTTTTTAATTTTGCTAAAATCTTTCTTCTTGATAAATCGAAAACTTGGTAAAGTGGAACATCATCTAATAGCGATGTACTTTTCAGTTCTTTCTTTTTGTGTATCAGAAAACTTTTATCCTCCAATTTTACTCATGACACTATAACCTTTTTTTCCTATCACCATTTGTTATGACCTATGACCTATTTGTTCTGAAAAACTCAAGAAAAAAACCAAGGTCCAAGAACAAAATGCCTGAAAAATTCTAATTTCTCTATATTAAGTATGGTTTTGAATTATTTGAACTAGTCCCAGAAACTTATGAAATTTTTAATTTTCTACTCAAAAAGTTTATGCCAGTAGGTTATGTGATAGCCTACTTGAGTGATAACTTTTATAACTCGTGTATTTTGCATTTATATTTGTTAAAGTCAATGACCAAACCAGCCAATATCAACAATAGCCAACCAATGTCGACGATGGCTAAAATAGCAAGCTAATGTTAAAATTATCTGCCATCCCAGCCCTGAACATTTCCTTCACATCGCAGTTGGCTCTCTCAATGGATTCTCAAGGCTGGGTGTGATGGTTCATTACACCACTGTATGATCATTTGCTAGTAGTCATTTGCCAAATTGTCCAGCCATTGTTGACAGTGGCTAGCTGAGGACGACAATAGCCGAAGTAGCCAGCTGATGACATTTAATTCAGAGCAAAAATTTTAGACTAATACCTTGGCCAGCCCTCTCATTAGTCAGCGGTGCAAACTCAAGTCCCCAATAAGTCACCAAGCCTCTTCAGTTGTAAGGAGGAAAAGTTCCGGAGTTTCAAAAATTTGCCCCTAAATTCTTAATTACTCTACCACTCAGGGATACCTAACTAAACAGCGTGAAACAACCAAAAACCTAGTTGTCAAATCTAGTTTTATGAACACATTAGTATATCTTTATTTTGTCTTATGCATCCTCTTATAAAATTATTCTGGACCTTTCTTTCTGTTTTAAGACCATCAAATCTGAAGACCCTAGTCCCAAAGCATGGCATGTCAATGCAACTGATTCATGTCTCCTAAATGAGAGAACAAATCACGAACATGCTGGCCATGATTCACTCTCAGTAGTCCTTAGTCATGAATTTATATCAAGAAATGCCAGGTATTTGGACATGAAACTTACCAACTGCGTCCAGAACGGCTTGTCTCCCGATTTGGTCAGGTAAATATTTTTGAATAGAATTTTCCTAGTTTTACTTTCTTTTAACAACCACAAAAAAAAGAAAGAAAAGAAAGACTCAACAACTCCCAATATTGTCTTTTTTTTCTATCTCAAATTAGTACCTCCCAAAGGCTAATCCTGCTCTTGGAGTTAAAGACTCAACCCCCTCTCAGTCTTTATTTCACAATCAGCCTAAGGCAATATTTGTGAAATCACCAAAATCGAACGGCCTGACTGGGAAATGAATCCAAATTCAATCAGAAATAATAATATAATCTGTAAAAATCTTTTGGTCCATCTGTCTTTATTCTATTCACTGTTATACGGAAACCTTTGCACAACTAAAAATTAAATTAGCATCTCAAACATATTTTTATAATAAAGGAATGCAGTAAGCACCCTTCTACAGTGGAAGTCATTGTCTAAAAGGCCGAGGCAGAGGTGTAGAAAATTACTGATGACTCACCTCGGTAGACATGCAAAAATGTGGGAGGGTAAAATTTGAAGACCAATATTTAAATTTTTTTAACTCTCGGCTTACGAAATTTATAAGAATCGAAAGTCGAAAGTAAACGAAAAGAAAGCATCATCTTTAGGAACAGGGGAAAATTTTGTGGAAAGCTGGAAGGTGAGCATGTGAAAGTTCACAAGCATGGAAGCTTCTGCACCCATGGGCAGGAACATTTATGGGCATTTCACTAGAAATTTTTTTGTAAGACTGTTAAAGAGGCCAAGGCTAGAGCATATTTATGGAGAGAGTACAGACATGGCGAAATATGGAGCTCTTAGGGCCTAGAAGGGCAGCCAACCTTCCCACATGAAAAAAACTAGAAAAAAGGTGCTGCCAATTTTCAGACTCCAATATCAAAGCAAAAAGGCCAAGAATGTTTTTAAGTAAGCGTCCCTCCGCAAAAGTGAGTTTTATGCAAAAACTTAGTCAAGTACCTGCTTTACAAACAACATGTTGTAATAGTGGAGAATTTGCATGCAAATTTTGTATTGTTTCATCTGAAAGTGCCTGAAAGCTGATTTTGCAGTATTTTTTATAATTTTTTTCTGACATGGGAAATAGTATAAAAATAGATTTAAAAGTGAGAAAATGCACTGCCTAGCGACGTCATCTGGTGGCATTTCCCATTTAAACACATGTATTTTAGCAGATTAGGTTATCTTGTCGTATCTCCTCCAATAATTGTTCGATCTATGAACCAAGGGTATCCTCGTGTTCAGCTCACTCGGTGACATCCACTTTCACACGGAATTTATCAAATTTCAGACACCTGCAAATTCTCCATTGTAATAATAAATCATTCTAGACAATTTGAGTTCGTTGGTTGGCTTCCATAACTTCAGACATTTTTTCACAAGACATACAAAATTTCAGACTTTTCCGCAATCTCTCCACAAAGGTACTCTAGCCAAGGCTTGTGACCCAATATTGAGTGGTCAGTGAGAAAATTTTTATTTGAAACAGGGCGGGAAAAAATGGAAGGGGAGGCCTTTAAAGCCTCAAGGACTTGGCCGTTTCTAAATGATTTGTTGTTTTAAAGACTTGATGGGATAGAATAGGTGGAAATATAGAATACCCAGGAAAATATTTCAAATACAATCGCAAGAAGATGATGAAAAATGTACCTCTTGGGAACATTCAGGGAAGTGAAGAAATTTTTGGAAAGTAAGTAAGGGAAAAAACTCCATATTGGGCAAAATGTTCTATGATTTTGAACTTATTGCACCCCTGTAGAAAGAGTTGATGACAAGAATAACCAAAATTAATCGAAATGAAAAAGTCAAAAATTATATTTGATTTGCTTATATGATTTTTTTGCTATCTGCAGCTACTTTCAAGTTTTTCTCTGTCTATTAACAATTTCACGAAGAATCTCATTAAATTTTGTTCCTACTTTTCCAGATGGAAGAAGAAGCTGCGGAAAGTGGAGGAAATTCTCTTAACTGGGCTCCCAATTCAGGAACAAATCGAACGAGAGTCTATTTTCTGTGATTATTTACCTATGATAAGATCCATTAGTCGCTCTGAGTGTGTAAGACTCGCTGGTAATTCCAAACGCTCCAATAGATTTTTCAATTATTTATCCAGTTTGAACATGCATCCTGACGAAAGCCAAAGAACCCTTATGTGCAATTCATTTGTTGTTATGAATGAAACGAAATCGAGTTCATGAGGCATTCTCATCCAAATACGCATTCCCTCAAGGATCTAGTATTTTGAAATATCAGTAATTTGTCTTGAAGACGAAGAACAAGGAAAGAGCTGTGTGTAGGAAGTACGGTTTTTAAGTTTGAGTCTCAGCTTTTTATTTTTAGGTAAGATGACGCCAATGTCTAGTTAATTCTGCTGCCTCGTAGCATGGCATGTCAGTCCTTTTTATGATTAGGCATGTTTCAGCACTTTTTTAATTTTTCTCCTGCAAATTTCTCTTTCTCAATTGCTGATTTTCTTCTTTAATCATGGGTCAATCTTCTGTGCCAAACAATTCTAATAATCTTGAGAAGGTACAATACTCTTTGAAGAAAAAATGCTAATCATTGAACATTTGTTAGATCAATTTAGATTGTCTGAAAGATTAAGAAAATTGATACCGTAAAAATACTTTTGTACCAAATTTTACATGTATATTTTATTTGTTAGCGTAGGTGATGTATAGATCAATTGTTTGAGAGGTAAAGTATTTTTTAACTCAACGAAAAGTCGCATCGTTTCAATTTTAGTGTGAATGGATATGAGTTATCATAGTAATTTTAGATGTTTGATATCGACTTGAAATTTTAGAAGTTCTGTCAATAGTATGCATACAAAAAAAAGGATAGGCACATTTTTGAATTTCCATCTCTTGAACTTTCCAAGATTCTGAGTTTCTTTGATGTTGTGCTTGTACTACTTAGTTGAATTATTTTTTTAAANGATTGTCTGAAAGATTAAGAAAATTGATACCGTAAAAATACTTTTGTACCAAATTTTACATGTATATTTTATTTGTTAGCGCAGGTGTTGTATAGATCAATTGTTTGAGAGGTAAAGTGTTTTTTAACTCAACGAAAAGTCGCATCGTTTCAATTTTAGTGTGAATGGATATGAGTTATCATAGTAATTTTAGATGTTTGATATCGACTTGAAATTTTAGAAGTTCTGTCAATAGTATGCATACAAAAAAAAGGATAGGCACATTTTTGAATTTCCATCTCTTGAACATTCCCAGATTCTGAGTTTCTTTGATGTTGTGCTTGTACTACTTAATTGAAATATTTTTTTAAAATTTTACTGTGCAGTAATGTTTGTGATTTTTTAAGTACTCGTAATTGTATTTTAGTCAATACGAACTCATTTTCCATTCAATTTTAATGCGTTGTCATTTCAGTGAAGTGTATACCATACATCCTAGATAACATAATGAAAGTGTAACCCACAACATTATCAACAGGGTTCACAATGACATGGATTGCATTTTGCTAAAAGGAACCAAGAGCATTCCAATGTTGGTAAGATTGTGTATCTTGTATTCATTCATTCAAATTACTGAAATCATGCAAAAATTTAAATTTACAAATGTAGTTTTAGTCTTTAAGTTATAGTTTATTGGAAGTAAAGAGAAAATTAGTTCAGATAATCTGTGTATATTTGCAAGGTAAACAAACTTGCACAATCTTAGCGACATTGGAATGCTCTTGGATCCCTTTTGAAAAATGCAATCCACATCATTATCTGGAAATACTTCGAAATGGTCAGATATAGCCATAACTGCCGAAAATGGCAGAAAAATGAACAAAATGACCGAATACAGTCAAACCTAGATGGAACAAACAGCATGGAATTCGGATAGGTAGTCGCCGTCAGTAGGAGAATGAAAACAGTGAATAAAGTAGGAAATTGAAATTATTTTGCGTTACAAAATAATATTAAAAGAGATAAAAGGGGAAGAGTTTCCTATGGAGCTCTTGTATGTGTCAGG
Organism: Bemisia tabaci; assembly: GCF_001854935.1. Classification (NCBI taxonomy): domain Eukaryota; kingdom Metazoa; phylum Arthropoda; class Insecta; order Hemiptera; family Aleyrodidae; genus Bemisia; species Bemisia tabaci. The sequence goes on along the minus strand of NW_017547107.1, from coordinate 6,347,381 downwards.
GACTTGCAATTGAAGGACTCTCATATGTAAAATTTTGCAAGCAACACGATGGTGCCTCTGGTTTTCTTTGAAATCAACTAGCAAGCCCTAGAAAGCTCTCAAAGTTCAGGGCGTAATTGGGGGTATATCTCTTCCTACGTTGAGAGTCCACTTCCGTACCTAGTTAAACTCTCCAAGCACAGAGTGGGAGCAAATACATTAGCAGGGTTGCCATTTTGTATGCAGATTCTGAGACTGTAAGGATCTGGAACTGTAAGGGATCTTCTCCATCACGGTTTCAACTCAAAGAGCTTTTTTTGAGCTTTGGAGTTCGTCTCAGAAAAAAACCAGTGTTACCATCGTGTTACTCACGAAATTTTACGCACAATGAAGAACTTACATCTCAAATCCGTGACAAATGCAGAGCTCAATTGGATTGCATTTAGCAGAAAGGAACCAGCAAGCAACACAGTTTTTTAAAAAAACATGCAACTTCTTTTCTTTTAAGAATACTTGATGTGTGTACAGAAGTCAAATTTACACAATTATTTTTCTTTAAATAAACAATTTTTCGGTAGTAAGAGAAAGCTATTTTTTATTTTGGGAGATTTTTTAGATAACTATTAAGGAGCAACATTTTTACAACACTGTAATTACGCTGGCTCCTTTTTGCTAATTACGATCCAATTGTGGGTTACGTGATTTATGAAGTCCCGAGAAACAGATTTTTTTCCTTAAAAAAAAAAAAAAAAAAAAAAAAAAAAAAAGGCAGTGGCACCCCATGCGGCCGCATACTTCTTTTATACGACAGGATTGTCCTGGTTAGTGTGGATTTTACTATAGTTTCAGCATCATTTAGTAATCATTTTGTGCAGCATAAAAATACTGCTCCTTGTTCATGATGAAGATGTACTGATATCGTATTGTCTTCATGTTATTCAAATTTCATAATTCTGTTCGCATGCTGCCGTCAACCTAACATCTTATTGACTACCGATATCAGTATGAAATCACGTCGCCCCTTGTTCTAGGGGCTAGGGGCTCGCTGCCGCTCTCAAATTTCAGGCGACGCACAGTAAATCGAGTCAATCAGAGAGGTTGGACATGAAATTTTTAACTAAAACTCCAAATTTTCCCGTTTATTCCGCGTCACATATGAATTATTGAAGGATGCTGCTAGAAGACAATTTCACGAGAAAACCAGTGGAACCACTTTTAAAATATCAACGTGTTGTATAAACGGAGCTATTTAGCTTCTGAAGTTTCCAAATTTTGTCCGACCTCTCCTATTGACTCGATCTACCGTGCGGCGGTGGCTTCGCTGAGTTTCTCGTCCAAGTAGCATTATATTGCCATCTACTTTCTAAGTGGCGCTCATCAAGAAAATGTCTACTTTCTAGATAGAACAATCTCCTTGAAAGAAAATAGGTATAAAGTAGATCTAGAAAATAGACACAAGAAAATACATTTTTTCCTTGCATTTTCTTAAAAGAAAACATCAAGAAATTGGCTGGAAAATAATTCTTCTTTCAATAAATTTTCTATATTTTTTCCAAATGGAAAGTTGACAGAAAGAAGATCTATGAAATAGATCTATTTTTTTTTTTTTTTTGGTCAGACTTTTGACTCGCAAAATGTTTTTCTTTCTATTTTATAGATAGGTAACTCTCATTTTCTTGGTATTTTCTAGAAGTTTTCTCAATATTTTTTTTTTCTAGGAAAAAATTCTATTTTGCTACTTGGGAGATATCGCCGGTGAAACTCGCAAACCACGCATCTCGGTTTGCGACGTTGCAGACTTCCTCAAATTCCTAATCTTTTAATTGGAAAACTTCTCCATGTCAATTTCCAAAAACTTATGATGTGATTTTTCTTCTCTGCGCGAAGAAAATTCTGTGAAAACTGCAAGGCATGACTTTGACATGTTCTCCTCCAGAAAAATAAAACAGGAGCGGAGATTTTTCAACATAGCAAACGAGATGGTCTGGGAGTTTCACCGTCGCACAGTGGAATGAGTCAATAGAAGAGGTCGGACAAAAGAAAACTTTAAACGTTCACAACTCCGTTTATACAAAAATTTGAGGTTCTAAAAGTGGTTTTCACAGGTTCTATCGTGAAATTTACTACTAGGAGCACTTAGGGCTGTTCTATCGGTTGTCGGTAAGCTACCGAAACAGTTCCGTTAAGAAAAAGTTACGATAAGAGCGCTCTTGCCGACAGCGATCAGAGTTTTCGGAGCTGACGAAAATAAGCTGTTGCCATTTGTACATCTATTTCACGCGCCGGCCGCCGCGCCAGGCAATCTGATAAACCGACGCACGGGGCAACAGTGCATTGGACTGCATTTTGCAATTTGGAGCTATAAATTCTGGCTCATCTGAAAAAACACTTATGTGCATAGGGAAACTAATGGCTCATACGTTGTTTTTTAACCGGGCGAGAATTTATAGTTCCAAATTGCAAAATGTAGTCCCATTGAGTGCGAGCTCTCAAAAATCCGATAAGGCCGGCTGTAAACGATATCATCGCCACTGTCGGTAATGCCGCCAGTTTCAATAAGAGACGATATCGATGGTGTTCCAACAAGAATTCGTTGGAGCACCCCTAGGAGCACTCCTTAAAATTTAAAATGTGGCGGAGCAAACATCAAAATTTTCCGGTTTTTGTCAAAAATGTCATGTCCGAGTCATATGCTTCAAAAAATGTCGTGTCATATGCCTCATGCTTTTAGAGTGGAAGCGGGGAACAGTTGGACTACATTTTGCAATTTGGAACTATAAATTCTCGCTCGGTTAAAAAACAACGTATGAGCCATTAGTTTCCCTATGCACATAAGTGTTTTTTCAGATGAGCCAGAATTCACAGCTCCAAATTGCAAAATGCAGTCCAGTTTTCCTGGTGAACTTTCGCCACGCCGCACAGTGGATCGAGTCAATAGGAGAGGTCGGAAAAAATTTGGAAACTTTAAACGCTTATAACTCCGTTTATACACAACTTTGAGGTAGGTACTATAACCGGTCCCATTGGTTTCCTCGTGAAATTCTCTTCTAAATTCATCTCTTAAGATTTAAAATGTGACCAAATAAACATCGAAATTTGTAATTTTAGTCAAGAGTTTCATCTCCGACCTCTCTAATTGTGCACCGCACAGTGGAACGAGCCATAATAGAAGAGGTCGGTCACGAAATATTTGGCTGAATTTTCAAATTTTGATGTTTATTTCGTCGCGAATTCAATTCGTAGGGGCACTTCTGCTGGAAAATTTCACGAAAAAACCAATGGAACCACTTATAAGCTTTTTTGTTCCATATTTTAAAAAATATAGGCTTTCAAAGTTTCCATATTTTGTCCGACTTCTATGGACTAGGTCCAGCGTGCGCTGGTGCAAGTCCGTTTCGTAATAAGCGAAAGTTTGACCCCGGAAAGCGACAAAAAATGACTGGAGGGATTTAGAAGGGTAGGCTAAAGAGTAAAGACAGAGTCTTTTCTCGGGCGATTCTGGTCACGTAGCTCGCGCTCATCATACGAGCGTCGCGTCATTGCTGCGAGACATTCCTGGAGGCGCTCGACACCGCGAGACGCATGACGCTCGCTCTAAGAAACACCAGCACTGCCGTGCTAAGGAAAAACACCGTATCAACACTCTAGAGTTGCAAACTGTCCCCGGAAAAAAAACATGTATTTCCGCGAGGAATGTTGTGCATGTTTTTCCTTGAAATGTTTAGATATTTTAGATTTAATGGAGAATTTGCATGCAAATTTTTTATTGTTTCATCTGAAAGATTGAAATAAGTTGCAATTTTTCATTGCATTGCATATTGCCTATCTTTCTGACACATGGAGCTCATGTTGTTGATTATTTAAAATCGACATAAATTGACTAAATGGACTGCATTTTGCAAAAAGGAACCACTAGCATTGCAATGTTGCTAAGATTGTGCAACTTCTTTTGTCTTGGAGGAAAACCCCGATTTTCCATGAATAGTTTCTATTTTACTCGCTAAAAACTGTAAATTTTAGAAAAAAATTACGATCTCAATTTCATAGTTTTTCACGATTTCCGCAATTTTATTGCAAAAGATGAAGTTGCACAATCTTAGCATCATTGCAATGCTAGTGGTTCCTCTTTGCAAAATGCAATCCAAATGATGTAAAAATATTGCAATTTAATGGTTAAAAAATTACAATTTTATAAAATCAAATTGCAATTTAATTTCAATATTTTCGTTGCGCTGTGCTACTTGAGTATTCGAGTTTACGATGTGTGGAGTCAATGATGTTGTAGGCACAAGCTGTCCACCACCAGACGAGAGTGGAATAATGAGAGGAGGGGAGAGAAGGAGAGAGGGAGGGAGCGATAGACGAGGAGAGATGACAGCTGGGATCCGGAGCCATTGTCTTCAGGGAACACGGGAGGGTATTTATTTAATCTTTTTTCACGAAGCGGACCGACTTCTCCCGTAAAAAGAGGTCTCTCCATTCTCTGCATCACCGCTCTCCCCATTGATTTTCCTCTCCAAGTCGTCCACCATATTTTCCTGCCTTCGGCGTTTCGCGTCTCTCGACTGCCGATAATGAAACGCACTGAGCTCATTTTGTCACGGCCCCCAAAGTACGTGAGTAAAGTTCCGTGTCAGGGGTCATGCTAGGTTTTAAAATCGGCTGATTCTCCCAGATCCCCCGATAATAGCCAGGAGTGGCGCAGCGCGCTTTGCGAGATATCGATTGTTCTACCATTTAAACCTATGGAAAAGGATCGATAACCTGCGAACACCTTAATAATCGATTCTTTACCACAGCCTCAAATGGGGAATCATCGATAATCGATCGCCGTCACGCTTCGCAACTGGTAGCCAGCCAGCCCCCCTCCCCCCCTAGCGAAATGACCCATACGTGCGCCTATGAAACCGACTTCATCCTGGTTCAGCCTTCAGCATTCTGATTTCGGTTCAGCAAAATTTGGTTCGCTGAAAAATACAGGTCCTCTCCATTTGCTGTTTTTGGCTCAGTTTACAGCCTTTCACTCTGTGTCACAGATGGGAAATGAAATTTCACGTTTTGAAATTTACAGAAACTTCACGTGAAAATATATGAAGTTTCAAATGGCTAGAATATGAATTTCACAAAATTTGAAAGGACCCCGCACACCTCTTATGGGAAGCTGCACCATGAAGAATTGCCTTCTGACTTATGTAATTCGATTCTCCTCAAGATGCTGATCAAAAGTTATAATTGCGCCAACTTTCTACGATGCACCGTTTTCGGAAAAAACCAATGAGACGATTCAATTATTTGGCGACTATGAATAAAAAAGAACCAAGCATTTGAGAACAGGCCCGATGTGAATAAGGAAAAAACGTTGCGAGTGTCCGTCTGCTTATCTGTACCTGCCGACTCAGAGGCTATCTCCCTCCCGCACTCGCCCGGTAGACGTTCATCCTGTTCTGATGCTCCTCAAGAATCTGATTTGGATGGTGGTCGAGCAAAACGGCCGGCGTGCGGAATCCGAGATAAAACTGCCGCTCGGTGCGGGAGTCCCCATGATTTCCTTGTTAACTCAACACACAGCCGCCTGTCAATCGAGCACTGAAATGAGGAATCTTTCTGGCTTTTTATCACCTAATAATTGAATCTTCTCATAGGTTTTTTGCGAAAACGGTGCATCGTAGAAAGTTGGCGCAATTATAACTTTTAATCAGCATCTTGAGGAGAATCGAATGACATAAGTCAGAAGGCAATTCTTCATGATGCAGCTTCCCATAAGAGGTGTGCGGGGTCCTTTATTCATTTTTTTTAGAATTATCAAGTGAACTTTTGGAAATCCGGACGTTTCAAATGGTCTTCCTATTGATGCGGCAGTATTATGCTACCCTTCTGAGGTGCTACACACGAAGGGGGGGGGGGCACAAAGTGGAGTTCATAGAGAAAATCCCCTACCTAAACCATACGGAAACATTTGCAACATGTGAGTTAGGCTTGAAGTGAAAAATTGCAAAATCTAGAATCTTTGTTTCTAGGCGTTTTGTGACCTCTTGAATGCATCCTCAGAAGTTTCAACACATTTCGTGATTTCTCGCGAATAAACATGAAATTTTCTATTTCTACTCCGTACGAACGACGAGTGCATCGAACGTTTTTCCGAAACCATATTGCCATGCTAAGGAAGAACGCCGTATGTACATTCGAGAGTTGCCATATTACCCCGGATAAAACATGCATTTTACAGGAAAGTTGTGCATAGCTTTCCTTGAAATCTTGAGATATTTTAGAGTTTTTAAAGTGAGATATTAAAGTGTGTACAAAGTTGTTTGGGAAATCTGAAGAAAAATATATCCTGCAGTTTCCTTTTTTTTTTTTTTTTTTTTTTTTTTTTTTTTTTTTTTTTTTACTGCTTCAAATACCACACAAGTGATAATCCTTGCGCTTCCAGTTAGAGCCCCTCCCCCTTCCGTCCCTACCATGTACCAGCCCAAGGCGACCGTTGTTTGAGACCATCAAACTCGGGTCGCCTAGCCGGGAATCGAACCCAGGACCTCCTGATTGTAGAGCCAGCGCTACAACCACTGCACCACAGGAGGCGGCGACCTTGAAAAATCCTTGAAAATTCGTATTTTATCGGAGGAAATTTGGCAACGCCTAATGGCTCATACGGCGTTCATCATTAGCACGGCAGTATAGGTACTTCCTTGCACTGTGCTTTAATTCGTAAACTGATTTATGAAACTCGGAAACTTCAGACGAAGGTTTTGCATGACTGAATGCGAGGGGATAATTGGAGTGTTTCATCTTACCAACTGATGCTAACGCTGCGATTAATCCATTAGGTATCTTTTTATTATATTCCCGCGGCCCATTGTTCCCGAAATCTGTCGGAAATCATCCCGCTCGGAGTGTCTCGAGATCTCGGCGGCGGCGCCTTTGACAGTTGTGCCAAAATTCTCAAAGCGCAAAGTTCCTGAGTCGGGAGGCGCGAGGATTAACCGAAAGTACCTCGGAGGTGTCGTAGCTCGGAAGCTCTATTGTTTGGGTCTGAGCTCGACAAGGCATTCTTCTCCTNCCTCCCTGGAAGTCGCGATTCGCCCTCCCCCCCACCCACGCCGTCCGCACCCCCCAAACTTATCTTGGAGCCAGATGCACTTTCGGTGTTGATATATTTTTCACTCAGACCTCACCCTCCCCGCCCTCCGTCACGCCTAATTGCACGTTGCCCTTTCATTTCGAGCGTTCTTTATCCTCAAATTTGTCTCATTCATGTGCGCCCCGTTCCCGCGCCGACAGTCCGTGACGCACGCCTTAATCAGCAATTTTCAAGGATTGTTTGTGAGGCTCTCCCGAAACTGCGTTTAAGTAAACCTTGAACATGGCCGATCCGGCACTTCGAACTAGAGGGCGGATAGGGGTCCGAGGGGAACCTTAGACAATTTTCAAAATTTTAAAACATCTACTTAAAATGCAATTTGAGTCAATTTTGTCATGAATAATTACCAGATGTTAGGTTCTTCCTTCTCCTTTTCTCTGTTTCCACCTTCTTTCTTTCCTTTTTTTCGGTCGAATAAGAGGAGCGCACGCCCCCTATGCTCCCCTTGGATCTGTCCACGAACTCAATGCATTTTCGTAGACTTTTAGACCCCTCATCCGCTTGTAAGGCACCTGTATGATAACCTCTCGAACTCCCCATCTTTTGAATTATGCAAGACTGGTCTCTGCAGCCCTCAATTTTATTTTTTAGAAAAGACAGAGAGAACCTCCAAAGTTGCCAAAAAAATAGTTTAATGTTTTTCCCCCTATTTTTTAAGGTCGGAGGTTTACGTAAGAATAGGCTTCACTATCTGTCCTCACCCCTCAAGACCCGCAAGGCAAGCTCCAGGGCCCCCCCCCCCCTTAAGATACGCTGAGAGTTCAGATCTTCTTTGTACCTGGTTAAACTCTCCATGCACATTGCATGGTTAGGGAGCAAATACTTTAGGTGGGTTGTCGCTTTGTCGGGGAGCTCGGAAGCTGGAACCATGGGAATACTGGCTAATATATTCCCTTCCTATCCTGTCCACGTATGGAGGGTTAGACTATAGACTAAGGTCCGACGAATCTTTTTTTGTACTTTCACCATAGGATATGAGTGCGCCTAAGCAATTTGCAGTTTTATTGGGCTGAAATCACTTTACAGGTGCGGAAGTTTGGAGTAGAGGAAAAAAGATGGGAAAAGATTAGAAGAAAGGAAAGAAGGATTTAAGGGAAAAGATGGAGGGAGAAAAAATCACTCGACTGAAACTCTTTAAAAAGTTATGGATTGTGATCATTCAAAAACTATTTTTTAATTATATTTAAATAAATAACCCGTCACTATTACATATTCAATTTGGCTTTCATCTGTCTATTTGATACTTATTTACCCTGGCCAGTAACTGATAGGTTTAAGTGGAATTATTCTTGAATTTGCAACAGAGAAGACAAGATGAAGAATTGAAGACGCTACCACAGAACGGGAAGTCATTTGTATCAAGCAGAAACCCCTTTCAGCCAAGAGATTTTCCTCTTGCTTCAATTAGAGTTTTTCAGTACTTTCAAAAATACCCAGATAAGAAATAATGTACCTGGGCACCTTTATAGGGAAACGAGAGATTGCAAATCGTCAGAGAGTAAATTTTTAAGTTACAAAAATTAGTTTCATTGAAGAAGTTACAAATATCGTTTTGATTACATAAATTTAAAAATTTATCAAAGCTTTGAATTTTCAAGTGAGTCTTCAAGTAAAAGAAAAAATAAAAATAAAAAAAGAGGAGCTAAAGCCGGGTTCCAACGTGCCGAAGCATCATTACCGCGCCTGAAGTCTGGAGGCTTCACCGTGTAGGATTGATCACATTCGGTCGGAAAATTTACCGATTACATTTCATCAGTGCGAAGCCTCCGGGTCTGGCGGGAGGGGGGGGGGGAGATTTATTTGACGCCGTTCGTCCCTTCCGCGAAGCCGAGGCGCGCGCACAGACGTACACAGGAACCGAAAAACTGCGTCACGCTTACGTGGTGCTTAGCAACGCGCGAGCCAGGAGCCTGTATGTCGTTCGGTCGTGTTTGATTCTGAAATATTAATAATAATATAGGAACGACCCGACTTTTTTCATCGGGCTTGGCCGGGCCACCGCCCCAACTTCCCCGGGAAGCAATCCAGCTCCCTTGAAAATTTCATGAGCGCCGGCAGCCTGTTTATTCCTTCCTCTAGCTTCGGGTACAGTCACCGTGGAGAACGTCTTGACGATTTTTTACTTTCCAAAAGCAAGTTAAGTAATCCGCACGACGTGCATGTCGGTGATAGGGCCGCCCAAACATACCATAGGCTCCGGGACCAATGGACGTATTTCTGCCAAACGGAACTATGTGCATAGTGACACGAGCCGCGTTATGCATATATTTTTATGGGTCTCAGGGCTCATGTCTTAATGCACATAGTTCCGTTTGACAGAAATACGTCCAAATTAAAGTGAAAGGCTACTCTGCCGTGCTGAGGAAAAACGCCGTATGAGCCTTCAAAAGTTGCCATATTTCCTCCGATAATGAGCGAATTTACTGGGAACTTTCTGAATGTGTTTCTTGCATTTTTGCAGGCAATTTTGTCCAAAATTTAATGGTAAAATATATGAAAATTTCAAGAAAAAATATGCATAATTGCATAGCTTTGCCCTCAAAAATAAATATATATCTTATGGGGAGAAATGTGGTAACAGCAGAATGCTCATACGGCGATCTTCCTTAGCACGCCAGTACTAGGAAAAGTCCCCCAGCTGGCAAAGGGGTGGGTGGGGATGGGGGCTCTCAAAAAAATGTTGCAAAATTAAAGGTTGAGGAAAATTTGAGTCGCCCGAGGAGCAATTTGACCTGTATTCATCGAAAATTGATCGAATGACAATGACGAAGATGAAAGATGCCCCTCACTTACTTAGCGAAACCTATCACATTTCTGGGGGGGGGGGGGG
>NW_017547107.1:6296233-6325669 GCF_001854935.1 Bemisia tabaci | reverse complement strand
GGGGGGGGGGGGGGGGGGGGGGGACTCTCGGGAATGGAGTTTTTGCATCCGCCATGGATTTGTAATTGGACATATTTATGCTAAAAGGAACTATGTTGCACGCAAACCGCATGGACATACAGTGGCCGCTCGCTTGAACCACTTTAGCAAGCTGTCCTCGAGCTTTGGAAATTCACAATTTCGGTCCCGGTACTGTTTCGTCACGCCACTATCACGTTTCAACTTTATTTCATGCTTGTGTTTTAAAATCGTTGACGGAGTGGACGCCGGAATATTAAATCTTTTGGCGACGTCCCCCTTTTTTTCGCCGTCTTTCACTGCGTCTATGAATTTTTTTTTTTTTTTTTTTTTTCAAAATTTAGCTTGCCGTATTTGCCCATGGTGAAGCGCACCCACTTTCACTGGCACACAATGCAATACATACTGGATAATCAGCTCATCTTCAGAGATGTCAACAAAGTCATTCGTTAGTCTAATCTCCCATGCTGGGCAAGCTTTTAGATCCAAACAACACCGCCGCGACATATTTCGAATTACAGAGCGTTTCGATCCGGCTCCTTCGAATTATAGAGCAGTTTGCCGAGCCGCTTAACCGCTGAAAAATTCGAATTAGTGTGGGGAGACAAATACATTGATTTTTTTCGAAATAAAGGGATTTTCTCACGGGGATCGACTTCGCCTTCGAATTAACGGGTTTCGAATTAGCGAGCGGCCACTGTAGTTACTTTTAGCATGAATATGTCCAATTTTAGTGCTTCTTTGTGTGCAGAATTTAGCAAACAACACGATGGTGTCATTACAAAGGGAGCAAATACATGAATGCATTAGCTCCCTACGCCTACGCACTCTAACATAGCGCGTCTGCAGTAATTATTACCAAAAAATAAAGTGTTCGCAGTAATTTCCTAACAATTCGACGCGGTCGCATTACTGAATTTTCTTAGAAATTCAACGATTTGGCACTAGTTTTTTTAAAAGAAAAATAATTAGCATCCGAGTCACAAGTTGCTTTTATAAATCATTGAGTTGCGCGCAGTTCACGATTGATAATTTAAAACAAAGAAAGTAACATAGGTGTCAGACCAAGACCATGTACTTACCCAACTTTCTAAACAATTTATTTTTTGGTAAAATTAGTCACAACTCTACAGGCCCAGTATATTGTTAAATCTACCGAACTTCGCTTTGATAACGACTGCGAGAAGCGCCTGCAAAACTGTAATGAAACTTAAAGTGTAGCGTCATTTTTCTGAGCGTTTCCCTGCTGCGGAACCCGATAATCTATTCTCGCTCTCGGCTCTTGACTACCCAAATGCGTAGAGTGTGTGCACAGCTTTAGTAGGTGTACGCAAGAATTTAATAATTTTTATTAAAAAAAAAAAAAAAAAAAAAAAAAAAAAAAAAAAACAAAAAACCCGGAAGCAAATTAGGACGTTTGGGAGCCATTGTCAGTATCACCCTAAATCCCCGACGTATGCCAGAACTCCATTCCCGACCAAAATTCTCTCCCCGAAAAACCAATTTGAAATTTATTCGTCGCTTCTTTAACATTACACTTAATTATGAATGCAGCATTTAAAGCCCATATTTTTTGTGTAGCAGTACTTTAATTTCAATAAGGAAGAGTCGAGATTGACGCAATCTCTAGAATCAGAAGAAACCTAATTGTGACAAATAGTGGATTTCATGCAGCTGTTATGTTTCAGTATAGCACTCAATTTTTATCAAGATTCCAACTTTCCAAAATAATATCTTCGGAAAGTTACTAGTAAGAAAGTTTACTTGGTCATTAACTTACTTACTTAATTACTTGCTCACTTACTCACCCATTTAGGGCTGCTCAGACACAATTTTTGCCGCGGTAAAAATTAAAATGACAGGCCTTTGGCGTGTTTGGAGTTTTCAGCTGTAAAAGGGGGGCCCGGGGGGCTCTCCCGTAAATTTTACTACATTGTAGGTACTACCGATACAATTTTATGCCTACTTGATTTGACAATGCCCATATTTTCAATATCCTGAGCCACAAAAGTTACATGAAAGGAATGGGTGAGAGGGGCCCCGAAACTTCGATAAAAAGTGAACATTTTTCTCATTCGTGAGGTCCCCAGATGGATTAATAAATTTTTCGGCTCCTCTTAAACTCCAGAACCACCTCGACCTCGGCGAGCCCGGGTCCTAGGACGAAAGTCCCGTTTGAACCCCCCCCCCTCCAGGTGGCTCTGTACCTACCCTCTCTAGTTACTTACTCTTTTACTATTTTTATTTTACCGGGAACTAGGCACCAACCGGGGAACGTTTACGGAACTGTCTCCAAGAAACATTGATCTTTACATCCACTGTGCCGTCAGTCGGACGACCTTTTCCATTCAGATTGTAGAGAAAATTGGAAGTTTCGACAAAGTCTATCTATACTCTCAGCTACCAGACCTTTAATATGATAAATATTTGCATAATATATGATTGGATCTTTGATAATGACTGATCTCTCGGAGAGGTTTCGGTGTCGTTGTTAACTAAATCTTTCGTCTTGTACCTCCGGCGCGTCTAATTGGTTCGACGCGCACTGTGACGGTCTGTTTCATGTCGCCGCGACTCACGAGAATGTATCGTGCGAGAGGGTTCGGCGCTATTTTTTGATCTATTTTAAAGATTTCTATAGAATAAACGCTGCCAGTTAATACACGAAATCGGCAGCTCAAGAAAACTGACTGTTAGGCTTTCAATTTATTTCTCTCTTTCATTTACTTATAACTGCTGAAGCTACTCAAATATAGAGTGGAGTGGCGACTGGACTCCAATTTGGCACGGTAAATCCTGTGAAAAATCCACACCAAGACTCAAAGAGATGAGGAAACCCTAAAGGTCCACTTCTAATTTGCAGTTTTCCCAAAAATTGTCTCAATAAAAATTCACGTAATTTTTTTAAAAATGAAACTGATCGCACGAGCTGCATATTATGGAGTCGGATATGAATTATATGTGACAAAAGTACCAAGTATCTCGCGATCTATTAGTTCCACGTTTTGTTCACTTTACATGAATCCGAATTTTTTTCAATCGTCTGAGCCGACCTTCTCTCCGTAGTGAGATTCATTATCACAGATCCAAACTCAAGGCTACTTAAAATTACATCCCTTATATTGATTTTGACCAATGACAAACTGCCAAACAAACATGCAGTTCATATTTTTTCCTCGTCGCACTGTCCATCGAAGAATTTCTCGGAACCAAACATTTTCTGAACACATGCGCTTGTTTGCATCAATACATTTGAACTATGATTTTTCGTAATTTCAATATTCGTAAATTTAACAGCGCAACAGAAACATGAGCATACTTTTAGAATAAAGTAACTAACTCATGTATGTAACATATTTCCAACCTACATGCAAAATCCCAGAGGCTTAACATTTTTAAAGGTTTTTTATTTTATTTTTTTTTTTTAAACTAACCAGTCAAAAAGATTTGAGAGATCACAGCTTACTTGAAACTTTACACCGATAAACTGGGGTTCATTATGTATTATATGTAGACTTCAAAATGTCGAGTGAGGAAGCATTGTGTCTCAGTGTCATACTCGTACCTATTTGCGCCCCGATATTGGGTGGACGGTCAATGCCCTAGACTTAAACAGGAGTCTATGAGGAGGGCATGAAAAAATGTTGTATGGCGAGGATCGAAGTTAAATTGAACCAAAACGTCGTGGAAATTCAAAAAGTGTTGTACAAAATCCTCCAAAATTGGAAAAACCGCGAAAATGAGTCATTTTTTTCGTTACTGCCCTCCACAGAATGTGCTTTTCCTCCCCATACAACTATTCTATGGTCGTGACATGTCTCGCTTTATCTACTTCGTTATCTATCGAACGTTAGAGCCTGTTTCTTCTTTTCAGTTTGTCTATTTTATGAACAATTTGCGTCTGAATCATGATGTGGCAGAGGATAGGTTTTAGTTTTTTCCGGTAATGTAAATATGTTTTACTGTCAAAACTTTTAGTTTTGAAGCTGAAGAATCATCCCCTCCGTCCACTCTAAATCCGGTTATTCTATGGCCGTGAAGCGTCTCGCTTTATCTACTTCGATATCTATCGAACGTCAGGGCCTGTTTCTTCTTTTCAGTTTTTCTATTTTGTGAACAATTTGTGTCTAAATCATGATGTGGCAGAGGATAGGTTTTAGTTTTTTCCGGTAATGTAAATATGTTTTACTTTCAAAACTTTTAGTTTTGAAGCTGAAGAATCATCCCCTCCGTCCACTCTCAATCCGGTTTATGTTCCTTACTCGAAGCGCTCCAATGTTTCTCAGGATCCAGCAAATTTTGATTCAACTTATGTCTCACTACATTGCAACGTGTAAAGCCTAACAGTGATTTTTCATTGTGACACCTACTTTCTTCGCGAAGTTTCCACTGAGCAAATGATGCAAATATGTATCTAGTTTTCTGTACTCTTACTCAGAACCGGTTGAAGTATCAACAGCAAAAGTAGAAAAGTTAGGTAGGAAGCAATGAAAATGGAAATTGAAATTAGGAATTGTTCAAAGATGTTTCGTATGGTGATAATGAATTTCTCTCAACAGTGACCTCAACAAATGTGTTGGATAATAATGTACATAATTTGAATTGACTTATTGATTAAAACTTGTGAAATCTTCATTTCCTCCTTTATATTTTTGTTTATTCATGTTGTATATTGACGCACGTTGTAAATGTCTTAGTTCGCGCTCTCAGAAAAAGTTTAGAACTGTACTTAGTAAGTAACACTCAGACTGTAAAAAAAAACGTTTAAAATCAAAATTTTCTGGAATTATTATGTAATTCTTTACTGCGCGTACCGTAAATTGAAATTTTATCGTCTTTTAGTCATGAATTGTGGGAGAACTTTTTCAGTTCAGACTGAGCTAGAGACGCGATATGTGTCCTCGATGGACCAAATTGCCCCTCGTAACCACTACTAAATAATGCGTTTTTTTTTGGTGGGGGGGGGGGGGGGTTAAAAAAACTTTCTGAAATGAATGGTATAACCTTTTTTCTCAAATTTGTTATTCTGTCGGTAATTTTTTTCACCCTTTATTTTTTGCCTGGACAGAAAAAACAACTTAGCCTAATGTTAAAAATCCCCTCTGGCAGATAACTGCATGTAATATCCTTGTCATTTACTAGCATCCGTACGTTTCTGGCTCGAGCAGAATTCGAAATATTTCTATCCAGAGGTTTTGCAAAAGTTGACTTCGGAAGAAAAATTAGGCCTTTCTTTTAGCCCGTGTCACACTATCAAAATACTCCATCAAAATGTCAAGGTCAAGTGCTGTATTTGATCTAAGTCATCGAATAAGCCAATCACAACACCTGACCTTGATATTTTGATTAGCGGCTTTGATAGTGTGACACAGGCTAATGATAATCAACTCTGAAATATTTTTAAGGGTACCTCTGATCAAGATGAAAAGAAATTGTTAAAATGTCATTTTTCTCGGCAACGTCTTCCTGAGTAACTTATTCTGTAAAGTCACGCGGTAAGAAGAAGGGAAAGGGATGAAAGTAACAGTTGTACAATAATAAAATATATGGAAGCTCATAACCTGACCGTCTTTAAGAACAATTTGTATTGCCTAACCGTCAGGGGCTGTCTACGGTAATTCATCGTGTCCAGCACGAATAAGTAATATTACTATGGAAGGTGCTTTGCCCTTAGCACATTTGGACAAAGCAGTAAAGAAATCATGTAATGCTAATCAACAAAAATGCTATCGATCGATACGTATTTGCAGCAATAAGCACTGTTATTACTGTTCAAAAATGCATTTTGATCAATGACGAAGGATACGTTTGTCTAGATGTTAGTCAAAGTGTGTTCGTGTTAAGAAAATTTTAAGCTTAAAGCTCTCTTCGTGGAAAACTAAATTCAGATTCCTACATATGCCGCCCAATTATTTCGTCAATCGTATGTTTGTTGCAATTTGACTGTTGTCACAGTTAAGCAATAGAAATTGATCGATAGTATTGAAAAATCAATTTTCCCGCCCTTTCCACGAGATCACCACGCTGAATGACGTTCAATCGGACTTCATTTCGCAATATTATAAACTTCTATTTCTGACTCATTTATAAGTGCGCCCATCTGCACAAAGGAACTAATGCCTTGCACATAGTTTCCGAAATGAGAATGAGAAGTAGTTTTCTATCGCAAAATGAAGTCAAGTTCTCATGATTTTGTAGCACTGAAAGTGCGTCTAAACGCCTATTGCTGACAGGGGCTGTCTGCAGCATTGTCCTGCCGTGATAGCGAAGAAATCTTAACTCAAATTTTTTAAATTGAGTTTACTTCAAAATTTGTCCCTTCTAATTTGAATAAATAATTATCACTTTCGTAACTAGTTAAAACAACAAGATTCTTATTTGTGCAGAAACCAACATAAGAAAGCCGAAATTGCGCATAAATTGTCATTGCTTCGAACCATAAGCAGTTGGAGGGGTATCATTCCGTCAGAGAATTAATGAAAGCTGTACTTCTCAGTATGAATTGCCGCCTTTTTTGCCATTTTCTAATCTTGAAACGTGTTATTGTGTGACTGGTGGCAGTTCGATAGAGTGATAATCTTCTTTCATTAAAATTATCCGCTCAAGCGCTACTGAGCTTCTCAAAACTTCATTTTTGTACTTACGGCTCTCTTCGCTATCACGGCTATTTTATTTTACAGGTAGTGTAGTAATTAAGTAAAGTTATCTTCTCGGTATTTGGGTTTCATACCGAACATCCCTCTCTCCGCAACATTTCTAGCTCTTTTTCTCCATCTTTTCTCGTGTGCTCAGCGGGGGTTTCGACCGGATTTCGTCTCAACCAGAAGGCCCAATTTTTACTCAAGCGGAGCAACTGCATTAAGTATTAGGGCGGCGTTATGTTCCGTCCTTCACCAGCTGAAATTTTCTTCGACCTTTGAATTTTGTAACTTTACGCAATCAATTTTTCCTCGTCAAATGAAGATGCAAAATGATGATTCTCAAAGGCACAAAATTTATTTCACCACTCCATATCAAACCAAGACTCTCGCACTTCACAGATTTTTTCTTACTGAAATTTCGTCAAGTATACTGCTAATCACGTTAACAGTTGCGATTTGAATGCGGCGTTATGATCCGTCCTTCACCAGCTGAAATTTTCTTCAACCTTTGAAATTTGCAACTCTACGCAATTGATTTTTGCTTGTAAAATGAATGCAAAACGATGATTCTCTAAGGCGCAAGGTTCTTCACTCCACGCCAAACCTAGATTCTCGCACTTCACAGATTTTTTCCTACTGAAGTTTGGTCAAGAATATCGGTAACCACGTCAACAGTTGGGATTTGAATGCGGCGTCATGATCCGTCCTTCACCAGCTGAAATTTTCTTCAACCTTTGGAATTTGCAACTCTACGCAATTGATTTTTGCTTGTAAAATGAATGCAAAACGATGATTCTCAAAGGCGCAAAATTCAGGATTTCTTCACTCCATGCCAAACCTAGATTCTCGCACTTCACAGATTTTTTCTTACTGAAGTTTTGTCAAGTATATCGCTAATCACGTCAACAGTTGCGATTTGAATGCGGCGTCATGATCCGTCCTTTACCAGCTGAAATTTTCTTCAACCTTTGAAATTTGCAACTCTACGCAATTGATTTTTGCTCGTAAAATGAATGCAAAACGATGATTCTCTAAGGCGCAAGGTTCTTCACTCCACGCCAAACCTAGATTCTCGCACTTCACAGATGTTTTCTTACTGAAGTTTTGTCAAGAATATCGGTAACCACGTCAACAGTTGCGATTTGAATGTGGCGTCATGATCCGTCCTTCACCAGCTGAAATTTTCTTCAACCTTTGGAATTTGCAACTCTACGCAATTGATTTTTGCTTGTAAAATGAATGCAAAACGATGATTCTCAAAGGCGCAAGATTCAGGATTTCTTCACTCCATGCCAAACCTAGATTCTCGCACTTCACAGATTTTTTCTTACTGAAGTTTTGTCAAGTATATCGCTAATCACGTTAACCGTTGCGATTTGAATGCGTTCCTTCGTTCGGATGGATTTTGGATCTATGCCTATTGAAATATTTGAAGAAAAATGCCATGTCCAAGCCTATTGAAATATTTGAAGAAAAATGCCATGTCCAACATGAGCCTCACCATCAGTATTTCGGCCTAATGTTTTTTTTCATAGAAGTCGACAGTCTCCAGTCTGCGACGCAAAGATTTACTTCTTGGCGCATGATAAATTGGAGTCTATATGAAGATCTGTGCCTTAGAATTTATTGTAATAATTATATTTTTTCCGCTCTCACCGATAAGATCAAAGTCAGTGACAGGAAATGTTCGAACATAGCCGGATCGCGCCCTTGCGTCCGCCTCTTAGAAAATTGGAGTACGCAATTTTTTTTCATATCGATTCCTTGAAGAATCCACGAATTTCAGTCTGAATAACTCAAGGCTTTTGCCCTCAGCCTTCTTTTCGAACATGTGCTTTATCAAAGCCCAATGACGCACGAAGCTCAACCGAAACCTAGCCCAGTGAATTGAAATCAAGGCAAATGCCCTCCTTTTTTGGATACGGACCTCTGCTCAGTGACTTTCGTCAGAAAATTTCTGCGACGCCTCAATTTTAGAAATTGGTCAACGACCTTGGACGTATTATTCATCATTCAAGTTAGGCTGGCGGCGTCGGCGTTTACCGCCGTGGACAACGGACAACATTTCATCAACGGTTAAATGAGCGTTCTACGCCTGCTACAACGCTACCAACCCGGTGAGCATGTCTAATGCTCCGTGGGTGTTGAAACTCAATTAATCCGCAGATAGAATCGACGATAGGAGTGGAGTGCCTGAGCAGCCCCTTTTGCCAGAAGCAGCTTTATTCAGATGTGCCAGCCATTCGGAACCAGGGCTGTGCCTTTCTTCAAACAGATGACAGCGATGGATCGAGAAAAACACCCGAGTAGTACACTGAAGATGGGGAAAAGAAACTAGGCTGACCTCTAATATACTGAAGATTTTTGAGGTTAGGGATGTGGGTGAAACGACGTAGAACCCGGGATGTCAAATCTTAAGAGACCTTTTTGGAAAAACAGTGTAAAAAGCTTCCGTATCGTTTATTGCACTAAGTCGCTCGCTAATGACGGAGCTTACTTATGAGTCTATAAACGATGCGCAAGTTTTATTTTCAGTTTATTACTATCGCATATAGACGTATTTCTGTCAAACGGAACTATGTGCATTAAGACATGAGTCCTGAGAGCCATAAGACTGTGTGCATAACAGAGCTCAATTCATAATGCACATTGTTCGGTTTGACAGAAATACGTCCATATAATCTTGAGCTTCGGAAAAATAAGTAAGAAAAAAAAAATTGAAAAAAAAACGGGAAAAAAACAATGAAAAAAAAATAATGAAAAAAAAAACAATGGAAAAAAAAAACAATGAAAAAAAAAACAATGAAAAAAATGAAAAAAAAAAAAACAATGGAAAAAAAACAATGGAAAAAAATGAAAAAAAAACAATGAAAAAAAACAATGAATGGTTTAAAAAAAAAAATAAAAAAATAAAAAAAAAGGAAGACAAATGGAAATAATAATGAACATTACCTAAAATTTTTAAAAATAGATAGCATGTAACAAAGTCTGCAGGTCAGAGCCGTAAGACCGCGGTATATTTCCGTCGTTTAGATTTAGTTATACGCCTTTGGTTACTATTCAGTGTTAACCAGGCGAAATCAACCGAAAATTACCGAAGGCGTTTATATTACCGCTGCTTATAGCCATTTAATTCTGCTCTATTGAATTAAATTAAATACGAGGCATTTTCTCGAAGCTGAGTATTTTTGATAGCTCATAGTCAGTAAGAAAGAAAAAAAAAAATGGTGCAATTGCATCAAATCAGCCTTTAACTTGAACAGCCAAAATTCAAGACAAAGTATTGCTCCCGGTCGTTCGGCTCTAATCTGCAGTTATTTGATAGCATCTGCAAAGCATTAGAGAATTAGAGTCGATGCCAAATAATTAAGCACACTTCTAGACTGCGAAAGGAGATCGTCATTGAAAGTAAATGAAAGAATCAAGATGGCGGATCTTCAGTCGCAGTCTAGAAGTGCGAAAACTTATTTGGCGTGGACTGTATCATTGTAATCTGGTTGTCCACTGTTTTTTGTATATGCAATTTGTCATGTGGATTACATTTTGCAATAAGGAACCCTTTATTTCTGGCCCATTTTAGAAACAACATACGTGCCATTGGTTTCCCAATGCAGATATGTGTTTTTATGGGAGAGCCAGAGATAATGGTTCCTCATTGCAAAATGTAATCCATGTATGTATTGACGCGACGGCGAAACTCCCGAACTACTTAAATATTTTGTGACATCCAAAAATCTTGGCTCTTATTTTATTTCTTAAAGGAGAAAACGTGATTCCCCGAAAAATGTTCAAAATTTGCTTCGTTCAGAGAGGAATCACGAAAGTCTTAAACAATTGACGTTTGAGTAAGTTTGAGTGACGTAAGACGTTCTCCGTGTAAGAAGTAAAATATGACCGCGAAGTCTGTGATGTCGCAAACCAAGTTTTGTGGTTTGGTTCGTAGTTTCACCTTCGACATGAATCAATGATTACTGTTGAGAAATTCATTATCACCAAAGTTACTCACACATCGGATTTTATCCCTCTTTTCCGTACTTATATACATATCTGTATTTTCAAGACAAGGTTTTTCTACTAGCACGAGAATTCCGGCCTCGCCATCTATTTATCCTTTAGGGAGTTCCTTTATGTGTCAGTGATGCTCCTTGTGCGCTTTCTCATCGAATAATGACAGGTCTAAACCTATGAAAACTGTCGTGTTTTAAAATACTTATCGACGGCGTAAGTCCGCAATCACATATCTCGTTTGCGGTTTCTGAAAGTCTCCGCCTCTATGTTATTTTTTTAAAGGAGAACAAATTGACATCATTCCTTGAAGTTTTTGCATAATTTTTCCCGTACAGAGAAGGGAAATTACGGCAATTTTAAAGAATTGCCGTTCAGTAATGGGCCTGTTGCATGCAAGAGATACAGCCGTGCGAATAGACTTTCTAGAGGTTAAATGACACGAAAATTACGATGGTCACATTAAAAAAGTCTGAAATACACTCCTTACTGCGCAATTTGCGTTGTTGGGAACGCTTTTTTTCAAATTTCCCGCGTCTGGGGGCAGTTTTCTAACGGAAACAATTAACGGCAACTCGCGGCTGTTTCCGGTCAACTAAAACTGACAACATAACCTGAAAATCGGAGCTCGTGATATCGTGAAATGTAGAAGGATTGCGTTGGATATTTAAATTTGATCGATTTGGTTATCGCACAAAGCGTATATGGACCACTCTAAGAAATCACGTTGGGTTTGTAAATGAACTAAAGGAATAAATAACAACAACAACAACGACTCGGCATCTTCCGGAAATCACCGAGCCCGCCGTTTGCTCGTTTCCGGTGATTTGAAAACTGCCCCCAGACGCGGGAACTTTGAAAAAGCGCGTTCGTAACAACGCAAATAGCGCAGTAAGGGGTGTATTTCAGACTTTTTTAATGTGACCATCGTAATTTACGTGTCATTTAACCTCTAAATAGTCTATTCGTGCGGCTGTATCTCTAGCATGCAACAGGCCCATTTTCCTTTTAAAAAACAAAGTATGTCAGGAAGTCTGCGACGTCGCAAACTGAGTTATGTGATTGCCGACTTACACCGTCGATATGTAATACAGAGCGTTTCAAAACTAAGTATCCACCGTGGTTATATTTTTGACGAATTCGAATATTTAAACACTTATACAATCGTTTTGAGGTAGACCTCTTTTTCGTTAATTTCCATCCTTTGGCCCCTCGAGGGCGTTCTGGCGCTTTCCAATATTCGAATTTTTTCCACAGGATGTAGGTGGATAGGCTCTTTTGAAACACCCTGTATTTAAGCTCTGCACGGAAAAAAAACTTCGTGCGTGGGACTCGAAGTTTAGGTCATAAATGGGTCTCTGAAGTTTTCGAATTGAGCATCTGAACACTTTAGGTCTAGCTGCTGAAGTTTGGATCACACATCTGAAACTTCAGTTCTTACATCTGAAGTACTTCGGTTTTCACATCCGAAAAACTTCGGTTCTCACAACTGAAGTACTTCAGATGTAAGAACTGAAGTTTCAGGTGTGTGATCCGAACCTCGACAGCTAGATCTAAAGTGTTGAGATGCTCAATCCGAAAACTTCAGAGATCCATATGACCTAAACTTCGGGTCCCACGGACGAGGTTTTTTTCTCCGTGTGGAATTGCTCTCACTGTCTGGTCGAAATCGCCGCACTGTGTGCGGGCAGAGACGAAACAGGCAGTGAGAGTAAATAGGTATGCAATTAGCCGCTTTTTAAAGTATGTAATACAGGGCGTTTAAAAAAAAAAAAGGTATCCATCTTGAATATCTTTCAAACGAATTTGAATATCGAAAAACGCCGAAACACTTATTTAAACTTTTTGAGAGGGACTTCTTTTGCGAAAATTTCCACTGTTAAGCCCCTTAAGGGCGTTTCGGAGTTTTTCAATATTTTGAATTTGTTCAAAAGATACTGAAGAAGGATATCTTCTTTTATAACACCCTGTGTTTAAGTTGAGGCGTTGCTCTCTCTGTCTGGCCGAAATCGCTGTACTGTGTACGGGCAGAGACGAAACAGGCAGTGAGAGTAATTTGGTAAGCCATTACTGTCATTAGGACATAAACCATCATAATAAGTCGGATTAAAATCAAGGGCTTTTCTTCTAAATTAGGCTTGCACCCTCCTGAGGATTGCTGACTTGTGAAACTATCAATATCCGCTCAAAGCAGAAAGAGGGAATGTAAACAAAATGAAATAAGCACAAGTATTCAATACACAATGCGCAAAGTATTCTTTAATTGTCATTAATTTGCATCAGATTGAATCGGCATGTGCGAAAACAACTTTCGTCCATTTTCTCCATTTTTGAGAAAACCACAAAAAACTGTGCAAGTCTCATAACCTCTGGATTAAATAATGCCTGAAAGCTAACCTCCATCACCTTAAGTAGTCTTTGAAATCAAAAAGCTTAAGATGTGAAAAAATGGACTTTAGCATTGTTCTCCATAGCCTATTTAATTTCCAACTGTTCAATCGAGCATCTTTGAATCATTCGCTGCACTATTAATATGAGGACATCTATGAACCTTTTCTTTCTTCATTTCCATTTTCGTCCACTACGATCAAAAACAGTACTTTTTACATTGCTCACGAATTAGTTATGGCTCACTGTATGTGTCAACTTCTTATGTTGCTTTTGGATCCTGAGAGACATCGGAGTTCTGTACTATTGTAACATCCTTCTGTATGTATCCTACCAACATAAAATTCAGAGAGCAGAAAATCCACGAACGATTCTTACTTTCCTCAATGCCAGAATAGGTGAGGTATGTCGATTCCAGATCGCTGAAACGTAGAAAGTGCACTCAAGAGGTAACCCAATGTAGCCTTGAGCTTTGCGTAAAATGCACAAACCTATTTTTTTTTTCTTCTTCTTCAGTGAAAGCACTTTTTCCGAATCTAGTCCTTTCTCTCTCAGAACTTTCCTTTAAAAAACTTGAGTCGTCAAGCGGTCCAATCTCTGAACAGCCTCATCAGGATAGGTGTTTCTTGGTTTTAGGATCGAGCTATTTTTTTCAAATATTGACTAGCCACATTGTGGAATGACCCTGTTTTTCGGTTTTCAAGTTTGCAATTGCGACGGAATTTCTAAAATTATCTTCCATTTTTGCGCGTTTGTTTCCGTCGTCTGATCATGAAAAGGTGTCGCTTAGGTCGTTCTTGTTGGTAGCTCATCTGGTCGAGCGTGTGACGTTCTGATTAGCAATTTTTCTCATGGATTTTAAGTTTTTTGCACTCATCTCTCCTCAATTTTTTTTCATGTCTTCCTCATTAACCCTGTTTTATATCAATAGGGCAATGGACCAGTTGCCAAAGTTATGGGGAATTAAATCAGTTTTTTTTCTGCCGTTTTGTAGACGAGTCGGCTATTTGTCGAGTTATCTTATTGTATTTTTTTTTTTTTTTACACCCAGTGGATCAGAAATTTTTCCTAAGACGGGAGATTACAATTGCACACTTCCCATTGGAGGGAGGTGGGGGAGGGTTCAAACTTCTGGTCATCTCTTCTGGCTATGCAACCGTTTATAGTCAATGTCGTTTTGAAAGTTCAAGTAGCTGTGATCTCTCACTCAATTTTTTGGTTTCCTTTGTTTCTATCAGTTCGTTTGACAAACCATTTATATCTTCCTTCCCTTTATTACTTACAAAGTCCCATAGAACCAAACGCCCTTAAAAATGGGACTGCTGATTCGTGAAGTAGTTAAATTCATCATTTAAGCTCAATGCTGGTTTTTTTTTTCTCTTTTTCTTTTATTTATTTAATTATTTATTTTAAAGTTCCACTTTCGTTTTTGCAAACAGTTATTGTGTTTTGGAAGTGTTGGTCCCCCCCCCCTACTTGTTTTCTTTATAAGAAATAAATTAAAATTAAATTAAATGGATTTTTTTAACGTAGCTGAGAGAATGATGCTCGCGCTTACGATGTACCTTCTCGTAAGGAAAGAAACAGACCAAACAGAAAGCAGAACTTGGTTTTGACTGACTCCTCTTCTTTCCTCCTCTGCATAAGTACTAAGAATTAAATGATAGTGTAAGTAAGTAATTAAGGTTGGTTGGTAGATACGTTTATTTGGTGCTTTTAACAATTGAGCCATTAGCACCTCAGAGGAGAGATCAAAATGTAGTACAGTATGTAGTAGATCAAATGAGTACAGAATTTAAAAATTTCAAAAGTAGGGGCCACAAAAAGGTAGTACAAAATGAAGAGTTAGGACAAGGAAAGAATACATTAAATTTGGAGATTAATTCGTTTGAAAAAGAGAGGGATTTCACGAAAATGCTTTGAAAGGATGGTATTGAGATCAGAAAGTGGAGGGAAAATTTTGGATTAAGTAAGGAAGTAAGTAAGTAAGTAAGTAAGTAAGTAAGTAAGTAAGTAAGTAAGTAACTTAGAAAACCGTTTAATTCAAAATGTACGTTAGTAGCTTAGCAACAGCTTAAAAACCGCAGGGATGCAAGAAGTTCTTGACCTTCCTCAATTTATAATTTGCCTCAACAAAAATTTGATGATTTGCTACAATTGGGCCTCTTCCTAAAAGAACTCGCTTAACAGTTTTTTCCCTTAAAAGTAGCGCTATTGAAAGACTTCCTTCCAGCATTTGAAACAGCGCGCTTAATAGACTTCCTTCCAGCACATGAAAAAGCGCGCTTGATAGTTCCTTCCCGAAAAGCAGCGCGCTTCAAAGACATTCAAAACGAAAACCACGTGCCACGTGTAATTTTCTTCCCCCAACCCAAGTAGCACAGTGCAATGAAAATATTGAAATTAAATTGCAATTTGATTTCAATACAATTGTAATTTTTTACCATTAAATTGCAAAATTTTTACATCATTTAGTCGATTAATGCTGATTTTAAACAATCAACAAAATGAGTTCCATGTGTCAGAAAGATAGGCAATATGCAATGCATTGAAAAATTGCAACAAGTTTCAATAAATGGGGCCCCTTCAAATAGGAGCTAGGCAACATACACATCACTCAGTGGAATTGCAATATTGTTACAATGTAATTGCTACTTATGGCAATCAGTGCTACTCGGGCAATTGATGGAAATGGGTTTAATGGAGAAAAGACTGAAAAAAACCTCCCCTAATTTTTCAGTCCTTCTCAATTCTCGCGTGAGCTGCCATGCGATCGAGAAAATTTTGCAGCCCTGGTAAAGTGACAGAAATCCCCGATTTACCAGGGCTGAGGGGGGGGGGTCCATTAGGGGTGTGTCCATTTAGGTGATTCGATGGACGCCATATTTTGCGTCAGAACAGCATGCGATATATCGCATGCCGTTTTGACACAAAATATGGCGTCCATCGAATCACCGTAAAGGGAGCAAGAGGTACGAGCCGGTTTCGCACATCGCAAATGGGAGCTGATACGATGAGATCGGACCTCATGGATATGAGGTCAATGCTCATCGTCTCAGCTCCCATTTGCAGTGGCGTGGCGTGCTTTGCGGTATATCGATTGATATGCCATTTAAACCTATGGTAAAGAATCGATTATCAAGGTGTTCGCTGCGAACACCCTGATAATCGACCCTTTTCCATAGGTTTAAATGGCATATCAATCGATACATCGCAAAGCACGCCACGACACTGCCCATTTGCGTCGTGCGAAATCGGCGTAAGAGCCCGTTTCACCTTCACAGTAAGGGCTTCGATGCGTCTATCCGTGTAACAGGGTACGTGCCCCATGGGTTGACGGCACGTACCCTGTTGGATGGAGGCATCGACGCCCCCACTGTGAGTGTGACACGGGCTTCAGGAGGTCCCGGAAGTTCCGTTTCGGCAACGACTTGCATTCACAGCCGTGGCGCCCGGCGCGGCAGAACCGCCGTCAGTTCAGGTAAAAGTGCCCCCACGACGGTCCGTCCGACGATCGGGTGGACGACCCGCCGAACGACAGGTCCAGTTACACGATCAAATTGAGACATCAAATTGGGCCTCTCATTGGTCGCATTCTAATGCGACCAATGGGAGGCCCATTTTGATGGCTCAATTTGATCGTGTAACTGGACCTTACCGTTCGGCGTTCGGTCGTCGCCCGAGCGCCGGACTTCGGATCCGTGTGGGGAGCACTAGTAGGGGGGATCCGCAGACTCCGCCCCGACCAGAGGCCATGCCCGTGGATGGCGATGGGTGACCTTATGATCTGTGGTCAGCGACCTTGAATTACCTCGCGTTTGCCTCGGTAAAAGGAGTGATCGTGAGTGCTCTGAGTATGTGTACATTCAGGATGATCGTGTCGTCATCAAACGTGGGTGCGTGCCCATGTTTGACGATCATGCAATTGTCCTGATCGTACGCATTCGGAACAATCACTATTGCAGCTTTTACCAGGGCATGGTTACCTGCTGCGGGAAAAACAAGTCCACCTCTGCAGCGCGAGTCGGCGGGTAAGTGGTACCATCTAGCCATTTTCGTGTCTTGTAACTGCCGTTTTGGCAGTTATGAGACATGAAAAGAGTTAGGTGATGCCTTTTTACCGCCCCTTCGGTTTCAGGGGCAAACTTGTTTTTTTACCGTGGCCGACTGACTGGCCGAAAGACTAACCGAATGACTGATCGAATGACTGATTGAATGACTGACCGAATGACTGACCGAATGACTGACCGAATGACTGACTGACCGACTGACTGACCGAGTGACTGACCGAGTGACTGACCGAGTGATTGCCCGACTGACCGACTGACCGACTGACTGACTGCCCGACTGACTGACCGACTGACCGACTGACTGACCGAGTGACTGACCGACCGAGTGACTGACCGACCGACCGACTGACCGACCGACCGACCGACCGACCGACTAACGAACTGTTTGACTAACTGACCGACCGACTCACGGACTGACTGACTGATCGACGGACTGACGGACCGACTGTCCGACTGTCTGATCGATCGACGGACCGACCGACTGACCGGAGGAGGTGAGACATTCACTTACTCTTATTGTAGAAAAGTTCTTTTTCTTCGATTCTCTCTCTTTCTCTCCTTGTCATCTTCTCTTCCTCTATTCCGCGTCTCATTAACTTGCCCATTCATCCGAATTTCCCGCATGTACTACACTGAGAAAAAGCTATGGTTTATAAACCTATTAGTGGTAAATATGGAACACCTATAATAGTCGTAAATAAACTAATGATTCTCGGTCTGTGAACCATACTAAGGTCTCTGTACCTAATTAAGGTACATAGACCATAACTAAGGTATATGTGCTATTATTATATGTAGAGGTACTACTATTAGTGGTGTTCCATATTTACCTCTAATAGGTTTATAAGCCATAGTTTTTTCTCAGTGTAGATGAAGTTGTCGACATAACCCGTAAGTAACCTATTTAACAAAACTCAAAGCTGTTCTGTATCCTTCCATCCTGTCCCTCATTTTAACAACAGCACTATAGTGTCACACCAGCCCCACAACTTGCTCCATTCTGGGAATGACCTCTTTACCGGAGCTTCGGCAGATTGATGCGTCAGCATTTACATCGTCACAATTCATTCCGCTCATCAAACTTGCCTTCTTTACGGAATCTCTTATCAACAATGATGGAAGTACTCGCATGGATCTCCGGCCGCAAGGTCAATCATCGCCATCATCCTGCTTCTCAGAGGATCACAAATTGACTACATTTTGCAATTTGGACCTATAGATTCTAGCCTGGTTTAAAAACAACGTATGTGCCATTAGTTTCCCTATGCACATAGGTGTTTTTCCAGCAGAGCCAGAATTTATAGTTCCAAATTGCAAAATGCAGTCCATTAATAAGGTGGAGAGTGCGGGGCTCACAGTTCCTTTTCTTGCACTAGAAAAGTAAAATCTTCATGTCCTTCAAAACGCTACTCACGTAAAAGGAGTAAGAGAAAACAGCAATAATTGAAGATACAGGAGAAAAAGAAACATCAAGAGCTGCAGGAGAGGAAGCAGCAGCAAAAGAAACAGCAGGCAAAAAACAGAATATGTGGAGGAAGACGTAGAAGGAAGAAGCAGAGGCGCAGACGGAAAAAGGAAAACAGCGGTAGAAGAAGAAGGACCGGAAGAAGCAGCAACAAGAACAACGCCCAACTCTCCTGTGCTAAGGAAAAACGCCGTATGAGCATTCGCATGTCGCCTTATTTCCTCTCGGAAAGTATTTATTTTTCAAGAAAGTTTTGAATATTTTTCCTTGAAGTTTTCAGAGCTTTTAGATCAAATAAGCATCAAAATGCTATGAAAAAGTGAAAGATGAGTATTTACAAATTTTCCTGAAAGTTCGTGATTTGTCGAAGGAAATTTGGCAACGTCTGAAGGTTCATACGGCGTTCTCCCTCAGCACGGTAGTCCTGTCCTACCTCTTTTATCTGTACTTATGATAATTTTATTTTCCAGGTTATTTTATTTGTTATTTTAATGTTCATTGGTTAAAATTTGCTACCTAAGTTTTTTATTTTATTTGTTACTGAATTATTTCAGTTTACATTTTTAAATTTTTTAAGCTTCAGATTCTTTCAGAGCCACTCTGCCGGTGTATTGGATATACTTTAATTTAGTTACTTATCTTAATTTGAGTATCGGCGAGTGAAACTTTCCATCAGTGTCTCGAAGAGTGTTGAAGCGATCGATAGAATGATGATGATCGATAATGATGCATTATTCTGTGAGAACTAGTTTCTCTTGCGATTTTTACGAGTGATCTGCGAGTCAAATTGAGGATAATGAGCAAAGAGAGAGTAAAGTCGAGAACGGTGAGTACAATGTGAGTAAAGTTAAGGAACAGAGAGTGAAGAGTAAGCTAAGTTATTTAACAGTGAGTAAAAAGTGAGTTAAGTTGAGAAACGGTGAGTAAAGTGCGAGTTGAGAAACAGTGAGTAAAGAGTGAGTTAAGTTGATAAACAGTGAGTAAAGAGTGAGTTAAGTAGAGAAACAGCGAGCAAGAGTGAGTTAAGTTGAGAAACAGTGAGCAAGAGTGAGTAAAACCGAGAAAGGTGCGTAGAAATGATAAAAATCGAGGACGATGAGTTGTAAGTGAGGACAATTTGGAACAGGTATTTGCTGGTGAGAGGAAAGTTCGCGAAACGCGAGTAAGTGTATCGGTAGCCCTGATTTCAATACTATTCATTCATCACCGATAGTTACTAAGATTCACCACCGTGCAACTATTCAGAACCTTTTTTACAAAAAAATAGGGAGTAAAGTTAAAAAAAATGCTTATTATGCCAGACTGTTGATATTTTTATACACCTATCTGTAAGCTTTAAGAAAATATGTGGTGTGCCTTTGATATTAGTTAATGCACCTCCTTATCTTGCATATCTTGATTAACCTTGAACATCGAGAGAAAAAAGTAGCTTGGATCTGTAGTCCAGACTCTTAAAATCATTGACAAAAAAAAGTACTCTCGATTAAATCGAGAACCAAGCCTCTTAATTTAACCGGTTTTCTTTTTGATTCAAGCAAAAATCCGATTGAATCAAAGAGTATTTTTTCTTGTCATTGTTTTCAAGAGTCAGGACTCAAGATCCAAGCCAATTTTTTTCCAGTGTTGACTGAGAGAATTTTAAATGGCCTAATAAGCTTCGTTCTTCGTAATTTTCTTCATTTATTAGGTATCTATCTATCTATTCACTTTCTCATCCATTTTCGAGGAATGGAAAGAAAATCCGTAGCGATATGTTATTATATATGAGTTTTCTTGTTTTTATATGATTTTTCTGTCGTCGAAAATTAGCGTCTTAAGAAAATTGCCTCAAGTGACGGCACTTAGCGATGCGCCCTGATGAACTCCGCCTTTTTTCAGCAAATTTTATCGTGCACTTAGTAATATTCCACGAAATATTTGTCACATTCTTAGTGATCGATCAAAGACTTCGAAAAATATGTAATTCCAACCAAGAACTTCTAAATTGTAGGTTTCCGGCCGTTTCATCAGAGATTTTAGTTAAGCTTGATTTTAGTAGATTTTAGTAATGAGCTTTCTTGTTTTTATATGATTTTTCTGTCGTCGAAAATTAGCGTCTTAAGAAAATTGCCTCAAGTGACGGCACTTAGTGATGTGCCCTGACTCATCGTCAGACTTTTCATGACTCATGGCACTTAGTGATGTGCCCTGACTCATCGTCAGACTTTTCATGACTCATAAGTCATGACTCGTAATGATTTAAGATTAATTAATTATGTATCAAGTTATGTTTTATCATTTCTACAAAAGCAAAGTCATCGTTACTTTCTCATGATTCCAAGTAACCAAATTTATTGAAACAAACACAATAATTGATGAAAAATATTGCATTTGCCGCACAAATTGACATCATCATAATGGAATGATGCATAACATGCTCGGCATGCTCTTAAGACATGCATCATGATTTTTATTTCTCTGGTTTCGTTCTATAAGCCTTAAACTATCATTGTACCTAATCATTTTATTTTCATGGTTTGCCTCTCCTGTCTTCATTGCACGATATAACATGTAAACACCTTATTTGGGCAGAATTTAAGTTAGTTCACCACGCATAATTCAGAACCTGGTGAATCTGTAATTTTTTCACATACTTAATATCGGCTAATTTTTTCAGTGTAAAGTGCGGTTTCAGTGATGAAGTTGTGGGTGCTTTCAGCTTGGCGTCGGGCAATCGGATAACCCTCTTCTGGTACGTATCTAATAGTTTTTCCATTATTTTCTTTCAATTTACACATACACATACGTACATTACATTACATTTACATCAAATTGCAATACTTAATCGGTCTGCAGGGCTCTCTTGTATCCCTCTGAGGCGCCTTACTTTTTGCTCCCAAGATATGTATCAAAATTAAAAAAAAAAAAAAACAAAGAAGATACAGCCGTCGCACAGTGGATCGAGTCAAAAAAAAAGTCTGACATGAAATTTTTGGCTATTTCTTTTGATTTTTAATTCATCACAAATTCAATTTCGAGAGACGTCTCACAGTGAAAGTTTCACGAAGAAACCGATGGAAACACTCTCGAGCTTTTTTGTTTCATACTTTTGAAAACCAAGCTTTCAAAGTTACCAGATTATGTCCGACTTCTACTGACTCTGTCCAGTGTGCGTCGTTGCTTGGGCAGCAATTGGACTCACTGGAGAAAAAAGTCGCTCGGATCTAGAGTCGCGACTCTTGAAAACAATGACAAGAAAAAATACTCTTGATTCAATCGGATTTTTGCTTGAATCAATAGGAAATCCGCTTAGATTAAGAGGCTTGGTTCTTGATCGAGGCAAAAATCCGACTGAATCAAGAGTATTTTTTCTTGTCAATGTTTTTTAAGAGTCTGGACTCTAGATCCAAGCTACTTTTTTTTTCCAGTGCTTGATGGGAGAAATCGAAATTCTCAATAAAGTACGGAAATTAGAGATTTATTGGTAAAAGCCCAAATTATTCCGCGGCCCCTCACCTAAACACTCAACCCCCCCCCCTCCCCCCACCTCAACTCTCGAAAAACGAATGATAATAATCAAGATTTCTTTTCTTTAAAATCATCGAAAGAGGGTCACCAATTTTCCAAGTGCTGCATAAAAATCTCAGAAACCTACTGGATCGGATATTGTCTTTCTCTTTCGAAATACGTCACTGGAAAAAAGAACACCTTGGATCTGGAGTCCATACTCTTAATAACATCGACAAGAAAAAGTACGCTTGATTCAATCAGAATCTAGCTTAAATCAAGAACCAAGCCTCTTAATTTAAGTGGATTTCGTTTTGATTCAAGCAAAAATCCGATTGAATCAAGAGTATTTTTTCTTGTCAATGTTTTCAAGAGTCTGGACTCTGGATCCAATGTGTTTTTTTTCCATGTTTTTCGTTCATGGGATCGGTTATGTTAGCTTCAGCGATTAGTCTGCTCCCGATCTCTACAATCCAGTGGCGAAGTGTCGATTATCGATATTTCTCCATTTGAAGCTATGGTAAAGAATCGATTATTGAGGCGTTCGTTGCGAACACCCTGTTAATCGATCATTTTCCATAGGTTTAAATGGCAGATCAATTGATATTACGCAAAGCACGCCACGCCACTGCGCACTCTTATCTTCTCCCCACCTGAGCAAGTCAGTTTTCCTAATTTTCTGAGCAAAACAGAGCCTTTTTCCCCTCGAAGTTTTTGGCACCGTCGATAGAATTTCTCCGCAGGAATAATGAAGAGGATTACGTAACGAAAGTTCCTGGTAAAATCTTTGCTCTCTCCTCACTACACCATTGCTCGAAACTGTCTCTTCGTTAATTTGTTCGGCCATTTATATCTTCCTCGTTGTCTATTCTAAGGTTATGTCCCTTAACAGGGTGTCTAGCGACCGGAAAAACCGGGACATGTCAGGGAATTTTTTTTGTTTGTCAGGAAAATCAGGGAAAACGCCAGGGAAATCGGAAAACACGATTTTTTTCGGAAAGTGTTTCGCGAATTTTACTCCAGCGGAAATTTCTATCAAAATTTTTACCCGAATTTCTGATGATGTCTTATAAATTTTAAAAATGATGCAAAAATATCTCGCATAAGTTAAGGCACTATCTATGTTTCTCTATTTGTTACATATATTCCTGAAACATGAACACATTCTCACTTACATACATTCAGTCCAACCGTGTCGCAATATTAGGAATATTTTTCCTATAGGGGATTTTAAGTTCTCTTTCTAGTTTCTTGACCGTTTTTGTTGGGGAAATCAAGGAAATGTCAGAAAAGTTTTTTTTTTTTCTTTTTTTCTGTGAAAATTGCTAGACACCCTGATGCTTAGTTTGATTGTTCGTAGTCTCCATTTATTTTATGCCAAGGAAAAACCTAACAATTTTTTTATTTTCTTTTTTCTAGAATGGCGTCGTGTGTGCTGTAAGCTGCTAATCGGTATGTATATCATGTCTGAACTCTTTATACGAAATTTAAAAGATAGAATGTAAATGTCGCAGGCAAATAGTAAAATCAGCCATTTTTTCAAATGCCTCAGCAAATGGTTAAATATTCTAACTGAGATTGAAATTCCGATTCTTTTCCTAATTTTAGACAAAACATGTAATCGTTCCCGTAAGAATAAATTCTCAGTAAAAATTTGCATCACACAATAGTATTTTAAATGATTTTTAGCTCCTGAGCAGACACTCATATCTTGCAATTTCTAGCATGTCATGTGACAGAATTTTTAGAATTTCAACATTTAAAAATATGAGAAAGCAATTGAAGAGGAATAGACAAAAAGAGTTCGTAGTTTTGATGAGTTATTTTTCCTAAAATATTGAGAACTCGTGAGCTCTCCGCCATAAATTCACAAAATTTTGTGACCGTCAGAATTTAACTATATTCCTAGGCATTTGACAAAATGCCTGATTTTACTATTTGCCTGCGACCTAAACATATCTGAAACTCGCCGCGCCGGATCACATTTTCTTCCCGTATTGGGGATCTAATAGTTTTTCAAACTCCGAAGTAGGTATGTGGTAATCACGTGAAATGCAATGAAAAACTTAGCTTTTTGCCCATCTCAAGTTACTGACGATTATGAATACTATGCTCGCATCTATAGAAGACTCTTTTATTTTCCACCATTTTAAGATGGACATTTTGTGAACTTCATGATCTGATTCAAACATTGGAAATGGAAAATTTGCGTACGTGCCGCGATGTTCAGGTGAGGAAAGCGTAATTTTTCACTGAATGATGAAAATTGCATGGTTTCTCACAGCTTCACACGCGGAAGCAACTAAGCAACTATTCGAGCACCGGAGTAGGTATGTGGTTTCACACAAAATTGAAGGGGGATTATAGATACTCGCCTATCATACAGGGTGTCTCACGAAAAAGGAGCCACCTGGAATATCTGGCGAACGGGTTGGAATTTCGAAAAACGGTAAAAGACGTGTTCGTTTATATCGCGGGGGACACCTTTTGACGTATTTTAAATTTTCCCCAACTGCGGGAGGGGCGCAAGGCGAGGGTGCTCCTCCCGTAAATCGAACTTTTCAAAAGGCACTTCGATATTTTTATTTCAGAAATCGATTCTACGCAAAAGAACAAGGCACCCTGTCCAAACCGGATGTAAATCGGACAATTTTTCAGCGATTGGCAGAGGATAAACCATTTTTCTAATACTCTTTTAAAAAAATCCCCACGCCGCACTATGGTTTGAGAGCGCCAAATCGTGGCCAAAAATCCGATTTTTGAAAGTGCAAACATCTGGCAACCTAGCATGCAGCCCTTATCTACATCCCTTGGCAAATGTGAAATGGCCTATCGAATTTTTTTAAAGTGTTTTTAAGATCTGATATATGGTGGCCAACTTCACATACTCTGATAGGTAAATGAAAAAATGTGAGAATTCGAGGTGAACATCACCACATACTACCTTGTGCTGTTATGTTAAAAGTCGGCATGGATCCTCGATCAAATATGGAACAGAAAGCTCAAAGGGAGCACTTTTTGATAGTTTAATCGTTTTTAGTATTAAGATTAATGACCACCACGAGACTTCAAAGTTTTGTCCTAATTTAGCCAAAAAATGGCCTTCACCTTAACTTTTACCAACTCGCCTTCCTGTGGTGTAATGGTTGTAGTGCTAGCAAAGTGTAGTCTGCCGACGCTCAAACGACCAAACTAGTCTCTTGCAGAGGGGATGGATAGGTGCAGATAGGTGCTTTTTTTTGGATGAACCAGAACTTTTAGTTCCTTGGTGTAAAAGATAATGCATTTATAAGGCTGACATCGCAGTCGTCTGCTTAATCTTATATGACTGAAATAAATGTTAGTTCTGCCTGAAAATCTTCTGGAACCTGGCAAGTTTTAGTGAACGCCGGGAGAGCCTTCAAATACTGGCTATACTTCCCGCTTTATCGGGAGGGTAGTTTAGTTGCGTGACCCAACTGAACGCTTAGAACGCCTTCAAATCTGGCGATACATCCCGCTTTGCCGAGAGGGTAGTTTAGTTGCGTGACCCAACCGAACTCTTAGAACGCCTTCAAATCTGGCGATACCCCCCGCTTTGCCGGGAGGTTAGTCTAGTTGCGTGACCCAATCGAACACCGCAGTCGGCTGCTTAATCTTATTTTATGACTGAAATAAATGTTAGTTCTGCCTGAAAATCTTTTGGAGCCTGGCAAGTTTTAGTGAACGTTTAGTTAACTGTTAGTTTGTGAACGCTGGGAGAACCTTCAAATGGACCGCGTTAAACAGAAAGGAACCAAGCCACATCAGCTATTGCCAAATTTAATTGGGCGATTTAATTTTTTACATGAATGTAAGGATTTTTGTGTAAATTTCAGTGAAAATTTTCCATGGTACGAAGCAAATTCCTTAAAATTTTCAAAGAAATCCGAACGAACGTTCTCTCGTAAAAAAATTAATTGCCCAGTTAAACTTGGCAATAGCTGATGTGGCTTGGCTCCTTTCTGTTAAGCTCGGCCCAAATACTGGTTGTACATCCCGCTTTATCGGGAGGGTAGTTTAGTTGCGTGACCCAACCGAACGTTAAGACCGCCTTCAAATCTGGTGATACTTCCCGGTTTGCGGAGAGGTTAGTTTAGTTGCGTGACCCAGCCGAACGTTTAGAACGCCTTCAAATCTGGCGATACTTCCCGCTTTGCCGAGAGGTTAGTTTAGTTGCGTGACCCAACCGAACGTTTAGAACGCCTTCAAATCCGGCGATACTTCCCGCTTTGCCGAGAGGTTAGTTTAGTTGCGTGACCCAACCGAACGTTTAGAACGCCTTCAAATCTAGCGATACTTCCCGCTTTGCCGAGAGGTTAGTTTAGTTGCGTGACCCAACCGAACGTTTAGAACGCCTTCAAATCTAGCGATACCTCCCGCTTTGCCGGAAGGTTAGTTTAGTTGCATGACCCAACCGAACGCAGCCGGGAGGTTAGTTTAGTTGCGTGACCCAACCGAACGCTTAGAACGCCTTCAAATCTGGCTATATTTCTCGTTTCTCCGGGAGGTTAGTTTAGTTGCGTGACCTAACTGAACTTAACACATTGTTAGTTTACTCATTTTACTGCACGCAGCAAGCTGATACCATCAAAAGAGGCATTACAAACAGTGTTTTCTTTATCTTCTTTACCTTTTAATTTTTGCATTTTTCATGCGTCTTAGATAGAAAGTAAATATTTCGGCAATTAGTAAACATGTAGTATGTTATTATGTATTCAGTATGTTAGTCAACCATGCCTAACAAATGCCTTTATATAGTATAAACTGTTGAATGCAACAATTTCAAAGTATTTTAACCTTAAAATGCTTAAAACTGGGTGATTTTTAGGCAGAAATTGAAGGAAGATTAGCGCCACAACTGCCTCGAAATGCGCTCCAATAGAGTTAACATTTCAAAGGTTTCCGGGGAGGCCCCCCGGACCCCCCATTGAGCTGGGGGATATTCCATACCCCCCCAGTGGTGGGGGGCCAGGCCCCCTCCCCCATCAAAATGACCTAGCTACGCCTATGCCAAACTGTCATTTAATATGGCATCCAAATCAGAGTTAGAATTTGTTTCAAAATTTTAAGTTTTACGGGTCTGCCGCCATCTTGGATTTGATAATTTTGTAAATCTGAGGTCAAATTTGAATTTAGCGACCCAAAAAACATTGGTACCCTAAGTTGCATTTTAATCTGACCATTTCCTCATTTATGGCCACAATTTGGCGCTCCCAGACCATAGTGCGCCGAATGGGATTGCCGTATCAAACCAAACTCTCCGCCAAAAAAACTCTTAAGCAGTGCCCTTTCGATAAAAAAAGAACAAAATCTGCTGTACCCGAAAAGTGGAGCACGCGGAGCCCTTTTCTTCAACATTAAGATGCGTTTTTCCGAACATTTCTGAGGGGCGCTCATCGGGAGGGAGTAGTAAGTTCTGGACACGAATCAGAATTCTTTATTCTGAAGCATAAGAAACCAAATCCATGGAGAAACTGATAAATAGAAAAATAAATGGATTACCTTCTTTCAGGTGGGTTTCAATAATTTTGAGCCGGACCTTGAAGTTCTTAAGAACGCTGTTTTTCCGCGGTGCGTGACAATTTTCTGGAGTTGGTTTTGAATGACCGTTGAAGAATAAACGGGCATTTTAAACTTCTCCTTTTTGAAAATAAATGTTCTGATGAGTAACAACTGATTTTAAACTTTCATGAAAACATCAGCTGCGGCTTAAATCATTGACACGCACCTGAAAGAAGGTAATCCATTTATTTTTCTATTTAGCTGTTTCTCCATGGATTTGGTTTCTTATGCTTCAGAATAAAGAATGCTGATTCGTGTCCAAAACTTACTACACCCTCCCGATGAGCGCCCCTCGGGAATGTTCGGTAAAACGCATCTTAATGTCGAGGAAAAGGGCTCCGCGTGCTCCAGTTTTCGAGTACAGCGGATTTTTGCCTTTTATGAAAAGGGCACTGCTTAAGAGTTTTTTCGGCGGAGAGTTTGGTTTGATACAGCAATCCTATTCGGTGTGGGGATTTTTTGAAAAGAGCATTAGAAAAATGTTCCAACTTCTGCCAATCGTTAAAAAATTGTCCGATTTTCATCCGGTTTGGACAGGGTGACTTGTTTTTTTGCGTAGAATCGATTTCTGAAATAAAAATATCGAAGTGCCTTTTGAAAAGTTCGATTTACGGGAGGAGCACCCTCGCCTTGCACCCCTCCCGCAGTTGGAGAAAATTTAAAATACGTCAAAAGGTGTCCCCCGCGATATAAACGAACACGTCTTTTACCGTTTTTCGAAATTCCAACCCGTTCGCCAGATATTCCAGGTGGCTCCTTTTTCGTGAGATACCAGACACCCTGTAGGAATATTACTTCCGTTCATTATTATTTTACTTGGATCGATAGATAAGTCGCGTATTTTCCACGATAATGAGATGAAAATTGTGTGATCTCTGTGATCTGAATGCAAACTGTTGGAAAATTAGCGTTTTTGTCGCGATACTGCGAAGAATAATAGGTAATTTGCTTTGATTTTCAAAATCGCTGGATAGGCTCCGTATTTGCCGCGATTTTACGGTGAATATCGCGGGATTTTTCATTTTTTCAAAATTTCGCCGTGCAAATTAATTATCTTGCGCTATTTTGAGATGAAAAGAGAATACTTAATATCTCCTTTTTTTTGGTAATCCACCAGAAATATAGCGTATCTCTTGCGATATTGAGATGAAAATCGCGTGGTTCCTCACTTCTTCTCACGCGGATTCAACCGAGCAACTATTTCAATTCGTGAGTAGGTATGTGGTATCACACGAAACCGGAGGACATTCTTACACGGTGCTCCTGATAAGGGTTTAACTCGAAGTTGGTCGTGACTTAAAAATTTGAGCTGTAATGTCAAGAGGAGCACTATCAGATACTAAAAACCACAATTTTGCAATCGGTTGTTTGAGCTCCTGGCGAAATAATCGCGATTTTATGGTTGTTTTAGGCTCATGTAGGGCAACTGAATTTCTCCCCTGCCCAATTCTTCTTGGATTGATCTGAATTTGTAGTATGTTATTCTCTGGTATGAAGTACGACTTTCCTGAACTTTTCATGACCGAGAAAGTTTTTTGCCCGTGTTACAACATTGCAAAGTTTCAAATTCCAAAATAATGGATTTTGCGAACAAACTTGTGAGACCGGCCCCCTGCTTCTTGGATCCGTCCGAATTTTTGGTATGTTATTCTCCGATATGAGGTTAAAATGTCCTGAAATTTTCATGGCTGAAAAATATTTTTTCCTCTCGTTGCAGTGTTGCCAAGTTTTTCGAAAATTTTGGGTTTGGAGGTAACAAGATGGCATGGGCCCATGTCTT
>NW_017547107.1:6278472-6292228 GCF_001854935.1 Bemisia tabaci | reverse complement strand
TTTTTTTTTTTTTGTAAGTTAAGCATTAGAAATAACGCGTATTTCTTGCGATTTTGAGATGACAATCGCATGGTTTCTCACTTCTTCACACGTTGAATCAAGTGAGTAACTCCGGAGTAGGTATGTGGTGTCACGCAAAATTGAAGGATAATCATAGATTTTCGCCTATCATATATTACTAACGTTCGTAGACATTTTACATGGATCAATAGAAAAGTCGCGTATTTTCCACGATGATGAGGAAATAATTGTGTCATCTCTGTGATCTAAATGAAAACTGTCGGAAAATGAGCGTTTTTGCCGCGATGCTGAGGTGAATAATACGTTATTTGCTTTGATTTTCAAAACCGCTGGATAGGCTCCATATTTGCAGTGATTTCTCATTTTTTCAAAATCTCCGTGTAAATAAATTATCTTTCGCTAGTTTGAGATGAAAAGAGCGTAATATCTCTTTGTATTTGGTAATTCGCTAGAAATGTAGCGTATCTCTCGCGATATTGAGGTGAAAATTGCGTGGAATCTCATTTCTTTTCACACGGATTCAACCGAGCCACTATTCAAACTGAAGAGTATAAGTAAAAGGTATCATACACGAATGCCTTTCTTACAGCCTTTCGTCTATCTTATGTTTCCGATCCCTATGAATGTTATGCTCGCACCGATGGGAGAGACGCGTATTTATTGCGATATTCAGGTGAATGCTCTGTGATATTTGCGATCTGAACGAACGGCTGGAAAATTCACGATTTTGCCGCAATATTGAGTCGAATAACGTGTAATTTATATTGATTTTCAAAACCACTGAGTAATTCCTGTATTCGCCGTGATTTTGCGGTGATCATCGCATAATTAGTTCTCAAAAAAATTTCCGGAAAAATCACTTATTTCCCGCCATATTGAGATGAATAGCGCGTACTTAATTTCTTTTACTTTTGGCGATGTGCTAGAAATATCGCGAAATATTTCGTGACACTGAGATTAAAATTCCGTGGTTTCTCACTTCTTCACACGCGGAATGAACCGAGCAACTATTCGAACTCCTGAGTAGTTATGTAGTATCACAAGAAATTGAAGGAAAATTTTAGCCTCTCGCTAATTTCGTGTTAATGGTGTTTATGAATATTAGACTCGCATGGACAGAAAAGTCGCGTATTTTCCGCCGTATTACGCCATTAAGGTGAAAATGGGGTAATCTCTTGTGATCGTGATCAACCTGTGCCAAATTGTCATTTGTGCCGCGATATGGAGGTGAATTAGGAGTAATTCGTATTGATTTTACTAAACCAATACATTAATCGAGTGATCGCCGGGATATTGCGGTGATTATCTCGTATTTTCTCATTTTTTAAAGAATTCGCTTCTAAATTTGTGCATCTCCAGCCCTTTTGAGATGGAATCCGCGTAATTTCTTTTTGATTTAAGTAATTTACCTGAAATACTGCGTTCTTATCTGATAGAACTTCTCACTTTTTTATCCCCGGAAATCAGGCGAGCAACTATTCGAACTCCGGAGGTGGTATGCGGTATCATGCGAAATTGAAGGAAAATCATAACTTTCTGCCTGTCTCAAAGTTTCGACGTTACTGAATGTACCTATTTTGCTCGCATCGTTGAACATGGAAATGAAGTGCACAACTATCCGAACTACTGAGTATACTCGCGCGATATTGAAGTGAAATACGCATCATTTCGAGCGTTCACCACGATAGTAGAGTACCTATATTGAGAGAGTATGGCCACTGGGGTTACTACCTCTGATTGGCTCAGCCATCTTAGGCTGAATGGAGCCCTTAGGACCCAAAAATGGCGGACGCCATAAATTAATGAAATGCAAAATGACTCAAAATGTAGTTTTCTTTGCGTATCGTAACGAGAAATTTACCCAAATGCACTATTGCGACATCTTTACATATTTTTAAGGCTAATCGTGTGCAATTTTTGAGAAAAATGATCGTAGATGTAGTAAGGTTGGCAGCAAGTGCGGTTGGTGATAACCGTCAAAAGTTGGCAATGACCCCCCTCCCATCCACAAAAACCAAAACAAAGCACCGCCATTTTTGGATCCTAAGCCTCTCCATGGGGCCCAGTGGCCATACTCTCTCAATATAGGTACTCTACACGATAGTAGTGTGATAGTAGGTTACGCTCCACGGTCAGTTCAACAGCGTCTTGCAGCGCTCTCTTCCGTTCGCGCAAAACCACTTTTACGTGTTGACGAGGTGCTACGGGGAACGCTCTCCAACGTCTTAACCATGGTGTCTAGTTCTGTAAAAACCGGGAAAAACCGGGATTCACCAGGGAATGAAAATTTACCGGGAAAATCAGGGAATTTGTTCCAGAAACCGGGAATAATGTAGAAACTTTCATTGACCAGATAAAAACGACATCAGGAACATTTTTTGAACAAAAATTTTGGATGTGCGCCAAAGAAATGGCTGTAAGATTAATTAAAATCTAAATTCTTATTTGAAACTCTGGAAAATTAGTTTCCATTCCCCAAGAAAACCCCGGGAAAGTGGAAGAAAACCTAGGTTTCTCATCCTGGAATGAGCTCCTGAAAATCAGGGAATGAGCTTTGCCAAGAAAACTAGACACCATGGCACTTAGCGTTGGAACCGTCATCTTGTTTTATGTTTTTTTCCAAATTGCCAGAAGAACTCTTGTTTTTGCCGCGATACGGAGACGTTATGGATGTACAATTTCGTATGTATTTACAACAGTTCAGCTCAGCCTTTAGAGCCGTGGGACATTCAGATTTTAAAAATTAGACGGGATTTCTTCTTTTTTAGAGACCGTAGCCACCCAGGGGGGAAATCAATGTAGCGGGAGCCGTTCTACCAGGGAGCTGTTCGGTTACGAAATTCCGACCCGCTGAAATTCCCCAGCGCTGGGGGAGGTCCACGGTGGAACAGGCGAAGCAGCCATCCCTGATATCCTCGCCGACCCCACTCCTCCTCCCTCCCGGCGAGATGCCCGGATTTTGCGCGCAGCTAAGCCACCCCCCTCACCCCCCGTTTCGCGGACCGTTTACGGCGAGTACTCCGAGAGTGGAGGCGGCAAGGGACCAGGGTCTCCAGTCGCTTTTTTCGGGCCGTGCGGAGAGGCCGGATTCGCTCTAGTTTCCGCGTCGGCCGCTGAGCGCGCCACCGCCGCCGCGATCAACTGGTGTGAGCCCCCCTCGGGGGAGCCCGGGTCTCGGACTTCCGGTTGTGTTTCGGACGAGTGCACTTCCGGTCGCGTGCCTCCGTCAGTTCGGAATTGAATTTTCGAGGTGTGAGTGATTTGTTCGGTTCGGATCGATATCTCTCGGTTGTCGGTCGAGAGGACGGTAAGAATCGTCTATAAGTTATACGGAAAAAAGGAGATTCGACTCACTGTGTTTGTGTCGCGGTTTTGCTCTCAGCAACAGTAGACTGCAAGCTTTGGATTGCGCTATCTGCGAGGTTGGAATTTTAAAAGTTATTTGCGAAAGGTATGTTTAATGCATTGAGGGCGAGACCAATACATGTGAAAGCACATCGCGAAGAAATTCATAGTATTTCTATCTATGAAACTCATATGACCGAAGATTAAAAGTAGTAAAATGTATAAATAAATTAAAGCAACCACCTCTCCAACTTTTCAGGAATATAGCGGAGAACGACATATAGAAATAGATATCATTTCGGTGAAATTTGAACCGGTGTAACAAGCGAGTTAAATTAATTAAACTTTTCAATATCCACTAGAAATTGAACAGAGAGTGGTTTTGATTTTCGGGGAAAACTTGTTCAAAGTTGCCAAATCATATCCAGCCTCTGGTTAACCGCGAATTTCAAACTGAAAAATTAAGGGAAAGAAGCTCGTTGAAAGTGTGCGTTTTTCACATACCTAATGCACTCTGAAACGAGTTTCTCTCGAAATAGCTGAAATCTCTTTTTCAAAAGTATAATGTAATGTATCCTCTTGATCGTGTATGTATACCGTTCAATTTAAAGATGAAAATCAGGCCATGGTCAAAGACACGCCACGCTTGGCGGAATGGCTGTAGGCAACTCGTAGTATACTCTGAGACGAGGTTTACTTGAAATAAACGAAATCTAAACTTTTTAGAAGATACAATTCATCCTCTCAATCTTATGTACCTACCTTTCAATTAAGGTGATTCGACGGTTGTCATTTCTTGTGTCAGAGCGACGTGCGATTTATCGCATCAATTCGTACCTTAATATCAGCTTCTTGTCATTTTTTCGAATTTTGAGATCGCACTTCTGTTCACGAGACCAAAGAATTCATGAACCTTCGACAAAGAAATTCTACGTATTAAAGGTACGGGTTTTCAGAGGAAAAATATCGCATTCGAAAGCAGTTTCGATATCAGTATCGAATGCTATATTTTCCGTCTAAATAAACCCTGTCTTTATTTCGTTGAATTTCTTGGTCAAATTTGGTACATGAATTCTTTGGTCCCGAGACAACAGAAGTGCGATCCTAGAATTCCAAAAAAACGGCAAGTAGCTATTTATGT
Organism: Bemisia tabaci; assembly: GCF_001854935.1. Classification (NCBI taxonomy): domain Eukaryota; kingdom Metazoa; phylum Arthropoda; class Insecta; order Hemiptera; family Aleyrodidae; genus Bemisia; species Bemisia tabaci. The sequence continues at coordinate 6,287,721 of NW_017547107.1, read as the reverse complement.
GATAAAACGCACGTCGCTCTGGCACAAAAAATGACAACCGTTGAATCACCTTCATAGATCAAAATCAGGCCATGGTTCGCGGAATGGCTTCAGCATTTCATAGAACAACGATGATCCTATAAAGTGTTAAAGTATGTGCGCTCGGTTCTGACCTGAAGAAGGCAAGGGAACCATAATAGACTAACGTTTGCAATTCGGAACTATGATTCTTCGCTCATACGTAAAAACTCTTATGTACGTATAGGGAAACTAATGATACTTACGTTCTTTCTAAACTCCTCCGAAAGTAATAGTGCCAAATGGCAAATGTAGTCCAAAAAATCATCGTAAAATAGGGGGGAATATAGAATAGAATCGGCTAGAAGGTACGTTGGAAAAAAAAAAAAAAAAAAAAAAAAAAAAAAAAAAAAAAAAAAAAAAAAANAAAAAAAAAAAAAAAAAAAGGAAGAATAATAATTATCTAAGGTGTAATTACACATCGTCATAAACCATATGAAAACACAATATTTGACAAACTGCTCCAATTGACTTTCTGGAAATAATGTCAGCTTATGAAACGCACATTTTTAAGCACATTATGAAAGGGAAGAAATTGCCCCAAATTACTTTAAAGACCTAACATGGATACCAGACATAAATTACGAATCTGGAACTGAACGTATACTTATCATGTCGATATAGTGAAATTCAGGGTTGAAAATTTTTATAATCTAAATTAAATGCCGCACTTATATACTTCTTTTCGAGCAACAACAATTCCGATCATCTATACTCGCGGAGTTTGCGTTTTCTGGCACTTAGAAACCTGGTAACCTCAGAAATTAGTCTAAAAACCGAAAAAACTAAGATTAAAACCGAAAGGAATAAAACTTAAAACATTTTTAAGAAGAAGCGAAAGAGGTTGAGGTACCTTAAGTTCATATATTTTTACCACTCGATGATCTCACAAATCTTGATTGACCCAGCACTGCTTCAAATTGGATTTTGAAGTAGTGTTTTTTTGCGAAATATTTCAGGGGAGGCCCCCCTGAACCCTTCCTTCTCTGGGCCCTTAGACTTCCCTAGACCCTCTCCCTCAGAAAGTCTCTAAACATGCCCATTTGTAACTCGACCTTTCGCCGAAGAAATCCCTGGGTTCACCGAAAAGAGTACCCCTTTTCGGGAATGCTTTTCTGAAACACTGGAATCGAGTTGCGTGGTTTTAAACCATGGTGTCTTAGTCTTTTAAAAACCGGGAAAACCCGGGATTCATCGGGGAATGAAAATTTACCGGGAAAATCAGGGAATCTGTTCCAGAAACCGGGAATCTCTTTCATTGACCTGATAATATCAACATCAGTAACTTTTTTTTAAATTACACCTTTGAATTTGCGCCAAAGAAATGGCTGTATAATTAATTAAAATCGATATTCATATCTGAAACTCTAGGAAATTATAATCTTTTCTCCTAGAAAATCCCGGGAAAGTGGGAGAAAACTTCGGTTTCTCATCGGGGAATGAGCTCCTGAAAATCAGGAAAAATCAGGGAGTAATCAGGGAATGAGCTTTGCCATGAAAACTAGGCATCATGTTTTAAACTCTCTCCAGATTTATATTCCTTTGATTCGGACGAGGGAACGTGGAATGGAATAACTCAATTTTACAAGCCGAGTCCATCGGCCCGTTCTAATGATTTGCCCGATTCTCCCCCTTTTCTCGGCGATGGAAGGTGTAGCCGCAGCAGGGGCCGTCGGATTGTGGTCGCGCAGTCGAGAACTTTTTGCGGGCCAGCGGTGGTTTTCCCGCGGATAAGGGTGTTTTTTCAGAGATGCGCGAGGCGACGCCACCAACATTCCGGTTCCGTTTAATTGAATGGAGCGTTTGTCTGTGTGATTTTTAATAGCTTTTCTCGAATCAGTGAACATTGCGTACCCACTCACGCCGAATGCAGCCCCAATGAACGGGAGGCGTCGATAGTGAGCGGTCTGCTCGCTCGCCGCTGAGGCCTCGGACAAAGTCCGGCCTCGAGTGGTTTTTCCTCAAATCGTCGTTTTTGGACGAAGAAACGTAACCCCATTTCGTGGTCGCCAAATTGACTCCGACTATTCAATTTTTTACTAGATATTGTTATTTCGTGATATCGGGAAATATTAAGCATGATGTTTTTAAGACACAAGATTTATTATCATTCAGACATAGCGCGTCGCGGCGTGGTCTTCTACAAAATTAACTGAATTTGTGTGATGATCTCAGCAATTTGACGTGGCAGATACTTGAATCAGTGAGTTCGAAAACACACCAACTCGGAAAGTGGTACTAAGCCGTAAAAAAGTGAAAATCGAAAAAAAAACCCGAGTTGGTGTGTTTTCGAACTCACTGATTAACTTGTGGCTAGTATTAATAATAATAAAAAAAAAAAAAAAATACCCGTAGTCCTGTTTTCAATTTTTTAAAAAATATTCACAGGTGTCAAAAATTTAACGTTTTGAACTTTTAAATGCGTTTTTCTCGAAACTGTGATTTTTCGAGCACGCCCTTTTACCGATAAATGCCTCAATTCACAATTACAAGAAAATCATAAAATTACATAATAATAGGTGCACAATGTAGGTCGTTATAGGTGATAGCAATAGGTATATAGTGTAGGTCATAAAAGGTAATGGTAAAGATGATGGGAGCCACGAGTGAGTTATTTTTACTTTCTCGCTCCCCTAGGGTAGAGAGGAAGTATTGTCATCCTCCAAGAAAAAAAAAAAAAGTTTTTCTTTATTTGCCCGGACTGAGGAGCGAACTGTCGGACTTCTTGGACCGCAGCGCGGTATGAAATGCGGACGATAAATCGATGATGAAATTATAATTATTTCGCAACGTCGCGGGACGAACATGAATATCCAGACCTTGTGGGTACCTTCATTCGTTTCTGCTTCCCTTCCTTGAAACTTAACAAAACTATAGGTTTTAATGAACTCGTATTGGCGGCTAAATAATGCGAAACTACCTAACTTCGTTTGCAACGTTGCAGTATTCCTCCTGGCATTCTTCGATGTTTCTTTAGTAAACTAGTCAATGTAATATCCTGAACACTTCTTTGATTTTGCTGCCCTATTGGGTGAATATTCTCTGGGCATTTTAAGCCATGAAGTAGGCTTGCCTCCTCTCCTAAAAATGAAATAGTAACGGAGATTTTGAAACACAGGAATGGAGGTACGCGGTTTCGCACTTTGGCCATCGGGGGCACTGCCGTGCTAAGGAAAAACGCCGTAGGAACATTCGAGAGTTGCCAAATTTCCCCGTATAAAACATGTATTTTTGAAGAAAGTTATGCATCTTTCTCTTTGAAATTTGCAGACCTTTTAGATAAAACTACGAACCAAATCCTCTGAAAAATCGTAGACAAAATATTCTCAAATTTTCCTGAAAACTAGTGATTTGTTGAAGGAAATTTGGCAACGCCTGAAAGCTCATACGGCGTTTTTCCTTAGCACGGCAGAACAGAGGTCCCATGTGTGGCTCTCGTTTTGGACGATGCACCGGCACACTGTGGATTGAGTCAATCGGAGAGGTCGGAAACAACACGGTATTTTTTAAAGCATACTACTCCGTTATATCGAAATATTGAGATTTTAAAAATAGTTTCATTGGTTATCTCCTGAAATTTTCTTCTATAAATACTCCATATGATTCAAAATAAGAAGACATAAACATCAAATGTTGCAGTTTTAGACCACAATTTAGGTATTTGGAGTGTACACTGGAAAAAAGAGTAGCTTGGATCTAGAGTCCAGACTCTTGAAATCGATGACAAGGAAAAATACTCTTGACTTAATCAGATTTTTGCTTAAATCGAAAGGAAATCCGCTTAAATTAAGAGGCTTGGTTCTCGATTTAAGAAAAAATCCGATTGAATCAAGAGTATTTTTCTTGTCATTGTCATTGATATCAAGAGTCTAGACTCTAGATCCAAGCGAATTTTTTTTTCCAGTGTAGCCAAGTGCTAGAAATAATGTTATATTTTCTTAAAAAAAACTTACATTTTATTAACAAACTTTGACCGAAGTTTATATTATTGAGAGTGGTGTGTTGATCTGTGAATTTGTTATCAATTTTTACCACTGAAATCTGTTACCTCGTCTGAAATTAATTTACGGCCATTGTGATTCATATTTTGTGACCCTGACTATGAAGCGCTTGCTTCGCAAAGTCTCGGCCACAGTTTGTCAATAAAATGTAAGTTTTTTTAAACAAAATGTTACATTATTTCTTTAGCACTTGGCTACACTCCAAATACCAATATATTCAGTGCTACTACCGTTTAGACATTGTGTCATACAATGTTCGCTGAACTTGATTCAACAATTTTATGTCCAACCCCTCTGATAGACTCGATCCATTGTGCGGCAGGGCTGAACTTGACGAGGACTTTCAGGGATGAGTGTTATTGGTTCGTATGGAGCACTTAGGCAAGTTTGCGATGTCCTGCTTTTGCCTTAGTTGCGACTGGAAGTGGGCCATGGCACCACTTTAACAAGCTCGGATACCAACTCCTTCAATTTTAATTGAAAAGTTTCTACCGTGGCCCAATCCCTCGTTCTCAGGAGCTGCGTTTTAGGTTTTCTTTCCGAGTGCTCGGCCGTGGCCAGAACGCACTTGTTAAGGCTTTTTAAGGTTTGGATCAAAGAATTGCTGGACATATTTCCTCATCGAAATTGTATGCATAACTCGTGGACGTAAGACGTATGGGCAAATAGGGTATGTAGCACTCAATGTAAATGTATGGAAACGAATGTACGTTCACAGGGTTGCTTCAGTCAGGGAATACCGAGAAAACCGGGGAATGTCAGGGAATTATAAAAAGTCAGCAGGGTGTCTAGCATCAAGATTCTCCCGATTCTATCAGGATTTGAGGTCAATCAGGATTTAATCCCGATTTCATCAGGATTTGAGGAAAGTCGGCCGTCCGATCAGATTTTTTTATCGAGCTATTTTTCTCCGCAAAAAAATTTGTATTTGATCAGGATTCGGAAAAATTATGAAATCAGGATTTTGCAGTCAAAAATCAGGATTTCCTAATATTAAAAAAAACCTAGACACCCTGGTCAGGGAAAACCTTGAAATGTCGGGGAAAAACAGTTAAGCCACCCTTTTTTGCTCTCTAAAATGGGCTCAACGTTTCGAACAACGAATTTTGCCTGAACATTTTTTAAAATTATATCCTTGACCATCTGGCAAACCTTCAACTGTCAGGGAATTTTCCAAATGCTTCAGGGAAATTCAGTTTCCAAATTCTGTGGCAATCCTGTGTACGATTTGATAAAGGCATTTTGAAACAGAATACGGAGTTTTAGATTTACGTACATAGGAGGGAGCGATTGAAGTATTGAATTTACAAAGATATGGAAAGGAAATTAGATAATGTTACTTTAAAAAAATGTGTAGCATCACGGTTTCTTTCATATTACCTACTTCGCAAGATTTTAAACGTTGCAATAATTATTGATGTAGGTACGCATTTTTCGCATTTAGGCATCGATATGTCTCCGGTATGTTCGATGGTCGTATTGGAAGTTATCTTATTTCTGGGAAGATTGTTTCACCCCTCCAACACGACTGAACCCCTCATCACTGCGGATTGGATTTATACCGTGACTCGTCAGAACGTCTCCACTCTCCAATCCCGTTTGAAACCAAGACGATTCTGCATCAAAGTATTCACTCAGGCATCGTTGACTGCGTTCGTTTCGAGGCCTCGGATAAAGGCGGGCTCCTAATGGCTTGCAGGGTTGCCACAGTCAGGGAAAACCGGGAAGTGTTAGGGAAAACATGGACACGTCAAGGAAAAATTGTTAATTCACCTTTATTTGCTTTTTAGAATAGGTTTGACGTTTTGAAAAACGAATTTTGCCTGAAAACTATTCCAAATTATGTCTTTTTAACCATTTGGCATATTTTTATTGTCAGGGAATTTTACTCAAAGGTGTTCGGGAAATCAGGGGAATATCAGGGAATTTCATATTCCAATTTCTGTGGCAATCCTGGGCTTACCTTGTCTTCGAAGTTATCAATTTTGTGGCATAATTTTGGTCAAAAAGGCATTTCGGGCTCATCGTGTCTTTGCTTTAGGTGTACACAGTAAGGAACCGTAATCAAAATCTTGTGTCAATGTAGGAAGTAAAACACAAGCTGTTGGTTGATTTTGTGTGTGTTTGTTTTCCCTGTGTAGAATCGACCACATCTCTGAGTTGAAGGACCAAATTTGTGTGTTGCAAATTTGAGTCCTCGTTATAAATTAGTTGCCAGCCGCGAGGATCGAACCTGGGTTACATCGGTAATAGTCCAGTGCGCTAGCCAGTCGCTTTAACACACAAGTGTGTTGAGCAACGAAGTCCTATAGGTTGACCTGACTCTAAAAAAGTAACACAGAGTAACACAAAGGACAAACACGGAATTTTTTATCTATGTAGATGAATAAGAATCCTCGACGAATGAAGTTCGTACGTAGAATCATTTTTCCCGAGCATATCGATTCATCCTGACCTAGTTATTCTTGAACCGCAACTTGAATTTTCTCTCGTTTGGGATTTTCTATTGTAAAATCGTTGAAGTAAGTTATTTTTATTCAAAGACGGTCATTTCTTTATTCCTTCGAAAGGAAAATGATAGAAAATCGCAGGAATTTTCGAAGCTTAGATTATAAAATACAAACATGAATATTACTTCAATTTTTAAGAGCATGTGTGCCATGAGGTCATCAGTCGTATTTTTCTTCACCCATCAAAACTTCCAACAGTATCAATCGGCTCTCTTTCAAGTCTCTTAGAGTTTTTTGGCTTTGAAATGTTTGCGTCTTACTGCATCCCCTTTCTGACGCGAAACCGAAACATCACTTGGAGATTTAATTGGTGTTTTGCACGAACCTAAGTTCAGTCTAGACGGATTTTGTTTTTCTCAGTGCATCCTCGTATGCCAAAGGATCCACAAATTATCCATCCAAATCAATCTATGAACATGCACACAGTTGAAACTGTCCATGTTTGTAGGTACTTGTTACATGTTTGGTTCCGTCGATCGAAACCGGAGGTTACTCTAAGACATCTGTGTATGAAGAAAGTGTCTTAATGACCTGATTAACCCTCGGTTACCTCGATGTCACTTAGGAGTTGCGACTCGCTAGTAATTGGCGCATTGGGGAAGGGAAGAGAACAACTCAACGTCACTTCTGAAAAACCTCTGTGATTTTTCTTTCCTCCGCGAAGTAAATTCTGAAAAAATTCAAGGATTGATGTGTATTTTTTCTTCTGAAAAAATAAAATAGGAGCGAAGATTTTTAAACACCGCAAACGAGATACGTGGTTTGGTAGTTTCACCGTCAATCAGCTATCTGCATAATGGAGAATTTGCAGGTGTCTAAAATTTGATAAATTTCGTGTCAAAGTGGATGCCACCACGTGAGCTGAACACGAGGATACCTTTGGTCCATAATTTGAACAATTATTGGAGGAAATACGACATAATAACTTAATCTTCTAAAATACATGTGTTCAAATGGGAAATGCTGCCAGATGACGTTACTAGGCGGTGTATTTTCTCATTTTTAAATCTATTTTTGTACTTTTTCCCGTAGCAGAAAAAAATTGCAAAACCAGCTGTTCAGGCACTCTCAGCTGAAGCAATAAAAAAATTGCGTGCAAATTCTCCATTCCAATTGAAATCCGAGACAAAAGAGGTGGAATACATATTTGTATATTGATGCATGATTAATCAAATTAAAAAACAAGACGACGGTTCCAACGTTAAGACGTTGGAGAGTGTTCACTGTAGCACCTCGTCAATACGTAAAAGTGGTTTTGCGCGGACGAAAGAGAGCGCTGCAAGACGCTGTTGAACTAAACGTGGAGCGTAACCGAGGAAACATAATACACACAAGAAATGCCTCCTCGTCATCATAGAGTAAAATATAGGGGTCATTAGTGAAGGGGTACTTTGCACCCAACAATTTTTCTAGAACTACGATGACAAAAATTTGAACGATCCATGAATGAGTCATTAAGTAAAAGCACGTTGCAGAGTTTTAAAACGTAAAGATATTAATTTCTCAAAGACAAGCCTGCAGGCATTACATAGAGTGGACAAAATAGGAGAAAAATGGTAGAAATGATACATAAAAAAAATTGAGAAACTAGGTATTGCTTCCAGCCACGAAAAATGGCGCCGATTCCCGAGCAGGAGCCGGAGCGGTGCGGGCCTTTACCAATGGATACATTAGTAACATCCCCGTGCAAAACGACGGGAAAGAGCGTAGACTTACACTACTAACGTGGTGAACGCTCAAAATGATGCGTATTGCACTTCAATATCGCTCAAGTATACTCAGCAGTTCGGATAGTCGTGCACTTCATTTCCATGTTCAACAAAGCGAGCAAAATAGTTGGAACTTTGAGACGAGCAAAAACTTATGATTTTCCTTCAATTTCGCATGATACCGCTTACCTACTCCGAAGTTCGAATAGTTGCTCGCCTGATTTCCGAGGATAAAAAAGCGAGAAGTTTCATCCGATTAGAACGCAGTATTTCAGGTAAATAACTTAAATCAAAAAGAAATTGCAAGGATTCCATCTCAAAAGGGCTGGAGATTCACAAATTTTGAAGCGAGTTCTCGAAATCCGGCTACTACGTTTGTTTCCTACCTCCTCGACAGAAGCGTGGAGCTTCCATTTCCATTGTCGTCGACTCTTTGCGACAAATTCAGCGTCGGATAAGCCAGCTCTCTTCGAGCCATCGCACGCGGTTTCGGTCCATCGATCCTCGATAGGTCGCTCTTCAAGCCCAGGCCATTACCAGAGGCGCAATCGATATCTCGGACCCCAGGCACCGACTTGAGACTCCGCTAATCTGCACCTTACACCGCTCCGTTGAGCGGGAACAAGTCGTCGCTTGGCTGACGAAAGGGCGTAACTACACATGGAGATGAACCCGGGAAAGCGTTGAATTGTATGGAGGGCAGGGTTCATTGCAGAATGTAGTTACGTCCTTATGTCTGGTAGGCGACGAAGTAATGCGCGCTCCTGCCCGGAAGTAATCCGAACGTACGTAGGCGAGCGTTGCCGCTTTCCCAAAAAACCGTTAACTTTCACCTCAAAGGCTTTATCGGTACCTTCAACGGCGGTAACAACCCAACTTTCAATTTTTTTTTCCTTTTTCCAATTTCGACCAATTGATTTTCAGGAATTGATTCGTCCCGGGAGCATAGGCGGATCCTACGGGGTGTACGCC
>NW_017547107.1:6130140-6267376 GCF_001854935.1 Bemisia tabaci | reverse complement strand
GTAAGGCCTTTTTTGTGTGCACGTCCGTGTCATTTCGCATGCTCATTGGTCTTTCATTAACCAATCAGAAAACTTCATTGAAAATCCCCGGGAAATTTAAATGTATTCTTCCGTAAAGGAATTAATGATAGATAGACACGTATAAAAATGGGATGTATTTCTTCTAATTAACCAGGATAAAAGGGAGGAATATTACCTACACAGGATAGTCCTGGAAAAACGGGATGTGACAATGTGTTTTTTTCCAGTGTAACGAAAATCTTGTTTTAATACTGGGAGTAAAACGGGAAGGAGCATATTTTTGTTTTGGGTTCTAAGGCCTCTGTGGCGAGTGAAGGGGCGAGGCCCATACTTTATCTATCAAGATATTCTACTGTGTATTTATTATTTTATTAGAAAATACTCTTTCGCAAGAACTTACGCCACTCCCTCTCCAGCGCGATTGAAACGAACGTCACGTTCTGGTTCTGGTAGATGAAATATGAAGAGGTGATGTTAGACGCGGACTTCTCGCGGGTTTTCTCTGTTTTCTTTGCTCCCTCTTTTATTGCCGCCGAAGATCTCTGGAGTTCGGATCCCGAATCCCATTCCGAAGGGGATTCCAGATACGGGATGCAAATTAGACGATTGCTTTTCCGAGTGGAGCCGGGCGGGCGCGATGCCGCGATTTCGGTCCTCTCGTGACTTCTCCGCCTCGGAATTCGGGTCAATTGAATTTTAAGTGGCGACATTTTCGGATCGGTTAAATGGCTCACACCTCCCAACGTGAACAGCGTTGCCGAACCACGTGTCGTGACACGTCGCGGCGTGAATTGCCACGTTCGAGAAAGTTTCAAATTGTCTAGTTAGCCTTCCTTTTTCATTCCCTCGACTAGAGTCCCGTTATAGACTATACTCGACGAGTCCCGAATCAAGATTTCATTAAAAAAAAAAAAAAAAAAAAAAAAAAAAAAAAAAAAAAAAAAAAAAAAAAAANAAAAAAAAAAAAAAAAAAAAACTTCATACACTGGATATTCGAACTAACTTTCCATAGCAAATTAAGTTTTTGACAACATAAAATCAACTTATAATATGGGACAACTTATAATGGGCCGTATAAACCAGTATGTTTCACAGTACTCCCACCTACATTTTCAACCGGGCCTACAAAAAGAACAAATTAAAAATAAGCGAATTAATACTGAGTCTCATCTCTGTTATTGCTTGCGGGTGGCATTTTTCGTATAATCTTTTTGGGTCGATTAAGTTGCCTTTTCATTTTTCGTTTTTGACAACTAAGACTCTAAGTTCATCGGGCAAATGAGGAAGGAAAGGTAATCCGACATCTTCCCGAGAAAGGAAGCTACAAGAAACTTAGGACGCGTTTTCGAAAGCACTTAATTTTGAAAAAGCATTCTCTGCCGTGGCTGAAGACATGCTTAGGGCAACCGAGATGGACTTTTGGCGAAGGTCCGCTGGGATTCGAGAAGAGAGCATATCCGCAATGAAAAGGTACGCGAGATAATGGGTGTGGAGAAGGACATCGTGCACGATATCAGGTCCAAGCAGTTGGTCCGGTATGGACATGTGCGAAGGATGGCAGATGATCGGTTGCCCAAGCAGGTCTTTGATCGGGTTCCTCCCGGAAGGCGACGGCGTGGACGTCCTGTGAAAGGTTGGCGACAAGGGGTGGAGGAGGAGATCAGAAGGTGCCAATTGCCTGATGATCTCTGGGAGGATAGGGGGCAATGGCGATTGGGCGGCGCTATAAAAGTGACTTTATGTATGTATTCTCTGCCATGGGAGAACTTTAGCACCCATACGTTAGAGCCCCTCATGGGGTGAGATGGAAAGTCGACCATCAAAGTCCACATGCACTTGGATAAGGATCCGAAATTCAAAAATTCCCTAAAATTCTTGGTTAAATCGATCGAAATTTCTGAGACATCTGGGGTATGAAAAAAGTGTCCTGTTACTTCTGTTCAGTTATTGTCCTCTTGAGGTTGCGTCTCGTTAGTAGCTAGCTCACTAAACTACCACTCACGTGATCCAGGTTTGATCTTGGCGGCTAGCGCCTATAATTTTTAACGAGGCTGCAAATTTTTAATGCAAAGATGTGGTCAACGCAACCCAAATAAAATCGAACGTAAAATCATAAACCGCCCGCTTAGGTTTACTTTGTGACATACTTAACACAAAATGTCGTTTATTTTATTTGACTACACCGTGCAGTTCACTTCTAATTAACAGCTCGAGGTTTACACTCGATGCCATTCTTTTACTTAATCACCCTGAAATCCGACAAAAACAACGAGCATCCTCAATGAGCAGGTGTTACAAAGGAAAAAGGGGTTCGGTGAGGGGAAAATGATGAGCAGAAAACGAGTGTAGGGGCGGAGGGGACGAGAGAAGGGTAGGAGCGACGCAGTTAACGGACCAAACAACAACAAGTAGGTATATAGGTTAATGCATCCCTTTTTTTTTATCTCGTAGCAAACCTCAGACGTGAAATCTCTTTCAGCTTAAAATTCAGCTGCGCGCGTCGGGAGCTCCTTCGGGGCTTCCCCCCACCCCGCCCCCCGCTCGCCGAAAGAATCGAGAATCCGACAGTCTCAAGCGTATAAACGCTATTAAGAATATTGCAATTCTAATTGCGAGCCATGTCGGAAGCGGCGTTTGAGTATTCGGAAGGGAGGGGGGTGACGCAGGTTTCTCGAGGAAAAAGCTCCTTGTTTGGTGATCATTAAATGAGGGTTAGCGTTTAAGGAGATTTAAGGGGAGGACTCGGCTGAAATTGTTTACTCAGCCGGAAAATGAGGTTTCATACGTTTAAACGACCACTGTGAGAATTTATCTCGTTCACGTTTAAATTTGAACATCGATAAACTTCATTTTTTATCTCGATTCGCGTATCGATTCTGTCGAAATCACACAGCTGTCTCTCCAAATGTTATGCCCTTCTATTCTGCCGTGCCAAGGAAAAACGCCGTATGAACTATTCGAGGCGTTCTTGAGTTTCTTTGGATAAAACACGAATTCCCTGTTGAACTTGTGAATATTTTTACTCCTAACTGTTCGGAATATTTGGTCGCAATTTCGCCTTAAGTTCATGAAAATTTCAAGGAAAAATATTCATAGCTTTCCTCTGAAATAAGCGTTTTGAGGTAAATTCAGCAGCTGGAATGTTCGCAGTTGTTGTACGCCGTTCTTCCCGAATACGGCAGAATTAGAAATAAATTGGAATGGTGTATTCTCAGCCTTGCTTTCCACAAAGATTTTACCCTTGCTTCGTGGAAATATCATACTGAATATTCTTAACATATTTTACTCTGCATCGTATTTACACTCATTAAGCGTTTTTTTTCTCGCTTCTCTTAAAACTCGTTTATTTTTTACGCTCTCTTCGGTTCATCTCTCTGAGTACGGATATTAATACACTTCCAAGTTTAAAACGTAAAACAAGTGTTGTAAAATTAATGTTGAGGCAACTTTGCTCTGACCCCAGCGTCTGTCTTAGAATGGCGCAACGACTGTGCAGCGCTGCACTCAGCGTCAAATTATGCAAAAGAGTCGACGCCGGTGTCGCGCTCTGGTGGAAAGTGCGGGAAACTCCGCCAGTTTAGCGCCAAGAGTTGAAACAAGCAATTTATTTTCATGGAGACTCATCTCCACCCTCCCTGCATTCCGCCCCTCCCAGGCGGGTTTTTTTCTATTTTCCGGAAAGGGGTGACAATAAGTGAAGCATAATTGATTTTTGACGACGCGCGCTGTTGGATGGCCTTTAAGGTTGGCGTAGTTGCTTGATAAGTTGAAAAATCGATATTACTCTCCGTTGAAAGAATGGAAATAGAGGGATTTTGTAGTAAATTTGGAAGCTGGGTGATATGTTTGCCGGATGTACGTGCACGAAGAAAATGTTTGCCCATTGAGGATCAATTTAAATTGAGCTATTTCCAAAACCTGAAATGGCACCATTGATGTTGTGCACCGTTGTCTGGTAATGATAACCTATCATTGAAATAAAATGGTTACCGATGAAATGACGTGACAAAAATGTCCTTATAGTTATGGTACTTTTTTGGACCTTTGTCGATTTACCTTCTGTCACGGGTCATTAGTTAAACTAAGCAATGGATCACTAGACAAGGTATGAATTTCAGCATTCTGATACATGTTTCTCAACCAAAACTTCACGTAGAACACGATACGCACAACGAAAATTACCAAAATCAACTCCTGACGAAGATATTTAATGATTCTTGATGCGTGAATTCAAACCACCCGCTCATTAAAACTCAATGCTCTACGTGATTCACAACGCGCGCTAAATGTTTATCATGACAGTCTCTGCGATGTAAAAATCTGGCAACCTCAATCTTGACGCTTTGGCTCAGCTATAGCAAATTACCAATAGTTTGAACAACTCATGGTGGGAAATGAACATTGCTCGATTTAGAAGCTTGCTGAAACCGTTGTAGTGCGCGATTTGACTCACGTAGAGCTTTGAGTTTCTTGTGAGCGGCAGTTCAAATTCCTCGTAATCAGTGCGAAATAAAAACTTTAATATCTTCGTTAGAAGTTGATTTCGGTTATTTTCGTAGTGTGAATCGTGTTCTACGTGAAATTCTTGTTAAGAAACATGTGTCAGATTGCTTAAATTCGTACCTTGTCTAGTGGTCCATTCTTCAAGCGGTTTGAGTATTTATTGAAATTCTAACTCGTAGGTATCAAAGATTATCGGGATGTTCTCAATGACAAAAAAATCTCAATTGTTTGAAAAATTTTCCAATATATTCCCATAGCAATGTGGTGATACAAAAATATCTTAAATATGATATCACAAAACATCCACAAATAGTTTACCTACACGTTTTCGCCCAAGACTTTTGTGACACCCACGGAGATTCACAGACGGCCCTTGTAACCTACGTGTATTTTTACCCACAAAAATTTTCATGTTGTCGAAAGTTGCAAAAGTTAGAATGGACTGATTTAGTGACTACGTCATTCGATACAATATCGAACTCTGTTCAAACCAAAACAAACTTACATAACCTCATGTATGAGTTCTCCATGAGTTAATTGTGTTAATTTATTAAAATTCAGTCATTGACCGATCATAAATCAATTGAAGACTCATTAAACAAGAGAACTTTATATCGTAAGAAAAACTTGGAAGCATTTTACCACCATGGCGCAAAGGGCGTGAATCAGAAACAAGGTTCTGTGTTTATTTACATGTGGACCCAGGGTTCGATATTATATTGAATGAGGTAGCCACTAAATCATTCTATTAAGGGTTGCCACAGTCAGGGAACACTGGGATTAGCGGGAAATATTATGGAATTTTAAAAAGTTAAAGAAAATGAAGAAAGTGTCAGAGAAAAATTGTTAATTCACCTTTATCTGCCTTTGAGAAAAGGTTTGACGTGTTGCACAACAAATTTTGCCTGAAAACCATTTCTCAAATTATGCCTTCTTAACCATCCGGCATATCTTCAACTGTCAGAGAATTTTACTCCAATGCGTCAGGGAATTTAGGGAAATGTCAGGGAATTTCATCTTCCAAATGCTGTGGCAATCCTGTCTATTGAGCACCACTCGCGGTCACGCCTGAATAATTGGACACTGAAGTTAGAAATTAAGTTCGCCTTCAACTCGATGGATGCAATTTAAGCGGCTCAGGAGTTTGAATAGTTGTATCACGCACCTTACTTTCGCGTGATGTTAAGGAGCGAGTGACTTTCATTTTAATCTTCGCGTTTTTAAAGACCACCGGTTGAAACGTCCAACAAATTTTACTCGATTTTCCGCACGGAATAATATTTTGATATCTAAATTGAGAAAAATTGCACGACTTCCACGGGTGGTTTAAAATACATGTTGTTGAAAACTCCCTCTTTGAAAAAAGCCATGTACACAAAAGGGCATATGGGTCTAAATGCTGAGGGTCAAGAGTTGTGGGTAAAAAGGTCTAAGTGATTGGTGAATTATATCGCGGGGGATGAGTCTGTGGGCGAGTAGTCCCGGAATCAATTTAACGATCGTCAGCCATATTTATTAAAACAAGTTCCAGAATGAATTAACAAGAATTGTTAAACATACTGTCAAAGGCTACGTAACAACTATCTCGCAAGATTTCATGTATCCTTGAATAATTTTAGGAATATTACTGATTTTTTAAGGATTTTCCCAGCCAAGATTTTCATCAGCTCCCTAAAATATGGCATTCCTGATATTTTACAGGTTGTGGATGTTACGAAATAATTATCCTATATCTAAAATATCTGAATGTGACTTTCAACCATCCTTGGATAGGTCCGATCGACAAGGACTTAAATCTGGCAACGATGCTCGCCGGTTTTCCACTCCGGTTCCTTTTTAAATTAAAGAGAGTGACGAGAAAAATGTCGGGCCATTTTTCAAGACGTCTCGCACAGTTTCTGCTCGGAATAAGATTACACCGCATTCCGCTCGCCCGCGAGTCCTCCAGCTTATGCGCTTCGCTCGCTCTCGGCCGTTCTGAGCAAGAACGACGTAAGATCCTTTACACATTGCCGAACGCCTTTTGATGAAATGGAAATATCCAGGGAAAATTCTGATCATTTCCCCCTCTATTTTTCAAGAGAATTTCACTCAACAATTGATTAGAAGTACCCGAGGATTTCAAGGCAATTTATCTTTAACTTTCTCCCAAAATACATGTTTCATCGGAGAACATTTGGTACCGTTCGAAATTTAAACGGTGTTCTTCCTTAGCACGTGCTGCTCCGCTCTCCTCATCTTTTCAATTTTTTTAAATTTACCGCCACGGATTGGTGTGCGCTCTGAGATGTGAGTAATACCCGCTGTAAACTTGTCACTGAGAGTGTGGAGCTCCATGGAGAGTTGTTTGCAGACTGTCATTGTTGCTACATTGAAGGGATTTCGCATTAAATCAATCATTTCGCGCGGTCAATTTTTTAGGGATCTGGTAGTATTTGAGGAAATATTTTTTTCCGGGGAAATATCGGAAGAGAGTAGTATTTATCAGTATACAGCAGGGTGCATGTCTACCGGTCCTGAAAGTCCGCAAAGTAGTACTGATTTTTTAGAAACTGTCCGGAAGTACTCAAAAAGAACGGAAATTCCGCGAGAAAATCCGGAATTTTTCGTTGCATACCACGCGTTTCTTTTAAGACAGCCTGGAAACTAATTAATCCTCTGCGCATTTATTCCAGTGGCGCGGCATGAATTGCGATATATCGATTGTTATGACATTTAAACCTATGAAAAAAGATCGATTACCAGGGTGTTCGTAGCGAACACCTTAGTAATCGATTCTTTACCATAGCTTCAACTGGCGAGATATCGATAATCGATTATTCACGCCACGCCACTGATTGATTCTTAATGCAGTGTTTGCTAGGTAGATTGCTGGTGTGCCCTGTGCAGTCAGTGTATCTTCACCATTGATGAGCCTTGAATTTTGCGGCATGATTTTTGTCATGATGCATGCGCGCCTGAATGTTGAATTTTTGAAACTTTACGAATTTTGTCATGTAAAGGCACTGAAAAAATACTGAATTTTTCAACTGAAAAAGTCATGAATTTCTGAGGGAAGCACCGAAAAAGTGCTGTAAAAGTACTGATTTTTCGCCTTATAGCTTATACCCTGAAAGAGGGAGCTTGGGCATTGCGCCCCATAAATATCTCTAGAATCTGAAGATAGGGCGGAGACTATTCATCAGAGGGGATTTGGATTATTGTCAACAGTCCCTGTATTTTATTTAATGTATGTTAATTGTATTTACAAATGGGTGGTTTTTATACGAGGATTATAATTAAATACGTGGTTAGAAATGGAAACATGATAATATGAACTATGCAAAACGATTATTCCGATAACGGAACTTGGCTGTTTTGAAAACGCCTTCAAATGCGGCGTGATACCTCACGCATTCCGGAGAGTTCAAATAGTTGAATCATTGCGCCGTAAGAATGGAACGGAAGATTTAAATGGAAATAGCCTTCATGCAGTCTCGCCACATCTCGGGGCCTGGTACCAGTTTTAAGGTCCGGGCCCCAAGCACCGAGGGGGGGGGTTTGAGGGGCATTCCCCGAGAAGTTTTAGAATTTATACGACTAATTGGACCCATTTGGAAGGTTTCATAAATAATTTTTTCCATCAATTTCTGCGGAATAATTATGTTGTTTTTTTTTTTTTTTTTTTTTTTTTTTTTTTTTTAATATTTTCAGCACAAAATACTTGCGAATTGTTGCATTCAAAACATCGAGAAAATTTTAATTTTTTTTTTTTTTGGGGGGGGGGCATATGATACTATTTTCAGTTCTATGAGGGTCAGGCCCCCCTGGACTCCCCTTTCCTTTGTGTATGGCAAGGGAGTTGAGCCATGAGCCATTGAAGTCGAGGATGCCCAGACTGGAGACCCTTAGCATCTGACGACGGATGAAAATGAAGCGCAGTTACTTAAAATATCCCTCTGTACTGAAAATCCTGAAAATAGATAGACATTTTCCAAGAAGTATACTTCTTTGAAAATTAAAGAAGAATTCTACAGTGCCCCAGCGTGTTTCTGAAAATCTATTCACTTTTTGCGAAATTTTTAGTGTAAAACTTTCACTTTTTCTTACGAAACAAGGGTTGCATGTGAATTCGTAGTGGTTTTTCACGGGTAACACGGGCCCCCTCGCGGGCCCGGGCCCCGGTACCAGGGACCCAGTAACCCCCCCCCCCCCTTGTGGCGGGCCTGATTGTCAATATTTTATGGTTATCTTCCGCCGCAATAGGTCAGTTACGCTGGTCAGAAAATCGTTCTTGAAGCTTGATTCTTGTCGAATAGCTTATAAAAAGAGGATCTGCCCAAACTGCAACTTTCTACGTTGAATAGGAACCGAGATATCGCGCCTTGAAAAACTTGATTTATATGACATCCACCGCGGTAGTACATACCATGTTATGCACTATCGCGGTGGATGACGTCAAATATCCGACTTTTCAAAGGACGATATCTCGGTTGATATTCAATGCAGAAAGTTGCAGTTGGGGCAGATCTCCTTATTTTAAGCTAATCGACAATAATCAAGCTTCAAAACACGATTTTGTTGCTAGCGCAATTGGCCCTTTGCCGCTAATCTTGTCCTAGCAGCAGTTAAAGTTAAATCGGCCACCCCTTTGCTATCGGGACTTTAGTAGGTCGTCATTTTCCTCGACCGGGGGTCGCTACCGCCACTCTTGATATATGTTAGCGGATGTAGAAAAATGCCTGCGAAATAGGTGAAAGCGTTTAATAAATGGAGCAATTCGAGTGCCTTAATTTTAATGATTGGGGATTTCATTTTCGCATGAGCTAACATGTCCACATTTTCAATCATTTAACATCATTTGCGTGTAGCAGCCACCTTTTTCTAGATCTCAGACAGCCTTTTGATGCCTGAGATACTAAAGTCGAATTAGGAATAGATCTCCCAATGTCCACTCTCTTCCTCGGAATGACAGCCTTTTGATGCCTGAGATACTAAAGTCAAATTAGGAATGGCTTTCCCAATGTCCACTCTCTTCCTCGGAATGCTCTTACCTGAATTCTTGGTTCAACAACCCATTTAATTTTTGAAGTTCGTCGCATTTTTGAATAATTTTTAGCTAAAAAATTTTCCGCGCAATCGTGGTGAATAATTGCCGGCTAGGTTGGCCTAGCGCATTATCTGACTCTAGACCGATAGGTCCTGGGTTCGAATCCCGGTGGTTGCGACTAAATTTCAAGGAATTGACGAGTGGATCTGCAGAAACAGACTTTTTTAGCCTCCATCCCTGAAAATTGGACAGTCGGGAGCACGGATGTAAACTAACCATGTGCGGTGGCTGTATGTCTAGCAACTAAGGCGAAAGTTAACCCTTCCTAGGGAGGGTTTCAAGCTCTTAGTAAAAAAAAAAAAATCTTGGTTGTATCTCAAGCGCGCAAATTAACCCTTCATGTGCACACTATAACTTATCGAACACTACTAATAAAAATGGAACACACTTAAGATGCAAAAGCGAAACAATGGAGATGTTGCATGTGTGAGGAATTAGCGATTTGACTACTGATTTTTATGTAAAATTTCGCGAGAAACACGACGGTGCCACTGGTTTTCTCTGAAATTAACTCCCAAGCTCAAAAAGAGCTCTCAAGTTGAGGGTGTAATGGAGAGGATACCCCACGCTATCCTGAGAGTCCACACTCCACGTCTACATCAAGACAAACTCTCTATGCAAAGATAGGGAGCAAATACATTGACAGGGCTACCACTTTATTTGGGGACTCCACAACTGAAAAATGCGGCAACCCTGCTAATGTCTTTGCCCTTCCTTTATGGCCTCATTTTGAGAGCTTGGGATTTAATTTCAAAGAAACCCAGTGGCACCATCGTGTTTCTCGCGAACTTTTACATAAGAATCAGTAGACAAATCGCAAATTCCTTACACATGCAACATCTCCATTCTGAAGGGTCGAATACTTCATCATACTTTCGCCTCAAGCACCGGCATTTTAACTCCAACCCCTGAGACCTCGTTGGTTTTGGACAAGGTAGGACCGTCGTGTTTCACCCCGAGGAAGAAAAAGCGACGAACCGATTGAGGTTGTAAAAACATCGAAACCTGAATTCGTAAATTTACCGGGATTTTTCTTCGCTACTAAACCCACTCCGTACCGTTGGTTGCAGCGTCGTCGTTCAAAAGCCCCTTTTAATATCGCTAAAAGATTCACCCTTTGAGCGTGTGGATATTTTCCGGGCAGACGATTGCAAGGCAAGGAAAGCAGAGCGGATAACCCGGGGCTTTCAACTCGACTTAAAGTTTCCCCGTGAAGCGGAGCGATTTGCGCCGCAAAGGAAAACAAGATTGACCTGACGCCTTTCAAAGCGGCGCGGACTCGCAAATAGCGGGAAGGCATTTCGTTTAAAGCTGGCGTTTCGATTGAAATGTTATGCAACTGGAAAGGGGAACTCAAATCCGACCGGGCAAGAGCCGATAAATGAAAGAAACAACACCACGCTTCCCACGCTGGGCTTCAAGTCGATCTGAAATATGTGAATGCCGTGCTTTTCCGAATAGGAGCCGGTGTCTTGTAGGCGACATCACCCAAGAGAGTTGCGATTTGAGAGTCAACAAACTATTCCTTTGTATTGAGACACGATCGTGGCGCTGCTTTTCCGTAACTGCCGTGATAGCTAAGAGAGCAGTAAGTGCATTTCTCAGTGGCGTGGCGTGCTTTGCGATTTATCGGTTGTTTTACCATTTAAACCTATGGAAAAGGATCGATAATCAGGGTGTTCGCAGCGAACACCTTCATAATCGATTCTTTACCATGGGTTTAAATGGCAGAACAATCGATATATCGCAAAGCACGCCACGCTACTGATTTTTGTATGAACTGTGGTTAGCACATGCTTTTATGGGGTTCGAGGTTCATCCCAGCATGCACTTACTGCTCTCTTCGCTATCCTGGAAGATATTTTGAACATGAAAGTCGCATGCAGAGCCGTTTTTGGAGTCGCCTCATAATGATGATCCTTACGAGCGTCCATTTTGTTTTACAATAGGTCAGATTGGAACTGGTTAGGAGGTGGATATATGAATGATTTGGATAGATTTCCGCAAAGTGACTTCTACTTAATTTATTTTTTACAAAAATGATGCTGTGAATGATTTTGAGCTCAATAAATATATCACCTCTCCATTAAAATTCGGACCCGCAGAATATAAATTATACCTCGAACACGGGATGAAAATTTATTTGTAACATCCAGTCTGTGACGGAGTACTAAAATTTAAAACTAGTTTTTTCTTAATGGGACTCAGTTCTGGCGTACGAAATTAATCCTATTGGGAAAAACGCAAAAAAAAAAAACAAAAATTTGATGGAGTGAAAAACGTATGTATGAAATCATAAAAAGAATCAATCTTTCATTATTAGTGAATATACATTCTACAAAAAATTAATTCCAGTTGCGACGTTTCAAAATTTACGCTTTTGTTTTTGTTTTTTTTTGTCAGAAAAGAACGGTCCCTAAAAGGTGACCCATATCGTAAACTCGTGCACTATTTATTTTATCACAATTTTGCGTCAAATTTTGCAAATTATCAAAGCCTAGATATACTCAGAGTCTAAAGAAAACAAAAAAAAGAATGATGTTAAAGGGAGAAAATTTCTCTGAGGGAAACTTAATCTTCCTCTCATTTTTAACTAATTTCGTGTAACAGAACTTTTCTCAAACCCAGCGTTTTTTGATACTTTCCGTACAAAGGGGTTATTTAACTTCATAATTGACCTATATTAATATTAGATTTTCAGTGGCTCATCCCTACGGGTTGAACGCCTGCAGTAGCTGAGAACTTTTGAGTGAAGATCATTTAAGGGAAGAAAGTGATCGAAGGTTGAGCTTGATGTTTGTAAAATTAGCACGTTGGTTACCTATGTAGCTCACCAAAAAATTTTAAGTCTTCAGATTTCAAGAGAGCTATTTTTTTTACTCATTTGCAAGGAAAGGCCTTACTTCATGCCGTTTACAGCTTTCATAGCGGACTTGATACTGAATGCGGTTTGGAATACAGATTCGATGGATATCTAAGGAAGTAAGGGAAAGAGAAACAAAAAAGGAGATTAAATTTACCAAAAACCAATTGATCAACCCCGATGTTTAACCGAAAGCCCTAGAGCAACACCCAAAGTTGTCAAATATGACGCACGAATACCCATTTTACCAATTGAAGCAGAGTTTTGGATGATTCAAACATTTCATAGGTATACATAACATGTAAATTACTCTCAGCCTTGAAAAAAGGATGTTAAGAAGTTTGCTCCTGAGCTTTGAATTTTATCTCCCAGTAAACGTTTCCGCAGTCTGACAATATAACAAATGAATCTTGGCGATTCGATTCAGTTGTTGCACGTTGTTTACACTTTAAACATCAGGGTGGGGGGAGAACACTGCTCGATTGAGGAGCCTGCCAAAGCCCATTTAGTGCGCAAATTGACCTAGCCGGTAGAGTATTACTTCTCTTTTGACCGGGCTATTCAAATTCCGGTAACCAACGTTATATCAAAACGTTTACATTTTAGTCAGAAGTTGATTTTAGTAATTTTCTATGTATAAATCATGTTTTACGTGCAATTCTGGTTGAGAAACACGTACAGGGTGTCTACCGGTCCCCAACAGTCCCTGATTATCCTCAATTTTGGAAGAATGTCCCCGATATCCCCGAAAGTCCCCAATTTTCTTGTTCAGGTCTCCAAAAAATGACCAAAATCGTCCTAAACACTGGTATTTCCAAATTTTCGGCGGCGCGGTTGAACCAGGAATAAGAAAACTGAAGCGTTGCGTTGTTTCCCGTATGCTTTCATCGGTTCAACATGGCTTGTAAAATTAGTCGGATAGAATACGCCTTTTAACGCTCCAACCAGCTCTCTTTCTTCTACCACTTCGGGAAAAAGTGTCCGATTTTCTCGAAAAAACACCCCTGAAAGTTCCCGAAAGTCCCCGATATTTTTTTTTTTTTTTAAACTGGCAGACACTCTGATGTAACAGAATGCCTAAACTCGTATACCCTGTCTCGTGGTCGAGTTTCTAAAGTCTGTAAAAGTGCGGTATATTTAGGAGACACATGTTGAATAACCTTGAAAAGTAGCGAAAAGAAAGGAAATTTTGATGTCATTCAAGTGCTTTAATGATTCGTCACCTTCCTGACGTACGGACGTAAGCACTCTCTGCAATGAAGTTTTTCGGCCATGCATTTCAATGCTTGACGGGCTGTGAAGGTACGTCTTTCTGTCAGCCGGTGAGCCGGGCGACGAATTGACCACTAGACAAGGTACGAATTTAAGCATTCTGATACATGTTTCTTAACCAGAATTTCACGTAGAACACGATTCGCTTAGCAAAAATAACTGAAACTAACTCCTAACGGAGATATTAACGTTTTTATTTCACATTGATTATGAGGAATTTGAACTGCCCGCTCACAAGAAACTCAAAGCTCTACGTGAATCAAATGGCGCACTACAACGGTTTCTGAAGCCTCTCAATCGAGCAATGTTCATTTTCCACCATGTGTTGTTCAAACTATAAGCAATTTGCTACAGCTGAGCCAAAGCGTCAAGACTGAGGTTGCCAGATTTTTACATCGCAGAGACTGTCATGATAACGTTTAGCGCGCGATGTGAATCACGTAGAGCACTGAGTTTTAATGAGCGGGTGGTTTGAATTCACGCATCAAGAATTATCAAATATCTTCGTAAGGAGTTAATTTCGGTAATTTTCTATGTGCGCATTGTGTTCTACGTGAAATTTTAGTCACAAAACATGTATCAGAATACTGAAATTCGTACCTTGTCTAGTGGTCCATTATGGCAGTATAGTGTTTTAACAATTCGTCGCCCTTCTGACATCAGGACGTAACTACTCTGTGCAATGAACCCTTTCAGCCATGCATTTTAATGCTTTTTCAGGCTGTGCGGTTACGTCCTTTTGTCAGCCGAGCGACGAATTATGGCAACCGAGCGGGGATGAGCAGGAGCGTGCGTGTATTTTTTCCTGCGATGGGGTGGGGGGTAGGAGGATACGGAGAACTTAGCGGGAAATGAAAAAGCAACAACTTTCCAATCTGAGCTCTCTGATACGCCACGAGCATTAAGACGGATTAATATGACAGCCGATATATTTGCACATGATTTATGTTCGGGTCGCGCTCAACCCTCGGCAGATGTATAGGATTCGTCCGTGGCACCAACGCACGGCGTTGTCGCTTTCGTAGCAAACTGCGAGATTCGCTCTTGCGTGGGCGCGTAAGGAACGAAACTTTCGTAATCGGATCATTCTCTGCAGAATGAATTTGTTGTTTCTATGGAATGAAACAAAAGTTTTGATTGTTTCGACATTTTCTGAGGTTTTTTCTGGGAAAGGTCTTGTCGATCTCCCTCAATTAAATGGAAACCGAGCGGTGAAGAAATATATGCCACAAGACGTATTGAAAAATACAAAATACCATTGTGACGCACGTTGAATTAGACGGAGTTTATTAGAAAGGTACCAACCCACATTTTTTAAAAAATTGAGTTGAGAATGTTTTTGAGTTTCTTCAGCCGTATATTTTCTCCTGCCAAAAATTGGAAGTCGAAGAACCAAAAAAAAAATTGTGAAAAGAGGGATTGAAGTTTATTTTTTACATTGAGCCTTATGCAGGAATGAAACTTTAAACCTCTTTTTCTCAGTTTCAACTTCATGTGGGTTGGTTCCTTTTTGATGAACTCGGTCCAATTGGAATTTCTACGGCCAAATTGTACGGTTGCGCTTAAATAAAGTTCCGAGTCCTCATTCCGATTACGTTGAATTGCAACGTCTTAATGAACCCCCTGACAAGGTACGAAGTTAAGCATTCTGATATCTGTTCCTTAACCAAAATTTCACCTAAAACACAATTCTTGCATTGAAAATACCTGGAATTTTTGAAGTTCCTGAAAGCAACTTCTAGACAGGATATTTAATGTTTCTGGACGTACACTGGAAAAAAAAAACACATTGGATCTAGAGTCTTGACTCTTGAAAACATTGACAAGCAAACGGACTCTTGATTCAATCAGATTTAAGCTTAAATCAAAAGGAAATCCGCTCAAACTAAGAGGCTTGGTTCTTGATTTACGCTTAAACCTGATTGAATCGAAGAGTATTTTTTCTTGTCGATGTTTTTAATAGTCTGGACTCCAGATACAATGTGTTTTTTTTTTCCAGTGTATGAATTCAAACCTCTCGCTTATGAAAACGCGATGGTGTACGTGAGTTAGATTTCGCACTCAAAGTTACCATGAAAGTCTCTGCGGTATTCCAATATAGCAACCTGAATCTTGGTGCTTCGGTTCAGCCGTTGAACGTCTTTAACTTTTTAAACCACCCAAGGCGTGGAGGGAACAATGCTTGATTAAAGAACAATGCTTGATTAAAGAACAATGCTTGATTAAAGAACATTGCTAGATTAAGGACCATGCCAAAACCGTTGTGGTTCGTGATTTGATTCAAAGGAGACTATTGCGTTTCTTGGGACCGGGCATTTCCAATTACCCGTAACCAATGTAAAATAAAAACTTAAATATCTTAGTTGGGGATTGACTTCAATAATTCTCAATGCTGAAATCGTGTTCTACTTGAAATCCTGGTTTAGAAACATGTATCAGAATGCTTAAATTCGTACTTTGTTTAGTGGACTATTTTTGAAGGATTATTTGAACTACACTTTGCATTCAGGAACTACTCATTTTGGCTCTCAAGAACGACGCATTTTACATTGATTGGACTGCATTTTGCAATTCGTAGCTATAAAACCTGGCTCAGTTTAGAAACAGCTTTTGCACCATTAATTTCCCTATGCACATGAGTGATTTTACAGATGAGCCAGAAATTATAGTTCCGAATTGACAAATGTAGTTCAATTGCCTTGCATCGATAGTTGCCTCTATGGGTGAGCCTAAAGTAGTGGTTCCGTGATTCTTGCCATCAATGATCACCTAATTCCATCAATTTGATGATAAAATCAGAATTGCTGATCGGTAAGACAGAACGGGTCAGGACTGCAAGGAAGTTCAGAACCTCGAAATAAAATGTGCCCAACGTACCTAATCGTGCAAACAGTGGTCGAAACTCACAGACGCCAACGCGCCATTACAAAATATATTAAAAACACTATTAAAACCCGTCGTCCAAGTGGCTTGATGATGATGTGTACGTAACATCGAAAAAGCTATCGCCTAAAATCTGATAACAAGTGATCGGGAGAAAGGTAATATCAACAAACAAAATGCAGCCCGATAAAAAGAAGTTGAACTTTAAATTAAATCCCAACTTTTCTGTTTGGTGATTTTTCGAAATTTCCCTCAAGTTATGGATACTAGTTCTGCAACTAAAATATCTTGCGTCCAACTTTTCACCAAATGCGCTGTAATGTATTGGCAAAAATTGAATTTGGCCCCAAAAACATCTTCAATGGCCCCTATAAATCGAGCTTGATGCGCCACATGGCTCCTGAAACTCAAAGGTGAGTTTCGAACACTGCGTGCAAAGGTAGGTTGATAACGGATCGGTAGCAAGGAAGCAGGCTGAACAAGTTGGTGTCGAGGGTGTTTCGATACAGCCTTTGTTTACTATTCCCACGGCAACACCGCAGATTGATGGAAACTGAAGCTTCGGAGCTGTGGGGAGGGGGAGGGCAGTGAATCAATCTTGATCAAAATTTTTAGGCTCATTTGTTAGCCGGGCGCGGAAGCAGGTGTCTGCGGTGCGGCGCGGCTCCGGTTACCGGTGCAATTTGGCCCCCACCGCCGAGACGCACTCTTGGCCCAAATTTCAGTCTGAGTGGCTAAAAAGCTCCCGTGGGACTGTTGCAAACTTCGACTAGAGCGAGAAAAACCCCGTGTTATCAATTTCCCCCGAATGGTACTGAACCAAGATCAGCGCTGTAAAAAGGTGGAACTTCACCCTTGAATTCACAATCTATTTTATATGTAAAAAACTGCACGTCTATGAGCTTATCGCCTTATAAAGTAACAGCAAAGACACAAGTTAAAACACATGAATCACCCAGGTTTATGAAATGTATTAATTTAACGCGAAGCTGTAAATGTATGCCGTTATTTCACTCAGTTCCTCAAATTTAAGCAAACATTCAAAGTAATATCGTGGTAGGTATTATTTTTGAAGCAAGAATCTCCTAAATCGTTGTCCCCCTCACGAAAGAACGTAACTGCATTGCATTACAATGTTGCCAAAAACCCCCTTGCACATTCCATACTTACCAGGAGAATCTCGGGCATTCCTAATTGAAAATTTCACCGATTTTTCTTTTAGAACTGCACAGAATTCGAATAATTTTTGACGGAATTATAACAAAATATGGCACATTCGTGTAAAAAATTGAATTTTTCGAGTTAATTTTTGTAACCTTGGAATGAAGTTTCGTTCGGGAAACGAAGAAATGTGGGAATTCCTGATGTAGATTGTATAATCTAAAGTGAGCACATATATTCTGCGATAAATCGATTGATCGGCCATTTAAACCTATGAAAACGTATCGATAAACAGGGTGTTCGCAGCGAACATCTTAATAATCGATCATTTACCACAGCTTCAAATGGGGAAATATCGATAGATCGCCAAGCACGCCACGCCATTGGTGAACACCGAGAACAGGTTTGACGTGAAAATTTAGTTGCGCGCTTACTTTATCAGAGGGACGGCAATGCGAGACGTAGTTGCTTTAGTCCAATACCGAAAACGGGACAAAAAACTTCCTTAATCCATCGTCCTCGCTTTCCTGGTTTTTGAATCTTCTTAAGGTGAATCCAGGCTCGGAACTTCGCGATTCCGCCACCACGTCGTGCTGCTCAGAATAGCCGTATATATTTGCGAAAATAATAAAAACCGTAATTCTTATTCAAGATTTGAGATCCACGGGATTTAGCAACATACTTGAGGAACACTCAGTAAACAAGTCTTCCCAAAATCCCCCAAAAAATAAAGACTTAACTACGGCGGAAAGTAATTCCCATTGCGGCAATGGAAGAGAGAGAGACAGAACTCGAGGGATTCCGTTCCGCGCTCAGCCGCCGACGCTGAGCTAAAAGTTTCAGCCGTACTTTTTCTGCGCTTGTAATTCTAACTGCCAATACTTTTGGCTCAAACAATCAAGCAAAAAATTATCTTTATCTTGTGGATTTGCTTTTTGGAAGTTGAGGAATATTATTTCAGTAATAGTTGAAGGAAAGTGAAATTCTCAGTGGTGACTGGTGGCGCTATCTCTAATCTTAAATTATCCCAAATCGCACCCTGCATTCACCTTAAGCAAGAAGTACTTTTTCCTTGTTAGGTTTTGTACCTACATCGAGCTGCATCTTATAAGTCATAACATCAGGCTCTTTAGTTTCATGCAAGATCAGGAAGTAAAAACATTATCGAGGTATGTTTTGGACGTTCCTGGTATTTTTTTTTCAAAGCGGAAAGTGCAAGAATGTATTTGCCTCTACGCAGCTTGTGCGAAACGAAAGGAATTTCAGACTTCGTGACTGCACGTATTGTGAATTTTTAGGCGCATTTTTTTTATTTGGGGGATATCTGGCTTTTTTTTTTGTTCCGTTGTAGTTTCCAACAGACGCATTCTAGAAAAACCCAAAGCCTGAAATGCTAGATAATGTGTATTTTAGGTGTGTCGACCAGTGGCGTGGCGTGAATTGCGATGTATCGATTGTTATGCCGTTTAAACCTATGGTAAAGAATCGATTATTAAGGTGATCGCTGTCAACACCCTGTTTATCGATACTTTTCCATAAGTTTACATGGCCGATCAATCATTCTATCGCAAAGCATGCCACGCTACTGGACCCATTACTTTGAAAGCGTGTTATTTGCAAACATTTGATGGTTCAGATCAGCATCATGCCTTCAGGACCTATTTTTTTAATTATTTGCTAATCCCCCCCTGACCGAGCTTGGTTTGTTCATTTTTGGCGGACTGGAGCATAATGGGATTTTCAGCATTTTTTGAATAACGTCTCGAACTCTAGAAAATATATCAATTACCTAATCAGTCACGTTTAGAATAGCTGTTGTAAGATCCACCTCAAGGGGGCTCTCAAAATTTCTTCATCTATCATGCATAATTTTTGATTCCTTTCATACTAAAAGTGTTTTCTTCTTTTGTTTCAGGTGAGTTCATCAAGATAAACTTGAGTTTCTAGCGTAGTTTTCTCAAAATTCACGATACCTCAAGGTAAAGAAAGACCAATTTTTATTTTGTAGCTCTTTGAAATTGATTATTTTATGGCTTGCTAACCAAATTTTCTGAATATATTCATCAGAATAGGTTCAGATAGCAATACGTGAATCATACATTATATATATCGAGGTATGCTTTGGACGTTCTTGGTATTTTTTTTTTCAAAGCGGAAAGTGCAAGAATGTATTTGTCTCTACGCAGCTTGTGCGAAAAGGAAGGAATTTCAGACTTCGTGACTGCACTTATTGCGAATTTTTAGGCCTATCCTTTCATTTTGGGGGGGGGGGATGTATCCGGCTTTTTTTTTTTTGTTCAGTTGTAGTTTACTACAGACGCATTCTAGAAAAAACCCAAAGCCTGAAATGCGTGTTAAATAATGTGCATTTTTTGTGTGTCGACCAGTGACGTGGCGTGAATTGCGATGTATCGATTGTTATGCCATTTAAACCTATGGTAAAGAATCGATTATTAAGTTGATCGCTGCGAACACCCTGTTTATCGATCCTTTATTTCCATAGGTTTAAATTGTATAACAATCGATGTATCGCAATTCACGCCACGCCACGCCACGCCACTGGTGTCAACCTGACTAACTGACTACACGGGCCTCTTGCAATCAGCATCGCGATGTGCAGTGCACCTATGAGCAGCCTGAAATTTACAAGTATCCTAAAATCTTTGTAAGAATCGCCATTTCTTTAACTTCCCGTTTCAAATGGTTTACCATGGTTAAGATTTACTTTCATACAAATGAGCTACCCCCCGCGAATTACTTTGACGCCATGGCCGTTTCTGTAGTATATTTTTCGGAGTGAAAGGCTTAAGAATTTGTATTTGTTCCATGCAGATCGAGCGTATAGGGCGATTCTTTGACTTCGCTATTATCGTAATATGATGAGCAATTTCCGAAAATTGTTTGACTCGAACAAAAATTTGTCGGCTGAATGTGAAGATGCCACCATTCGAGCTCGTGCACTTGTGTTGCCTAACCTTATAATCAAAGGCGAGGCGATTCTTGCCTTGTAATTTTTTTTGTAGGCCTCCCACTCGATCTTGCCTTGTCGTGCCTCATTGTTAACTCCTCGTAAATATAAAGTCCTTTAATATATTTAATTGAAAAAATCTGGCAATGACTTGCCGGAGTCGGTCCCATATAATCCATAGAAACTTTTCCGCCGGTTCTTTATTCAATGGCTTCCCATATTTAGCCACTAAGGCGTCAAACTTGGCTCACAGTGCGGCACCCCGCCACGCTGCAACCACGGCGCTTATTTAAGCTTCGACTAAACTAATTGTCTGCCAGTCAAAATCGATTTGCGCCACTTACCGATCGGATTTTACACCCCTCCCCTCCCCTCCTCCCCGCTCGTCTCTCTTGCGCCTGTAGCTCCGATAGACGCAACCGCACTCACAGTGTCGGGGCTGAGCCTTCGTTACGAGTTCTGCTCGCAGTTTGGCGAGTTCAGCGCGTAATGCTTTTCTGAGCGAAAACTGAAAGGGTCGTCTTATTATTTGGCTGAAATACAACTTAAAACTCAGTCTCTGCGCATCCTGAGTTAGACTTGAATTGCATTTTGCGGAAAGGAACCAGGAGCATACCAGTGTCGCTATGATTGTGCAACTCTCTTCACCTTGCAAATATAATCCGATCAACGATACAAGTTTTATCTTTACTCTCAATGAACTAAAAATTGTAGATTAGATCACGTTTGTTAATCTGATTTGTTTCATTATTTTAGTGTTTTTATTGCAAATAATGTGAAGTTGCACAATCCTAGCAACATTGGAATACTCTTGGTTCCTTTTTGGAAAATGCAATCCACTTATTCTGCACCAGCCCATCGATCTAAATTCGTCGTATGTGAGATAAAAACACAATCGGTAAAATTTGCCTTAGTTGAAATGGTATTAGGTCTCCAGTTGATCTTCTCCAATCCGATGCGCTAGCAAATCGCAAGTCACAGCCTCTAAATGACTCGAGATAGTATATTAGTTGAGCATGAAACTTTCTTGATAGAGAAGGTATTGCCACGTGGCTATGATTTTTGATTGGCTCCTCCAATCCTCCATTTTTAGCTTCATGGAGCGCTTAGATTCCAAAATTGGCGAACGCTGTTAGTGAATGTAAATATGAAATGACTCAAAATGTAGTTTTATTTGCATATCGTAATGAGAACTTAACTCAGATTTGTTATTACGACGTTTTTACATAGTTGTACGGCTAATCGCGTGCTTTCTTCGAGAAAAATCAGCTTAGATGTAGTAGGGTTGGCAGCAAGTGGGGTTGATGATCATCGTTACAAGTTGGCAATGACCCCCCTTATATCCTCAACAACTGGTACAAAACGCTGACATTTTTGAGTCCTAGGGCCCCACGGAAAGTGGAGGGATGAGATGTCCCTATTCTCTCTATCAAGGTCCTCTACACTGGATAAAAGTCGTTTGGATCTAGAGCCCAGTCTCTGAATAACATTGACAAGAAAAATACTCTTGATTCAATCCGATTTTTCCTTGAATCGAAGAGCCGAGCCTCTTGATTTAGGCGGATTTCCTTTTGATTCAAGCAAAAAGTCCGATTGAATCAGGAGTATTTTTTCTTGTCAATGTTTTTAAGAGTTTGAACTTAAGATCCTAGCTACTTTTTTGCCAGTGTATTCATCCCTAGAAGTCTCAGAGCGACCCACGGTTTCCGTCGTTTTAACCAAAAATCTGGTCGATCAACGGGTTCTTTAGGTTGACCACCTCGAAAAAAAGGAACTAAAAGTAACTTTAAGCAACCGTAAAGACGGGCAATTTTTACTGTGTGAAATCTGCCAGTACATGAGGACTTATTTGTAACAATAGCGGATGTGAAAAATTACCTTTTCGAAACACATTCCAAAAACTGTTTTGGCATCGAGAAAATTTTGAGAAAATAATTGAGATGTTATCTTCGAGATCTGTACATTATGCCAGAGCCAAACATATTATTAAATTTTTTTGTGAACAAAACAGTTTTTTAAGCGTGTTTCTAAAAGGTAATTTTTCACATCCGCCATTGTTACATATAAGGCGGAAGGCCTCATATATATGGACGTCTTTTGCATGATTGCGCTTCACTAATATTATGAGCAATATCGTAATGAATTAGAAATTGGGAATTTTCAACTTGGGCCGTGGATACCGCTTTTCCATGACGCAATACCACCAACATGTATGTATATACGATGAAAGTTGATTAAAAGGAGTGCATCTTGGTCGGCAACACGTGTACAGCGGCTCGACGGAGGAAAGCGACCAGAAAAACGCTTTGCATGGGGAGAGATAAATCCCCCAGCGGAGGGGGGGGGGCGGACGGAGGGACCCGGCTTCGTTTCTGACGTCATAAATATGTATGGGACATGTCACAATCTCCCCGCTACACCGCAAAACGGCATGAGTTTGCTCACTTGCTCGCTCAATGCTCCATCAGCATCTCCACTCGTCTGAAAAATTAACCGGGGCCGGGGGTGGCGAGGGTGGCAGGGGTGGGAAAGAGCCAGGTGCGAGGCGTCAGTCATCGATTATCGATATTTCCCCTTTTGAAACTATAGTGAAGGATCGATTGTTAAGGTGGTCGTTGCCAACTCTCAGTTTATCGATCCTTTTTCATTGGTTTAAATGACAGAGAAATCGATGTACCGCAAAGCACGGGACCAGGGTAGCAAGGGTCGGAAAGAAGCAAGTGCCGAGCAATGGCGAGGCGCGAACGTCCGATTATCGATATTTCCCCTTTTGAAACTATATTAAAGGATCGATTGTGAAGGTGGTCGTTGTCAATGCTCAGTTTATCGATCATTTTCCACAGGTGTAAATGACGGATGAATCGATGTATCGCAAAGCACGGGGCCGGGGGTGGCAAGGGTGGGAAAGGAGCAAGTTCCGAGGCGCGAATGATCGATGATCGATTTTTCCACGTTTGAAGGTTAGATGAAAAATCGATTGTTAAGGTGTACGTTGCGACCAACCTGTTTATCGATCCTTTTCCGTAGGTTTAAATGGCGGATCTATGGATATATCGCGAAGCACGCCACGCCACCGGTGCGGAGTGATGTCGCTCGGAGGGAATAGATAAATTGCCAGACCCGCGATAGAGAGAGTGAGCTCCTGGAGCGCGACTCGCGACTCGCGGCTTATTTCTGACGTTGCGTGATGAGTGAAGGATGAATTCTAGCGAGTTTAAGGTCGGGCTTTTTTGGCGCATTCAAATACGATATGGAGCTCGGAGAATATTCCTTCCCGGCTCGTGTGATCCGTCCCAGCGAGTGTTCCCTCTTTAAGTTTATCGATTCGTCGTCGTGTATTTTTAGGAATAAACTGCTGTACAGTTGGATCGAGTATAAATAAGGTGTTTACCGGTCCCCACAAGTCTCCAATGTCCCCGATTATCCCCGAAAGTCCCCAACTTTTTTGTTCAGGTCCCCAAAAAATTACAAAAATCGTTCTAAACACCGGCATTTTCAAATTCCGCCACCCGCAGCGGCGCGGTTTAACCATGAGTAAAAAAACTGAGGTGTTGCTTTGTTTTTCTTATGTTTTCATCGGTTCAACATGACTTGTAAAATTAGTCGTATAAAATATGGCTTTTTACGCACTAACTAGCTGCCTTTCTCTTTCTATTTCGGGTGAATAAGTCCACGATTTCTTTGAAAAAACACCCCCTAAATTTCCCCAATTTAGGTTCTTTATAACTGGTAGACACCCTGACAAACGGAAGTGACAATAAGGGCTGATCATTACTTGCGTCCATTGGCATCACTGATCGCTCTTCATGCACGCTTGGCTTGTCGATATCCTCTGAAATTTTTGCAGTGGTGAATGCATAGCTGAAGTGCGCTCCAGCTAGAATTGTATTTAGCAAATGGGTGGTTTTTCTACGAGGATTAGAAATAAACGAGTGGTACGGAATATAACAAAAGAATATGAACTGTTCAAGACGATAATCCGGGCATCGGAACTTGGTTGATTTGAAAACGCCTTCAAATGCGGCGTGATACCTCACGCATTCCGGAGAGTTCAAATAGTTGTATCATTGCGCCGTAAGAATGCGACGGAAGATTACAATTGAAATAGCATCCATGCACGCCGAGCGTGTCGATTTCCTTTGACGTTTTTGCAGTGGTGAATGCATAGCGGAAGTGCGCTTCAGCTAGAATTGTATTTACAAGTGGGTGGTTTTTCTACGAGGGTTAAAAATAAACAAGTGGTTAGAAATGGAAACAAAATAATATGAACAATGGAATTGATTATTCCGATAACGGAACTTGGCTGTTTTGACAATGCCTTCAATTGCGGCGCGATACCTTACGCATTCCGGAGAGTTGAAATAGTTGTATCATTGCGCCTTAGAAATGCGACGGAAGATTACAATTGAAATAGCCTCCATGCACGCCGGGCGTGTCGATTTCCTTAGATGTTTTTGCAGTAGTGAATGCATAGCTGATGTGCACTCCAGCTAGAATTGTATTTAGCAACTGGGTGGTTTTTCTACAAGGGTTAAAAATAAACGAGTGGTACGGAATATTAAAAAAGAATGTGAAGTGTGTAAAACGATAATCCGGGTATCGGAACTTGGCTGATTTGAAAACGCCTGCAAATGCGGCGTAAGAATGTGACGAAAGATTTAAATCGAAATATCCTTCATCATCGCTATGCAGTTTTCTCCCTATAAATTGGGATACCATAAAGAATTTAAGATGAAACCTACTGCGCACTTAGCTTCCCTTCTCGAAATTCATCGTTTCCCCCACGAAAGAATTCCCTTGGAAATATCGTTTTTAGTAGGAAAATATTGTCATTCCCAACTGAAAATTTCGCAGGTATCTTCTTGTAATAAAATGAATTTTATAAGTCGATTTTGCAACCCTGGAATAAAGTTACGTTCCTTCGTCCGGGAAACAACGAATTTAGTCGACTGTTTTTTCATTCAGAAGAAAGAACCTAGTTGTTTAAAATTCGAGGAAATTATTGGAAAAAAGTCGCTTGGATATGGAGTCCAGACTCTTTAAAACTTGGTCAAGAAAAAATTCCCGTGATTCCATCGGAATTTTGCTTAAATCGAGAACCAAGTGTGTTAGTTTAAGCAGATTTCCTTTGGATTCAAGCAAAAAGCAGCTTGAACCAAGAGTATTTTTTCTTGTCATCGTTTTCAAGAGTCTGGACTCAAGATCCAAGCGACTTTTTTTTTCAGCGAAGCATTATTTTCATATCTAAAATAAGTATCGTGGTCAGAAATAAATGTTGGAAGCTCCTGCTGTTTATTTAAATTAAATTTTTGGGACAGGTAATTTTTTTTGGTCGGAAGAAATTCTTTATAACAGGCAGACAGAGACGTATGTGGGAGAATATTTGGAGGACTTTAAAATGAGCAGATATTTGTATTATTTTCAAGAAGGAATTTTATTCAGCTCTCGGACGAACACGGGGATCTAGAGAATAATCGGGACTAGCGAAAGTCAGGAATAAAAAAAGGATACAAGGGGTTCGAGCAACACTATAGGTTTTGAAGGGTGCGTCTCTTAAGTGAATCGGTGAGTTCGAAAATACACCAACTCGGATTTTTTTTGATATTCACTTTTTTACGGTTTAGTAACACTTATGGATAGAAGCATCTGCGCGCAGAAGGAAATTTCGAAATTGCAATCGGAAGTGCTCAAAACAGCGACGGGAAAAGGGAGGAATCGAAGTATATTTCATCGGAAATACCAATTTTTGGTCATTTCAAGGGTAACGGGTGACCATCCGATTTTGCGGTTTTCTTTTTTCGGTTCAGTATACCTTGTACCAACAAGTTAAATAAATATTTGAGCGTTATTCAGGTAGAAAAATATTCATTTTTCAGAGCAGACTAAGAAAGATCAGTATCTGAAAGTCGGTGAGAACGGAAACACACCAACTCGGAAATTTGTAAACGCTTAATGCTCTGTCATCAAACGTATTGTATCGATTTCAACTTGGTGCTTCCCAAAGTCTCTAAGTACTTGTCCTTTGGCACCAAATTGGTTTTTCTTAAACTACCTTCTTCACCTACTGCGCAGTTTTTGGTGTCTCCTGAAAAATTTTTTTCCCCCGAGTTGATGTGTTTTCGACCTCACTGATTTAAGTGTTTTCCGGATGCGTTGCGTTGTTGCATTTAATTCTTGCACAACTTCAACAATGTCCAGCCACTTTTCTCGTCGAATGAATCGTAAGTAAATATGCTGAAGGACAGGATCTTGCCTGACTAAATCTTCCTAACTCTTCCTAACTCGAGTAATTGAGATGAAACCCGTGACCGATCATTTTCTTCTATCATGGGCAGCTAAACTCGACAGCTCCCTCGCAATTTAACTTGCAAATTCCTTCTGCTGGAATGAATTCGCGCTTCGGTTGCTACTTCTCTATCGAGGGAATTATCGCCCTTGAATATTTTATCACGCTTTGCGCCGTGCAGTGGGTCAAAGTCGTGAATATTTCTCAAAGGAATTATAAGTAGACTGATCGAGGCATAACCCTTCGCGCCCCCTTACAATCATTTAGCAATCTAGTTTTATCTATTGTTGAATGAGGGAGATCTTCTATGATTAGAGGAAACATCCCTCCTCAGAATATTAACACAGCATAGTAGTGGGATCGCATTTAGCAAAAAGGAACCAGCATGATTACAGTGTTTTCAAAATCGTGCAAATTCTTTTTTTCTTCAAAAGATACGAATATAGTACCGTATTAAAATTTACACAGTTATTTCCCTTTAATATTAACAACTAGCGAAATGCCCGTGACTGGAGTCACGGGTCTAGAGGTCGCTAAAATATCTATAGCCCCGATAAAATGGTGGTAGGGGAGCAAAACATGCCATAAAAAAATGATAAAATCGATAGAAAAATGAGTTGAGGGGAGAGGGTGATGGAGCTAGAAAAATGAGCTGTGTGTGGGGGGGGGGGGGGGGGGNCGTTATCGTGAACGAAAGAATTGCTGACATAGATCCGGTAACTTTTATAGGTGGGATTTTTTGGTGGGATGCATGCTATTCAAGGAAATTTTTTTGATAATTATGAAGAAGCAACATGTTAACAAACAGCACTGTAATTGCGCTAGTTCCTTTTTGCTAAATGCGATGCAGATGTGCCTTGGTGATGAAGATTTGTAGTTTACCCAGTGAATCTCTGGTCAAACTGTTGATACTTTTGTCAATATCTCGAGGTCACGTAATCAATCCAAACCGGAAAATGGCGTTACGGTCAATTTATCAATAATTAATGACTGGCTGAAGTCTTCTCCTCTTTTGACTGGTGCTTGACTAGTCCTGTTTTTCTAACCATCGCTGTATCTGCCACGCATGCAATGAAAACATGGTGTCTAAAACGGGAAAAACCGGGATTTATCAGAGGATGAAAATTTACAGGGAAAATTAGGGAAAAATAAAGGAATCTGTT
The DNA here is from genome assembly GCF_001854935.1 of Bemisia tabaci. Classification (NCBI taxonomy): domain Eukaryota; kingdom Metazoa; phylum Arthropoda; class Insecta; order Hemiptera; family Aleyrodidae; genus Bemisia; species Bemisia tabaci. The sequence continues at coordinate 6,239,167 of NW_017547107.1, read as the reverse complement.
CCAGAGACCGGGAATTTCTTCTTCTACCGCTTAGGAATCATTTCGTTTTCAAATTTGGCGGTCTGATCGGATCGAGCCGCATTATTTACTTTTTAAATCACACATTTGAAGCTTCAAATCATCAAAAGGATGGAGAAGCTTTCAATGACCAGATTATATAAACATCAGGAACGCTATCGGAATTAAAATTTTGAATGTGCGCCAAAGAAATAGCTGAAAGATGAATTAAAATCGATATTCTTATATGGATTACATTTTGCAACAAGGAACCATTATCTGTGGCTCTTCCATAAAAGCACCTCTCATGCATACGGAATACAATAAAATTTATGTTGTTTCTTAAATGAGCCAGAAATCGTGGTTCTTAATTGCATTTGTGGTCCATATGAAACTCTGGAGAGTTCAATTATTTTCCCCCATAAAATCCCGGAGAAGAGGGAAAAAATTTCGATGTCTCATCAGGGATTGAGCTCCTGAAAATAAGGGAAAATCAGGGAATGAGCCTCGTCATAAATTCTAGACATCGTGATTAAAAATGCGTTTTTAGATGCCGATAGCGTTCCCGATGTTCATATTACATACTGGTCAATGAAAGCTTTTCCCTCTCTTTTAATGAATTTTAAGCTTCAAATGTGTGATTCCAAAAATCAAGAGGAGGGCTCGGTCAGATTAGGACACGTATGTCCTCATCGTAACCGAATTTTACACATCGATTTTTCACAGTGCGGTCACATACCATTCCGTCGCATCGTTCTCCTAACGTCAGGATTAGATTCCATTCGGATACGAGCTTTGTGACTCGTACAACTCCATGCTTTTCAGGGCCCTTCATCGACAAAATATCGAAGTCGCGATGATTCACGTCTCGCCTCGGCACCGCCGCGGGAGACGTGTATTGCGTTATTCCGTTCGCACTATCGGTTTTTAGGGATGAAGGGAGAGGGGTTGGAAAATGCAGCGACAGCGCCGCGGGATCGAGTCGATAACGTAATCAGTAAACACATGATTAAGTCAACAGAAAATATATCTCTGCGCGGTGGCGTGGCGTGCTTTGCGATTTATCGATTGATCTGTCATTCACACCTACGGAAAAGGATCGATATGTAGGGTGATCACCTTAATAATCGATGCTTTGCCATAGCTTCAAATGGGAAATATCGAAAATCGATCGATCGATGTCTCTGTCTCTGCGGCTCCGACCTTCGCGAGATGCCGGCTTGTGGAGGAGAGGGGAGGTGATAGGGTTCTGTGGGATACGGGGGATTTGGAATCTTCGGTTCGGTTCCCGGCTGGTATCGCTTTCCGCTCGAAAGGAACACTGCCTTCCCAAGGAAGAACGCTGTATGAGCCTTTGAATGTTGCCAAGTCTCTTTCGAGAAAACCCGAATTTACTGGGCAAATTGTGATTATTTTTTTCCAAAATTTTCAGACAATTTCGTACGCTGTTTAATTTAAAATATCTGAAAATATCAAGGACTAATATGTATGACTGTGGTAAAAATGCATGTTTCACTGAGGGAAGGCAGGGTTGCCGCAGTCAAGGAAAACCGGGAAATGTCAGGAAATTTTAAAAAGTCAGGGAAAACCGGAAAATGTCAGGGAAAAGAGCCTCCCAAAAAGTGGCCCCTTTTTTTCAAACCAGGGGATTTTATTCGTATGCGGCTTAAATGAAGCCTTATGATGAGCCAAGCCTCCATTAAAAATTTTAGCTTGAGTATACGTCTGGTTTTCAAGATACAGCGTTGCAAAGTTTGCATATTTAAACTTTAAAAATTCGCATATTTTCAAATATCTTACTTTAAAAGAACAACTCCATCGGATATAATATGTTATTTTGTGATATTTTACGAACAATCAGTCCATATTCCTATTGATACGGTGATACTGCTAATTCTCTTGATACAACGTTGCAAAGTTGATACCGAAGACCTTCAAAAATTGCTCATTTTCGTAAGTTTCTTAATTAAAAAACGAACCTATTGATCACCAAAAGATCTGTGTACGGTGTTCAGGTATACTTGTATAATATGATAAGTCGTTCGTGCAGGCCTTACCGCGATTTGCAGGTTTTGAAGAAAAGCCTGAAAACTATTTTAAATTATGCCTTCTTAACCATCCGTCACATCTTCAATTGTCAGGGAATTTCACTAAAATGTGTCAGGGAAATATCAGGGAATTTCATTTTCTAAATTCTGTGGCAACCATGAAACTAGCAACTCCGGAATGGTGATGCGGCGTTCTTCCTTAGCACGGCAGAGTGTTCGACCCGCGATTCCCCGTGGCGCGGCAGTGCTGAGTGGAGTCTGAGGTAGTCGCGAAATTCCTGGATCTCGGAACGTTAAGTCGCTCTTGACGGAGACAAACTTGGACGATAAAGAAATTGAAAAGACGTACTCGGAGGGAATGATGTGCGAGAATACAACGATAAAGCATAGAAAATATATCCCAGATTGAATGAAATAGGATGAGTTCAAAACCAGGGGCGGATCCAGACATTTGGCAACCCAGCATTTCTTTCATTTAAACCTATGTCGAATAATCGATTCTTGTTGGAGCACCTGGGGTTCCTTCAAGATTCGATACTTATACATCGATTTAAGTGGAGAAAAAATAATGTGGTCAATTTTCTGGATCCGCCGATGCTTAAAACATTGGTAAACAAGGCTAAAACATTGAAAAACCATGAAAGGCCGAACATTTCGAGCTGTTACTGGCTCATTTTCAGCTACAATAACATGAAAAGAATTTAAAGAATTGATTAGCGACCTGACTGAACTTCACTGGTTTTAATATTTCGGGAACTGACTTTCGGCGGATACGTGATAACGACGGGGGTCAGGTCGCCACTTAATTTTTAAAAAAAATTCGTGTTTTTGCAGCTGAAGTGTTCTGCCTCAGTGCTTTTTAATGATCAAACCTCGTTTACATATTTTTTAATTTCTTCCCATTGTATTTGAGAAATCAACTTAAGCGAAGTTTGAGCGAATTTTCGCGTCAAACCGATGGATCGTCTTGAATCCGATGAAATTGGTGACATCGATGTCATCGGTGGAGCGCAGCGACCCATAAAATAGAAATTCTCGCCAGTAAAGTGGTCGGACACACTGCTCAGTAGGTAGCTTGGTGAATGAATTCTAGCCGCCTCAAATGATATCTGTAATGTGATCGGATCGTAGATATCATTGAAAAGTCTTCAACGCGATGAAGGTAGTTTAATGTAATTATTTATTCGTCCTAACTTTGTTCCCTCTAAAGAGAGTGATTTGGTCCATGTCCCGTTGTCAGATAATAGCTCGCGTGACTCGTCGAAAGTTAGACATATTTTGCAGTCCAACCCCAAAGTTAGCACGAGAATATAAGAGCTCGTTCGAAGGAAAGCTCACCACTTTTAGTCGAAGGATCGTAGCGCCATTAATCAAGTCAAGCGCTGGGTTCTTTTGCCCCGTCTCTTCCTCCATTTCACACTTTTTATCTATGAAACGAACCCGTCAAACTTTTCACAGCTTTGATGCAGTTTACCGCAAAAGTTGGAGCTAGTCGCAGTGGCCCACCAGGAAGTTTAAGATGAGGCTTTTGATTTTATCTCTTCGACGGTTATTTTCGCGGTATCACCAGAACCTCCAAGGTGTAACTACCTGTTTATTTGTGCAGACTTAATCAACAGTGGCGTGGCGTGCTTTGCGATATATCGAATGACCTACCATTTAAATCTCCGGAAAAGTATCGATAAACAGGGTGTTCGCAGCGCACACCTTAATAATCGATTATTTGCCATACGTTCAAATGGAGGAATATCGATAAAAGATCATTCACGACACGCCACTTTCAATCAAAATCAGCCTAACTGTATTTCACACCTTTAATGTTTAATCATGATTTATTCTTACACTGGAATAAAAAACACATTGGATCTAGAGTCCATACTCTTAAAAACATCGACAAGAAAAAATACTCTTGATTCAATCAGATTTAAGCTTAAATCCAGATCCAAGGCTCTTAATTTGAGCGGTTTTCCTTTTGATATAAGCTTAAATCTGATTGAATCAAGAGTCCTTTTTCTTGGCAATGTTTTCTCGAGTCTGGAATCTAGATCCAATGTGTTTTTCCCCCCAGTGTATTCGCGAGTCCAAATTCGTCGATGGTTAAAAAACCCATTCAGTGGTTTGGCGTGAATTTCGATAAATCGATTGTTATGCCATTTAAACCTAAACCTATGGTAAAGAATCTATTATTAAGGTGATCCCTACGAACACCTTATTTATCGATACTTTTCCACAAGTTTAAATGGCCGATCAATCAGTATATCGCAAAGCACGCCACGCTACTGGATCCATTACTTTGAAAGCGTGTTAATTGCAAACCTTTGATGGTTCAGATCAGCATCATGCCTTCAGGACCTATTTTTTTAATTATTTGCTAATCCCCCCTGACCGAGCTTGGTTTGTTCATTTTTGGCGGACTGGAGCATAATGGGATTTTCAGCATTTTTTGAATAACGTCTCGAACTCGAGAACATTTTATAAATTAATCAGTCACGTTTAAAATAGCTGTTGTAAGATCCACCTCAAGGGGGCTCTCAAGCTTTCTTAATCTATCATGCATAATTTTCGATTCCGTTTATACTAGAAGTGTTTTCTTCTTTTGTTTCAGGTGAGTTCATCAATATAAACTTGAGTTTCTAGCGTAGTTTTCTCGAAATTCACAAAACCTCAAGGTAAAGAAAGACCAATTTTTATTTTGTAGCTTCTTGAAATTGATTATTTTATGGCTTGCCAACCAAATTTTCTGAATATATTAATCAGAATAGGTTCAGATAGCAATACGTGAAAATTCAACACACATTGAAAACATCCGTTATCAAGAACGGGCCAGCTCCAAATTTGCCGAAGGCGGGTTTTAGGAGAGAGGTTGTTTCTCCTGATAAGGGGGAAGGTTGACAAAAGACCGTAAGGAGCTCTACAAAATTTCTTTTAAAAAAATGTACGCACATAGGTGGCTTCATTTCCTAAAGGAGAGGGGTTAAAAAAGACTGCAAGAGGAGCTCTATTAACTTTCTTAAATTGCCTGGGACCTTCATATATTTTTGAAACTCGAGTTCCTGCGTGAATAGTTTGGCTAAGAATGAGGTATTGTTATTGCCTTCCAGGCCGTTAGGCTGGTCCGCTTCAGAAAAAATCCAGAACTGTAATCAAATTACATAAAAGAAAAAAACGATGAGATAAAATGATAGGTTTTAATCACTTTCACTGTGACCATTGGATGAAAACTCATTCGTTTGAAAAAAGCGAAAAAGTGAGCTCTCATATATTCATCATTTCACAATTTAGTTACGGCTGGATCTATAATTACGGTTCAACATTTTCATTTTTATTCTACTTTTCGCTTTACCTCGTCTGAAAATTTGGACATTACCAAATTTTTACCGATGAATTACTTCCTGAGAAAGCTTGTGAATTATTGTAACTCTTTTGTGACCTATTCGAAATTCAATCCATTGGTCCGAACAATTTCAAAGGATCATATTTGTGACATTTTCTAGAAATGAATATTTCAAGAATCAAAATTTGGCAACATTGTAATGCTCGTATGAGATTTCTTCATAGTACGGTAGTGTAGTGAGTTCCTGCTCTGAAGAAGCTCGTCTGGGTCAATTCATGAGATACCACTATTCGAGCTCCTAAGTAGTCGTTTTGCCTATTCTCTCAGATGAAGGCGTTTCTGTGCACGAACATTTTACGAGACCTCTTGACAGTCACGCAGCCGTTGTCTTGCTTGATTTTTTGCACGAGTTAGTTTGTTACATTACTCGCAGTTAACTGATTCAGGAATCATAGTTTTTCCTGCCTCAATATGTTATGCAAAATTCACTGACAATTGCTTTCCAATAATTGCAACGGATGCGACTAAATATTGCGGAATGTTATTCTCAGGACTCCTACGAACATGCTTAAACTAAGTTTTCTGTCGGATGAGTAGTTTAAAGTGTACCTTAATTTTTTTTTTCTTTTTCTTTTTTTTTGCTTTTTTTGACATTAGCACAATAGCGCCGAACATAATCATTGAAAAATTGGGCCAAATACAAAAAATTATTAGCGCAATGTGTTCTCCAGACTCTTAAGAATAAGAATCAACCAATGAAATTAGCATTAATTTAAACAGGAGGAAATTAAATAGAATAGGTAGACTCGGACGATTTTTCGCTAAAATTGAAAGTTACGCAAAGCCCCTCTTCCACGGCTTCTGTTACAAAAATGAACATGTTTTGTTCCAAATTAATGTCAGATCCTTAAAATATAACTCTTGAGGAACATCTTTAAGGAAAAGTACTCTTGATTCAATCAGATTTAAGCTTAAATCAAGAACCAAGCCTCTTGATTTGAGCGGATTTCCTTTCGATTTAAGCTTCAATCTGATTGAATCAAGAGTATTTTTTCTTGTCAATGTTTTCAAGAGTCTGGACTCTAGATCCAATGTGTTTTATTTTTTCCAGTGTATAATATGAAACTGAAAAACATATCAGTCTGAATCTGCCCGTGAATTAGGTACCCTTGGATGTTAAATAAAGAAGTTTATAGCATATCATGTTAGAATGTTGCAGCTTTTAATCTGTGAAAGGAACTACGGTCAGCCCGTTTTCAATCTATGAAATCTATCTAGTTTCACTTTCCACAGAAAGCAAGTGTTCACAAACTACTACATAACATTCAATTTTATGTGCAATTTTAGCGGGTTCTTGAGAGGAAAAGCATGAACTGAAAGTGTCATTAACCAAATTCTTCATTCTTTTTGTTTGTTTTATGAGACCTTTTCTTTTTAATATGAAGAAACCTTTATTTAAGATTATCAAAGGCAAGAATGTCTTTGGCGTTGTCCGGAAGTACGCAGTGCGTATGAGAGAAAATGAGTTTCCAAGAAAAAAATGCTGCAACCCGCATCAAAAAATTTTAAACTGAAATTACCTCCGCACCTGACCGATCTCATCTGATTCTTGGAATCCTTGCCTCTGAAACTATTTTCGTAAGACGCGGAGGTACTTCCACTGAGGCTCAAAGAGGTTCATAGAGCTTCTTGGAGACTCATTGTTGCTAACTGGAGATTTCAACTTCCCGCGGTATCTGAGAACTTCTCAACTCCTCCGCCAATCGGAATCCGTAACCGTGCTCTTTCCTCCGAATGAGGATTCACTCGAACCTATTTTTAATCACCAGCGAGGAACACAAATAAACTCCAGATGGGAGGATTCTTTTCATCAAACATTTTTATAAACGTTGGTAAAGACCTAGGTACATCTAAAAAGTAATCAAGTTCATTTAGACACGATTTGAGATTAAAGCAAGTCATTTGCGCGTACTTTTGTAACGGTCCATTTTAGTCTGGAACAGCTCGTTTCTCGCACAAAGGTACGTAACTTAATTACAATGTTGCGACAAATGTCCCCGAGCAAATTGCAGTCGAACCAGGGGAATTTTCGGGAAGCACCTAATTGAGAATTTCACTGATAGTCCAGGCGCCTGGTAGCTAAAAATGAGGCTACCTGGAATTTTGGGTACACAGCGATTTTTTTGGCTAACTTTATGTTTTTTGGGTCGCTGAATCCGAATCTGAAGTTTCCGCACGCGTATCTGGTGAGCATTTTCCGCTATTTTGAAAAAATGGCCTAAAAAGGCCTTTTTTTGCGGTTTTTTTGATATAGCGGCTACGGATGAGGAAAAGTCCCGGATTTAGCTAATGTTTTGAATAGCTGACAAAATTTGGAAGAAAATGGTATATGAATATGCTAGGTTTGCTCAAAAATTGAGGAACCTCGGATTTCGGAACTTTAGAACGCTTCGGAACTTGGCTGACCGCGGCGAGCCGGATCGCGCGTTGACGGGTGCGCCGCGAAAACGTGAATAGGCGCGATGTTCACGATGCTGTATCTTCCTCAATTTTTAAGCAAACCTAACATATGTATACACCATTTTCTTCCGCATTATGTCAGCTATTCAAAACATTAGCTAAATCCGGGACTTTTCCTCATCCGTAGCCGCTATATAAAAAAAACCGCAAAAAAAGGCCTTTTTAGGCCATTTTTTCAAAATAGCGGAAAATGCTCACCAGACACGCGTGCGGAAACTTCAGATTCGGATTCAGCGACCCAAAAAACATAAAGTAGGCCAAAAAAATCGCTGTGTACCCAAAATTCCAGGTAGACTTACCAGGCGCCTGGACTATGATTTTTCCTCTGATCTTATCAAAAAATCAGACAAATCTTCATCCAAAATGACACTGGTGCGTTCTTGTAAAAAATTAATTCGTTTGAGTCAATTTGGCAACCTTCGAATGGAGTTACGTTCCCTCGTGCGAGCAACGACGAAGTGTCTGAATGTACGTAGCTCAGTGGATCGAGCCAATAGAAGAAGTCGGACATAGAATTTTTGGCGAAAATTTCAAATTTTGATGTTTATCTCGTCACATTTTCAATTTTAACGGGTGTTTCTTGAAGAAAATTTCACGAAGAAACCAGTAGAACCACTTTTGGAACTTCAAAATTTCGTACAAACGGAATCAGAAGCGTTTCAAGTTTCCGAATTTCGTCGGACCTCTCCTGTTGACTCGATCCACTGTGCGTCGGGCCCTCGCCGAGAAATCTTAATTCCGTCGCTATTTGGCAAACAAAAAGCTTCAATCCCATCGTTTTGCAACGCGAAACGCTTTAAGACTTCGAGGGCTTGAATGCTTAGAACAAAAGAACCAACTCTCTGAGCGCCTTTTCTTTATCTATCCGAGCTCCTCTTATTCTGTAGGCGTGTTTTCATCCAACTTCAGGATGAGATCTCTTAAGTTGGGTATTGGGCTAAAGGTTAAGTTTTAGGGTCGCCGTGAGTGTTGTTAACAAGTTTACGGAGGAGAGATTGTCTCTAAGTTTTATATTCAAGTGTAGAGGAAATCAAAGATCGAAAAGTTAGTTCGCACAGAACGCTTTCTAACATGAGGGAAGCAAACAGCAGTGAAAAGACTTTTTTGAAGACGATCAGAAGGTGCACTATGCACAATAGACATTAATGGAGCATTAAATTGTCTAACCATCGGTGTCAATGATGCATTGTTGTAAATATGTAACGTGATAGGAATAGCAAGCATAGAAAGTTGCATTCAAGCGTTGGCATTACTAGAGAAGTATACTTCCTTTAGTGATTACATTATGCGCCCTCATTTTTTGGGGCCTATGCACTTTTTACATTCTCGAGCACATGCATCGGTTCGTTGTCACCAGTTTGCAGTATAAAAGATCATAGATTGATTTATCCTTATCTTAAGATGTTTCATGGCGTCCTAAACATTCTGTTACGGTAATTTGACTTTTCATTACCTTGAGCGGGAACCTTTGATGCACAACCTAGACGGTTTTTGATTTTTTTGTAATTCACAAATGAAGTTTAGTTATGGTGGTACAGCATTTTGATTTATGGATGAAATATTCTGCGGCAGATACCTTTTCTGTGAAATTTGGCGAGTTACTTCTAGGTCTGGTAAAGGGAATACATTATACTTTCTCTAAACTTGTGGCGCGGCACAACAAATCGGAAACAAAGAAACCGAGGAATATAAATGCATCATTATTACGCACGATTGAAGTTAATGGTGATATATGTGTCAAAAGGAGGACTTTTTACATCCGTTTCTCGCCCTACGTATGTATTATTGATCCTAACAAATACGCTCTCCTCTCAGAGTTCGAAGGCCAGCTCCCAAATTCAAATCCACCCCTTCAAGAATGGATGAGAAACAAAGTAAATCTCTTACAAATCATGATTTATTGTGATAGTTATCATTTTAGTGCAGCACTGATTGTGAAAATCTTTCCGTAGATGGCTCGATTGGAAGGAATTTTGCGGTGGTTTCCGTCATTCCTTCTTTATTCACCGCAAATTATAGCGAAAATTTTACGGAATGAAAAGCGCGCACATCACCAGGAGACTGTAAAAAAGAAAATCTGTAAACACGGCGACGAAAACCCAAATGAAAGCACCAGAAATACGGCAAACTGACTTGGAACGTAGTAGAACAATTTTAGAGACAACATTTTTAGAAAATGTTGGTGAAAAAACACCCAGTAATTAATTTTTATAGATTTTATCCCTGCAAGACGCACTAATGGACCACTAGACAAGGTACGAATTTCAGCATTCTGATACATGTTTCTAAACCAAAATTTTACGTAAAACACGATTCTTACAACGTAAATTACCGAAATCAATACCTTACGAAGATATTTAGTGATTCTTGATGCGTGAATTCAAACCACCCGCTCATGAAAACTCAATGCTCTACGTGATTCACATCGAGCGCTAAACGTTATCATGACAGTCTCTGCGATGTAAAAATCTGGCAACCTCGATCAATCTTGACTCTTTGGCTCAGCTATAGCAAATTGCTTATAGTTTGAACGACACATGGTTGGAAATGATCATTGCTCGATTGAGAAGAACGCTGAAACCGTTGTAGTGTGCGATTTGACTCACGTAGAGCTTTGAGTTTCTTGTGAGCGGGCAGTTCAAATTCCTCGTAATCAATGTGTAATAAAAACGTTCATATCTTCGTTAAAAGTTGGTTTCAGTAATTTTCGTTGTAAGAATCGTGTTTTACGTAAAATTCTGGTTAAGAAACATGTATCAGATTGCTTAAATACGTACCCTGTCTAGTGGTCCATTATTTTAAAAGCGCACAAAGAATCAGGCTTAAGTTGCACCCACTTGTAATACGTCGCATCTCTTCTCACGGATACGAAATGAAATTCTCTCACGGCAGAGTAACCTTAACTGCATGGATTTCTTTCGTAATGGTATAGATCAAGTAGAAAATTTTAATAGTGGCGTTCTCTGCATGCACGCCAGGGTAGCCCAACTTTGCCTTGAAACGTGTAGATGTAAATTATTTTGCTGTTAAAATCTGCCATTTTAGAACACGATAGTGCTAATTTCACCAAAGTTGTGATAAAACTATTAAGTTCTGATGATTCTGAAGTAATTACCAAAATTTTAAAGCTCTTTGCGCAAGTAAATATAAAAGTATAAGGTAAATTTCTGGTCTCCGACGTAAATAGCCTGTTTGCCGATGGTCGTAGTAAACGAACGAACGAACCAACCTCTAAAATATCGGCTGACTATCTTTTCCGCAAAAAGTACATTTGTGGTAATTTTTCGGATTAATACCGCACAAAATCATTTTCTGTAGTATATGGCAACGTCGAGAAAAATATGAGGCGTGTTTAAGAAAAATGAGTGAACGAAGATTGCCGTGAATTTTCCATTATTTTCATTTGCGTACTAATACCTCAACCTTTGCCCAATTCTTGCTAGTTCTTCCATAAATTTTTGATCTAATTTGTGTGAAAATGATTTTGTGCGGCAACGATAATTATCGGAAAAATTACCACTAATGTTCTTTGCGCAGAAAAGATATTCTGACAAAATATCGACATTACGTTTTGGACCTTGAGCCTTTGGACGTTGCATTTTGAACATCGGAATTTGGACGTTTGAAGTTCGGACGTAACATCCGTGAATCAGAACTCTTCACCCAAGAAAATGTAAAAGTATAAGGTAAATTCCTGGTCTCCGACGTGATGGTCGTAATAAACGAACCGACCTCTAAAATATCGACATCCGTGAATGAGAACTACACGCTGGCCCATTAACGTGGCGAACACGGCGTTGGGTGTAATCCCTGCTGCTCCCTCAAGTGCGGACCCCTCCTTCCCTCACCCTCCCTCCGGTCTCATATTTCGATCCGTGGAGGACCGCGAGAGCTAAGTAGTAGTCCCTGGGACTCGCACTACTCCCAGCTCGGATTAAACGGTGAAAAGAGTAGAGGCGGTCGCGGGGGTGGCGGGGACTTGTTGCTCCGTCTGCGCGGGCCTCGTGGAACTTGAACACGGCGCGGCGCAGAAACCCTCAACGGTGAAGGCGCTCGGTCCAGAGCTGAAATTTAGACCACGCGCGGTTTGGAGTCGGAAAAAACACACCCAGGCCTTGCTCCGTCCGGGGTTCTAACACACCACTCAGTGGCGTGGCGTGCTTTGCGATAAAACGATTGTTATGCCATTTAAACCTATGGAAAAATATCGATAAACAGGGTGGTCGCTGGTGGAGTCCGGTTTCCGGCTCCCACCCCCCTTATTGTCACCCTCCACTCGCCCATTAGTTTGCCATAGCCCCGCTCGCCATTTCTGTATTTGTAGTTAAGTTCAGTTTGTCATCTTGATTTTGTAAGTTTCAATAAATGCACCCATTTTGAGAACTTCCGATGATGGATTTCACGCGCCATTAGAGGTTCATCTCTTACGTGGTCTGAGGAAGCCTCAAAAAGCCCATAAGGCGTTTGGTGCATCCCCCCCCCTCAAGTTAGCCCCTCTCTCTCTTTTCCTCCATTTAGGAGGTGGTCCCTCGGTTTCCCCCTATTTCACCATTTTGGCTGAGCCCCTCGGGATCCCCCCATTCAACCACCGTGACTGAGCCCCTCCCCCCTCTCAGTCTCGTTCAACAGAGTTTGATGACATAGAACAATATTTTCGACTTAACGACTTAATAAACCCTTGAGACCCAAGGTGTTCATCTGCCTGCCCCCGTAGCGTCGCCTGAGTAGACCCGTGAAATTGTTATACGTGTCGGCAGAGTTCCCAATATTCGTGTCGCCCCAAATATATTAGATTATTGTTCTGTTACCGATCAAAAATTGATTGCCCGGAGACTTGATGGAAAAAGTTTTTTTTGAATCAAAGGAAAATATACCGTAAGTTCAGATATACAAATTTAGAGTTGCAATGCACGTCCAGTGCTCTTATTTACCTATGTGTCCTCCTAGCCTGACTGCTCATCGGAGCAAGCTATGTTTTCTAGCATCTCAAAAGCAATATCAACTCCATTATGAATACTTATGGGTAAGACATAAAGGAGATATACGGATGAGAAAGGATAGACTCCATTACCTGGATTTATTTTCATTCGAAATTCATTTGATTTGCAATCAGTACAACATGCATCACCTGATAATGACAGGTCGAATCCTACCTACAGCAGATGGCGGCACCGTTTTTGCCAAAGTTAATGGTCCATCTTTAGACTAATGCATTTGATTAAATTTAATCGGTGACTGTGCTTTATTTGAACTAGTATCTGGACTTGAAAAGGAGATGAAAAGGAAATGAAAAGGAGGTGAAAAGGAAATGAAAAGGCGATGAAAAGGAGATGAAAATGAGATGAAAATGAGATGAAAAGGAGATGAGATGAAAATGAGACGAACAGGAGATGAGATGAAAAAGAGACGAAAAGGAGATGAGATGAAAAAGAGATAAAAAGGAGAAAAAAGGGGATGAAATGAAAAAAGGACTGAAAAGGAGATGACAAGGGGATGAAATGAAAAAGAGATGAAAATGTGATGATAATGAGATGAAATGAAAATGAGATGAAATGATAATGAGATGAAATGAAAATGAGTGGAGATAAAATGAAAATGAGAGTTGAGATGAAATGAAATGAGATGAGATGAAATGAAAATGAGAGAGCGGAGGGTCTGGTGCCGGAGCCTCCTCGTGGTGGACCTGGGGCGGGTCTCCGACCCGTGCCAAACGCCGGCAAACCTGTTGTGATTCTGCACCCTCCCTCGCCTCAGGTTGTTAGCCCATATCTCTTCATATCGTAGTGAGTTGGGATCAAGCGGAACCTTGGTACGTTATTACCTTGGTTGTTAGCCCATATCCCTGATACGCTCAGGCATGGATCAAGCGCATCCTCGGTGTCCTGCCTCGGCAGGGCTACCTTGGTCGTTAGCCCATATCCATTGCAGCCTTGGATCAAGCGGAACCTCGGTGCCCTGCTTCGGCAGGGCTGTTTATACCTTGGTTGTTAGTCCATATCCCTGGCTTACGGAAGAGATCAAGCGGAACCTGAGGAACATGAGGGGAACGATGATCTTCAGAGGACCACTGATAGTAGTTAGGCCATATCCTTGAACCACGAGGTGCAAGGATCAACCGGTACACAGTGGTCTGAAAATCCCGATCTGTGACCGACTTTGCGCGATTCGTCAGTGACCAAATGCAGGGGTTACCGATCGAAGCCTGGCAATCCTGTTCTGCGGTCAACCTCCGGTATCTGCCGACGCTTGCGCATTAAGTCTAAAACCGTCATCCCCCCCGGGACACTTCAGACCAGGCAAAGTCGGAACCGGAGGGTCGGACGCCTCTCAAACGGGCTGGTGGTTGGGGCGATGTTGCAGATTGAAGTAGGTTTGGGACGAGCCGAATACCTCACGAGAGTCCCGGGGTCTCGTGGCTCAAGGTATTCTGTTTGACCTGGGCCGAACAAGCCGGACAAAGTTTCAGCAATCTCTATCTCTGTTGAGAGTATCCAGCTACGAGTTTGTTGTCTCACTGCTGGATCGCACGGTGGTAGAGGAGTTCCCTGCTTTCGGTCATTGGCGAATTGTTCACTGTTGTGAGTGAGGGTGCGCCCAGAACGCCAACCCAACTCTTCATGGCATGAGATCTTTAAGAGGTCACTGGTTATCCTTATTAAATCTCACTAACAACAAAGGCATGAGCCCCATGCCTTTGTCTTTTAGAATTTCTTCTCAATTTTTTCGAAATTTCTTAAAAATTTTGGATTTCAAATTAACGTATGCCGTGGGAGTTGTAAGTTGGACTGTCGAAGCGTTGCCGTCTGATGTCGGTTCCTCCTCGTGGTGGACGGTGGAAACGAGGGTTTCACCCTCGGCTAATCGCCGACAAAATAGGTGCTGGTTTTGGTAGTAATACCTACACAAAGGTTGATAGTATAGACAAACTATTATGTCTCATGCTCCTCTCCCTAGCACCTTTTATGAATGAATAAAATACTGACAGTTTTTGACCATTCTCTTGCGTAAGCATGAAAAGTTTCACATTAGATATTCGAGTTCTCTCTGCCGCTCCTCCCAATTTGGTTTATATCTCGCAGGCAAGTAATCTTAGCGAACGAAAGTTAGCTCATTTGTGCGAGTATACTGAAGCGTGAAACTAGAAACAATTCCATTGAAAATTACCGGTAATTCCAACTAGATTCCTTCTTATTTTCTCGTTGTATCTTCGATTTAAAGTTCTGAAATTTCGGAGAAGCACCACATTTCTTATGAAACTTGCTGTAATATCCAATTGAAAATACAAGAATTTTTATATTTTCTGTATCTCTGTAACTGGGGTTTCTATAGTGTATTTTAATTTCAGAATATATGTGTGCAAATGCCACGCGAAGACAAAAGCTAATATGAAATCGTTCATTACGCTTAGTAGGTAACACCATTCGAAGTATGATTAATGTTAGAGGATAATAGCCAAGGTGTTATGGGTTTTCACTGATTTATTTATTTAATAACAATTTTAAACGTGCTAAAGCTTTTCGGCTTGCGGCCATCGTCAGAGCTTACGAAGAAAGGTCGAAAACACAAAACTTCAGAGACTTCAGCGCACCAAGCTTTATGCCGATATTCACACAGCGGTTTTATTGATAATTGTGACCAGCGAAATGTTTTTTAAAGTTTTTGTAGTTTTGTGTTTTTGACCTTTCTTTGTAAGCTCTGATGATGGCCGCAAGCCGAAAAGCTTCAGCACGTTTAAAATGTTTATTAAATAAATAAATCAGTGAAAACCCATGACACCTTGGCTAATACCTTGGCAAAGTAGCACGAATTGCAGTAAGTAGCAATTACATTGTAAAAATTTTGCAATTCCACTGAGTGTTGTGTATGTTGCCTAGCTCCTATTTGAAGGGGTTCCGTTTATTGAAACTTCTTGCAATAAAATTGAAATGAGTTGAAATTTTTCATTGCATATTGCGTATCTTTCTGACACATGGAGCTCATTCTGTTGATTGTTTAAAATTGTCATAAACCGACCAAATGATGCACCTAAAACTTATGCAACTTGATGGTAAATAAATACAATTTCATTGAAAAGATGAAATTGCAATTTAATTTCAATATTTTCGTTGCACTGTGCTACGTGGGAGATGTTACGACTATTCTTGACGTAGCGAAGGCGATCCGTATTTGGAATAGCTGACAAGATGCTTTTGCAACGATTCCACCGCTCGGCACGTGTATCTCCAAGTGCTAAATGAATTGCATTTTGCAAAAAGGAACCACTAGCTTTGCAATGTTGCTAAGATTGTGCAACTTCTTTTGTCTTGGAGGAAAAATCTGATTATCCATTAATAGTTCCTATTTTACTTGCTGAAAACTGTAAATTTAAGACAAAAATCGCCGTCTAAATTTCATAGTTTTTCACGATTTCCGCAATTTTATTGCAAAAGATGAAGTTGCACAATCTTAGGTTCGAATACGCCTTTCATGTCTTCGACTGTGTTAACGCTTGATTTTCCCCCGATTTCCATCCACTCGATGTTAGATTCTTTTTTTTTCTGTATTCCTTGACGTCGATCTGAAACTCGTTATGAACCGGCACTAAAACTCCCTTGAAGAAATAGTCAAGTCAACTTCAGCCGGCTTGGGGTTTCTAAAGGTGGTTTAAAAAAGTTGGCCTGACACTCGATTTTTTATTCATTTCGATGTCTGGTTTTTTTTTTTAATCGGTGTATTTGTATGCGACCGCGTCCACAATCCGCGGGCTATGTGTTTTAAGCAACCTTCGGGTCAATTTGACCCGGCTTGGGTATCTAAGGGTTAATCTATACCTATCTCCCTTGTCCATTGAAACTACCCCACCAATCGGATCGCTCAATTTTCTCTTTTTCCTTTTTGGCCTCAGCCTCGTCTATTAATGTCAACAATCAGCCTGCCAATTGGTTGAAAAAATAAATTTATTCATGCTAAAAGGAACTAGGGGCGTAAAAATGAATGAAAGTAAAAGCAACTGTGATAACGATCACCCGTTTGAGTTGAAAGTTCAAACACATTCGACCCTCGTTTTTTGAAACGCTTCTCCCAAATCTGAGCGACGCCTCATTGGCAGCGCGTAGCATGGACTTTGTGAGTTCACGTCACGCGTCATCGCGCCTTCAATTTTGCAGATGCAGCACGGACATCCATCAAGTTCAAATAGTTGTATCATTGCGCCGTAGCAACGCGAGTCCTTTCCCTTGCTCTATCTCTTGAAAGTGTCGGTTACAATTTGTATTATTTGTGGTGTTGCATCAAAGGGTACGTGAGCAACACGTCGGACGTATTCGAACCTCCTATTTTAAAACACTTCATACTAATCTCAGCGGCATCTCATTGACAGCACATAGCGGACTTACTGAATTCACGTCACGCGCCATCGCGCCTTCAATTTTGCAGTTGCAGCACGGACGTCCATCAAGTTCAAATAGTTGTATCATAGCGCCGCAACGTAGCAACGCGAGTCCTTTCCCTTGCTCTATTTCTGGAGATAAACTGTGAACTCAAGACAAAGATTAGTTTTGAGAATTTAATATTTTTGCATGATTGAATCGCTTTTATCCCAAAGAATGTAAGTTGCACAATCGTAGCAACATAAATACTATTGGTTCCTTTCTTCAAAATGCAGTCCATTTCTAAATAAGCACTTCTCTCCCTATTTCGGGTGGGACCGATGCCCGGCCTCATTGCCAGGCTCGCCACATCCCATCTCGGGCCCAGGTACCAGTTTTAAGGTCCAGTGTTAAGCAGAGAGTTCATATAAATGTATCATTGCGCCGTAAGAATGTGACGGAAGATTTAGATGGAAATAGCCTCCATGCACGCTGTGCGTGTCGATTTCCTTTGACATTTTTGCAGTGGTGCATGCATAGCTGAAGTGCGCTCCAGCTAGAATTGTATTTAGCAAATAGGTGGTTTTCCTACGAGGATTAAAACTAAACTAGTGGCACGGAATATAACAAAAGAAGATGAACTACGCAAAACGATTATTCCGATAAGGGAACTTGGCTGTTTTGAAAACGCCTTCAAATGCGGCGTGATACCTCACGCATTCCGGAGAGTTCAAATAGTTGTATCATTGCACCGTAAGAATATGACGGAAGATTTTAATGGAAATAGCCTCCGTGCACGCTGGCCTTTTCGATTTCCGTTAACATTTTTGCAGTCATGAATGCCCTTAAGTGCGCTTCAGGTAGAATTGTGTTTAGAAAATGGGTGGTTTTTATAGGAGGATTATAATTAAACAAGTGGTTCGAAATGGAAACAAAATAATATGAATTATGCAAAACGATTATTCCGATAACGGAACTTGACTGTTTTGAAAAGGCCTTCAAATGCGGCGCGATACCTTACGCATTCCGGAGAGTTCAAATAGTTGTATCGTTGCGCCGTATGAATTGGACGGAAGATTTAAATGGAAATAGCCTCCATGCACGCTGTGCGTGTCGATTTCCTTTGACATTTTTGCAGTGGTGCATGCATAGCTGAAGTGCGCTCCAGCTAGAATTGTATTTAGCAAATAGGTGGTTTTTCTACGAGGATTCAAAATAAACGAGTGGTACGGAATATAACAAAAGAATATGAACTAGGCCAAACGAAAATCCAGGTGTCGGAACTTGGCTGTTTTGAAAACGCCTTCAAATGCGGCGTGATACCTCACGCATTCCGGAGAGTTCAAATAGTTGTATCATTGCGCCGAATGAATGTGACGGAAGATTTAAATGGAAATAGCCTTCATGCAGGCTCGCCACATCCCATCTCGGGCCCTGGTACCAGTTTGAAAGTTCGAGCCCCAAGCACGAAGGGGGGGGGGCGGTCCGAGGGGCACCCCCCGAGAAATTTTAGAATTTTAACGACTAATCGAACACATTATGAAGCTTCCATAAAGAATTCTTCCATCAATTTCTGCGGAATAATTATGTTTCTTTTTCTAATTTTAGCACAAAATACTTGCGAACTGTTGCATTCAAAACATTTGGAAAATTTTTATTTTTTTTTTTTTTTTTTGGGGGGGCTTTTTTTATGATACTATTTGTAGTTCTAAGAGGGCCAGGCCCCCCTGGACTCCCCGTTCGTTTGTCTATGGCAAGGGAGTTGAGCCATGAGCCATTGAAGTCGAGGATGCCCAGACTGGAGACTCTTAGCATCTGGCGACGGAAGAAAATGAAACGCAGTTACTAAAAATATCCCTCTGTACTGAAAATAGATAGAAATTTTCCAAGAAGTATACTTCTTTGAAAATTTAAGAAGAATTCTACAGTGCCCCAGCGCGTTTCTCAAAATCTATTCACCTTGTTACCCAGTATCCCCTCCCCCCATGTGGCGGGCCTGCCCATTGCAATCTGTTAGAAAATAATTAATTTGTTACCCGCTAAAGAAAAAAAAATCCTGTATTGCGAGCGACTTTCCTGTGTGGGCCTTTAAAGAGACCTTAATATTCGAGATTGAATTTTCAATAAAAAAATAAATAAAAAAACGCAGTCTGATAAATCGGTCTCTGCACGAAGCGGCAGTGATGTAGAAGGGCGTTCACACCCGAATTTGAAGGAAGACAGTAAGGGCAGGTAGCGGGGTGTAGGCCGGTTATAAACGTCAAATTGAGTGTCGTCAATTTTATTGCCCCGGCGCCGTCGAGCTAAAGGCTCCTTGATTGCAGTCTTCCATATTAATGGAGGCGATAACGACTTGGGAGCTGAGTTATCAGCCTCAATAACAGCCCCTGACACCGCCATGCGCCATCCCGACACCCGACGTCATGAATGTGAATCGCATCCTCGTCGTGCTCTGCTCCGTGAGTGAAACCGCCAAGTTCAAGTTTCGGGGAGCAACCCGCACCCAGGAAAAACGCCGTATGAGCCTTTGCTAGTTGCCAAACTTCCTTTGACAAATTACGAATTTTGTGGAAAATTTGTCAATGTTTTTCTTCCGGCTTTCCAGAGAATTTCGTCCGTAATGGACCACCAGACAAGGTACGAATTTCAGCATTCTGATACATGTTTTATAACTAAAATTTCACGTAGAACACGATGCGCACAGCAAAAATTACCGCAATTAACTCCTTACGAAGATATTTGATGATTCTTGATGCGTGAATTCAAACCACCCGCTCATGAAAAATCAATGCTCTACGTGATTCACATCGTGCGCTAAACGTTATCAGGACAGTCTCTGCGATATAAAAATCGGGCAACCTCAATCTTGCCGCTTGGGCTCAGCTATAGCAAATTGCTGATGGTTTGAACAACACATGGTGGGAAATGAACATTGCTCGATTGAGAAGCTTGCTGAAACCGCTGTAGTGGGCCGTTTGACTCGCTTAGAGCTTGAAGTTTCTTGTGAGCGGGCAGTTCAAATTCCTCGTAACCAATGTGAAATAAACACATTAGTATCTTCGTTAGGAGTTGGTTTCAGTTCGAATCTTGTTCTACGTGAAATTCTTGTTAAGAAGCACGTATCAGATCGCTTAAATTCGTACCTTGTCTAGTGGTCCATTGAATCTAAAATATACCTTAGAAACCTGATCCTGAATCGGAGCTCCGACATGTTAGGCCGCCATTTAATTCATTGCTACTGATACACTTCAGTTATTCAACCGAACGCATGCGCAGCACATGGTGTAAGATTCACCCTATTCCATGCACTTCTTGGAATTCGTCATGTGATCTCGGCTCGTTTTGGACGTCGTTTCATTCAGTGGCGTGGCGTGGATTGCGATATATCGATTGTTATGCCATTTAAAGCTATGGAAAAGGATCGATAAACAGGGTGTTTGCAGCGAACACCCTAATAATCGATTCTTTACCATAGTTTTAAACGGCATAACAATCGATACATCGCAATTCACGCCACGCCACTGGTTTCAGTTGACCTCAGCTCTTTCTCGTCCCTTTAAGGTCGGACGCACATGTCAGAGAAAGACACGAGAGGGATATAGAAATCCATTTCATACTTTTTATGAAACCGTGGCCCGAAGAGTGCCTTATTCCGCCGCACTTGACGGGATTATAACTGCGCAGTGCTGCCATCACCCGGAATTGATTCCGAATTACGGAATTTTTCCCGGAGTCTTCGAATCTCCCGGAATGTTAAGCTTATTTTGGAACTTTGCCCGCATTTTCGGGTTCTTCGGCAGTTCGACCGACTATTTAATCAAATTTCGATGATTTTATTTTATTTTTAATTTTTTAAAATTCAAATTGAACGATCTTCGGAACTAAATCCGGGCGTCTAACGGAATTTTCCCCCGAAATTCGATAATATCAGAATTTTCGTCGGACTTCGGGGAATCGGAATCTATTGCCCGCGGAATCGTTGGAATATCAGCATGGCAGAACTAACTGCGAGAGAAACCATCCCTCAAACAACTCCTTTTTTGTTTCTACGCGAGTATTTATCAGTGTTGAGCGTGAATCATCAGCTTTGGACAGTATCCTATTCATAGCCATGGTAAAAAATCAATAATTAAGGTGTCAGTTGCGATCACCCTTATAATTGATCCTTCTCCATAGGTTTAAATCGCAACGTACGAAACGCCTCTGGCATTTATAGACGGACAAGGTCGTTGCTTCCTGGAAGTACTTTAGCTTCCACGGGCAGGACTCCGCAGCAGTGGCGTAGCGTAAATAATCGATTATCGATATTGCTCCATTTGAAGCTGTAGTAAATATTCGATTATCATGGTGCTCGGTGTGAACACCTTGACTATCGATCCTTTCCCATAGATTTAAATGGCAGATCAATCGATATATCGCAAAGCACGCCACGCCACTGCTCCGCAGCAAGGGCGTAACTTAATTTTTGCGGAAGCCCTGGATAGCGTTAGTTTGCAGGGACGAATGGGTTCCGTACGGAATGCAGCTGCGCCCTTACGTCAGAGTAGGGACGGGATGCGCTTTTTAAAGGCCACTCGGTTGTTCACGGAGCTCCGAGAAGAAGGGTTTCGCCTCGACCGAGGTTGTCGAATCGGTCCACCAGACAGCGGGTCGAGACATGTAGAAAGGTCGGACGTGAAATTTTCGACTGAAACAACAAATTTTGATGACTATTTCGTCCCATTTTAAACTTTAAGGGGTGCCTCCGGAAGAAAATTGCACGAGGAAACAATGGGACCACTTTCAGACCCTCAAAGTATTGTATGAACGGAGGTAAAAGCGTTTAAAGTTTCTAAATCTTGTCCAACCTCTCTAATTACTCGATCCATTGTGCGCCGCCGCAATCGTTCGGTAGAGTAAGTAGAAGAGAAGTGTTCGTCATGGAAAATGGTCGAATAATCACGCGGTGAAAATGTCTCCAGAGCATTCGCTGGAAAAAGTCTAGTGGACCCGGAGTCCAGACTTGAAAAAGTTTGACCAATAAAATACGCTTGACACAATCGGATTTTTGCTCAAGACGAGATCGAGAGGCGAGCATTATCACCTGGACATAAATCAAGTATACTTAGTTATAGGGGAGAATAAAGAAATAATTGGCGTTTAATCATCAGAGTTGATGTGAAAGTGTAAGATTTGGTATGAAGAACCAATAGATATTTGAAGTAAAAGTTTGTGTTCCTCGTTCATTGGTTTTGTTATTAGAATTTCTACACAAAATTTTCCTTTGATAAGTGTTTTTCCAAGTGATCGATCTCTGCCTCAATTATCATATTGTTTCTCTTTTTTGTTGCAGGTATGTTGATGAATTTTTCACCAAGTTCAAAATGTCTTGCTGGGTCAGCTCTCCTTCGGTATGTCACACTAACTCTTAATGGACCACTAGACAAGGTACGAATTTCAACATTCTGATACATGTTTCTTAATAAAAATTCCACGTAAAACACGGTGCGCACAACGAAAATTACCGATATCAACTCTTTACGAAGATATTTAATGATTCTTGATGCGTAAATTCCAACCACCCGCTCATGGAAACTCAATGCTCTACGTGATTCACATCGCGCGCTAAACGTTATCATGACAGTTTCTGCGATTTAAAAATCTAGCAACCTCAATTTTGACGTTTTGTCTCAGCTGTAGCAAATTGCTGATAGTTTGAACAACACATGGTGGAAAATGAACATTGCTCGATTGAGAAGCTTGCTGAAACCGTTGTAGTGGGCGATTTGACTCACGTAGAGCTTTGAGTATCTTTTGAGCAGGCAGTTCAAATTCCTCGTAACCAATGTGAAATAAGAACGTTAATATCTTTGTTAGGAGTTAGTTTCAATAATATTCGTTGGGTTAATCGTGTTCCACGTGAAATTTTGGTCAAGGAACATATATCAGATTGCTTAAATTCGTACCTGGTCTAGTGGTCCATTGCTACCAGTCCTAAGTTTCTTCTAAATTGTTTAGCATTTTATTTATGTTTATTTGTTTTGCGATAAATAAAATTATTTGGAGTGGAAATTTTTTGGGGATCTCAAGAGATTTGTCAAGCGATTTGGCAATAGTGGGCCTAATTACAACGGCAAAACGCGCAAGTTGGCGCGCACTGCGAATCCGATTAAAGCTCCAAACGGTACGCGGAAGTTTATCGACAATTGTCGATTTCGCACAACATGAAATAGGGTGGGAGCCTCCGCTCTGTCTTGATCTCCGCTTAGAACAATGATGGGCACCGCCATTTCCGACGGTTTGCTTGTACCACTGTCCAGCTTACATCATCAGATAGTCTATGGCTCACAAGTAAAATAAAATGTTCTTCGACCAAAGAACTCTAGAAAGAAGTTCATGCGCTTCAAAAACAATAGGATGAAATCTTTTGGAGACTTGAGAGCCTGTCCTAAAAAGGACATTTTTGTGCCCCTTTTCAGAACCTCTAAGATTCATCTGCTTCACATGTGTTCGAACCAAAATCTTACGATGAGACTATCTCCCATTTGACAATTTAAATTGAGCAGAATGCTAGTTTTAACAATACAACGTTGTCAAGTTTATGTTTCATTATTGAAAAAAATGGTTAATATTTTGAGGTTCGCAATAAAATGCAACTTGGGTTGATCCCTTTGCATTTTTTGAGGCTCGGTATCATGAAATGATGTTACTCGGCAGAAGAGACTGTTGTCGACTCAATGATGGAACGACTAATCGCAACACAGCGTTGCAAAGATTATATAGTCTGTTCCAGTTGTACCAGAGTTTTCTCTTGGTTATTTTAAGTCGAACAAATTCTGGGACGGCAGTCAATTAGGGGATGGACCCCAAGGAATTCAGGTTTCGAAGCCCCCTCCCCCTTCTCTCCCCCAGCTACCCATGGGGGCCACTCTTACTTCAACCCCCCGAGCCCATTTTCGACTTCGTTCGACTTTTAAAAAGAAACCTGAAATAAAAGCCTTGTGTCTGTGGCCTTGAACACCCTGTGTAAACTATACTCTGATCAATCGTGAAACCGTTGTAAATCAATAGCCCTGCCATCAACAATCTAACCTTTTTCCTCGACGAAAGGAACCTTACGTATAGCATTTATGGCAAATTAATGAAAGTCAATTAAAAATTAAGGGAGTAAATTGGAGAATGCTCTCCCTGAGACTGTCTTGAAAGTATACATAACGTGCTCATTAGAAGTTGTTTATGCCCTACAATAAATCCCAAAGTAAGCATTTTTTTTTTTTTTTTAATGTAAAATACTCTTTAGCGTGACTGACATTCCTTGGTAAGCCTTTCCACACGGTGCGTCCTTTCGAAGTGGAGGAAAATTCAGGAAATTTGAAATCCAAAAAATGAGAACTCGTCACCTTGATAATGATCAACGAATTGACATTTTTTTAAATCTAAAATATTCTTTATCGTGACTGACATTCTTTGGTAACCCTTTCCGCATAGTGCACCCTTCCGAAGTGGAGGGAAATTCAGGAAATTCGAAATCCAACAAATGAATACGCGTCACCCTGAAAATGATCAACGAAGTATCGTTACCTACGAGTTGATGCCTCGCGCCATAGCGCCTTCAATTTTGCAGACGCAACACGGACATCCATCAAACACGAATAGTTGTATCTGCGCCGTCATCACTGCACGTCATTTTCCTGGCTCTATTGCCGTATTACTTTCGGGGCCTCTCACACATCGATATTCCTGAGGGAGAACAGTATGCCATTCTGCGTGTGAATTATGAAATATTTCAAATTTAGTTTGAAATAAGTCCTGTTTTGTATTGCCATGTCCTTCTGCCACGAAAAAAGCGACAAATTATTGGAGACTGTAAAAACATTAGCGCGGCATCATGACGGCTTGGAGCACTCTGCGAAGCGCTCTCAATATCGCCTCGCACTCGTGGGTGTCACCGAGCGGTTGTTTTTTTCGCGTTGCCGCAGCCAAATCTATGTATTTGAGGAGACAAGTGACAAATTAGTTCAGACACGTGAGAGTCACGCCGTTCATTGATACCGGGGCTTTTTGCAATGTTGCCGAGTTGAGGACACAACAAAGGTGGGCGGCGTTCAGACTGAGGGCATTGATCAGTGCTGCCATTTTCCGGAGTTTATGCATTTTCTCAAATCTTTACCCGGAATCCTCCAGCGTTTTTTAAATTTCTCGGAATTTCAAGGTTTTTCGGCAGTTTGACTGATTACCTATTTGATTAAAATTGTGAGTTGACTTCATAAATTCCCGTTTTTTCCATTGAATTCTACGCGAAATTCTCATGTAGAAACATGTGCTTAGAGCCTCCGGTTCTTACCCTGTCTAGAGACTCATTGACTGATTTCCTGCTAATTTTTCATGCAAGCTGCCTTGACGCTCTGCACTGGCTTTTCTCAAAGATGTCTATTCGCGAGAAACTGTCGCGACTGAACCGCGGTGGAGAATTTCATCACAGATTAGGCGTACACGGTCCATTTTTAAAACAATCATTCGAGTGTTCTGGTTTTCTAAAACAAATGCACAAATAACATAAGGTACAGAATACAGCTGAACCATTTTAAAATAAATTTGATGGAACATTTATTACTTGAGTCAGTCTGACTGATTATTAGATCAAAATTGATAATTTTTTGTTATCAAATCTGACGATCCTCGCAACTAAATCCGGGTGTTTATTGGAAATTTTCCCGGAACTATTTAAAAAAATTGGAATTTTTTTCGGAACTTTTGGAATGAGATTTTTAAAGGGGATGAGGCACTACTAACTCCCTCATCCCTCCTCCCCTCAATTAACCCCCTGTCGCTTCCCTTTCACTGGGCGTCCCCTTCGTTTCCTCCCAGGAGGAATCCATCCTGGCATTTTTTTGCAGCGTCTCTTCCGTCCTCCTATTAACATGCTTGTACCAGACAAGCTGTTTGGTCGTGATGTCGAACACGATGTAATTTTCGACTTCCATGATCTGACGCAGTTTCTCAATACGCACTCGATCTCCCCGAGAAATTCGAAACATAGTTGAAACCCCATAAATTAGGGGTTGCGGAGGGTTAAGCCCAGTGTTACGTATGCGTTTCACTTAAAAAAAAGGGGGAAAATCCCCAGGAATAATAATATTTTCCGTCTATGTTGTATTCTTTTTTTGTGTTTTTCTGAAAAATTGGAGGGGAGGAAGTCGGCGCCAGTTCTACGTAATCCCCAAGGAGGAAAAATAAGAGGTTATGTTTAGGGTGCGTTACAAGGAAGGGGGGTTGGGGGGTGTCGAAATTCGTTGGACCGACAACACCGGAGCCCGGCGGAAAACGTGACATGGGAACAAGAGGTGCGGCAAATTGCGTCGGTGAATCAATTGCCAGGTAGTGATGACGTTAAAATATCCGCCCCCATTTTTCGAACCGTCGAAGGGAGCGAATTTTTAAACGCCCGCGATTCAGCCGCGGGGCGGCTCGCCCGCTTTATTTTTACAGTCAATAATTTTCCCCGTCGCTCAGCGTTTACGGCAAATCGAATGTTCCCAGCTGATTGGAATACTAGCGACCCGTGCAGAGCGACCCCCGGTTCCGAGTCGGGGAAGGGAACCCACGGAACCCACTCTAGCCCCGCAGGGCTCAATCAACATGGTCGGATTGCGTTGTATCGAACGCAGGGCACATTTCTCCCGCGAAAATTTGCATCGCAAACCTGGAGGGTGGGGTCGATTTGCATAAATAAATGTACGGCTTTTCGCCGTATAAAGTATACTGAAAGTAAGTAAAGTAAGAAGTATGCACCCTTGATCGATTCGAGATGACCAATAATTCTCGAGTCGAGTCAACAATAAAAATAGGTATATGACACAACACAACATTTATAATCATTTATACGAATTCGAGCGAAACGTCGCTGGTATATTCAATTTTTAGCCTTTTTCTCCGCGTTGCGTTTTAATAGTATCATTTCGGGCCAACAGTCGGCTTAATTTTTTACCCTTGACAGTAATGTCTGCACAAGTATCAGCAGATTTCAATCTACGCAAAGCACGAATTGATTCGCAGAAGTGAAGCACCTCTTCTGGCTATTGACGATGTTCTCCAAGATTTTTTGAAATGCTGGCGCAGATACAGTTTCTTACAACTACTTGCTGCTGAACGCCACAGGCCCCTGAAATTAAATCCAACAACGTTTTGTTGCCTAATTCTGTCGGGAATGTGGAGTAACACCACAAATAGTCCACAGCTAGCCACAGTTTCCACGATGTGAACTGTAAGGTGCACATTGTAGGTCAAGCGAACAAATCCTTATATTTCTTTAAATTTTGTGACAAATTCATTTAGAAAATGTCTAAAAACCCCGACTTCATTTCTATCAATTTGCTCATGACAAAAGAAATAAATTGTAGCACTGAACAGTCAAAAATGATGGTGGTAACAACAGGGTGTCTACAAGTCCGGAATTTCTTGAAAGTCCGGAAATTTGTACTGATTTCTTAAGGGCGGTCCGGAAGTACTGAAAAAATGCGGAAATTCAACGAGGAAGTCCGGAATTTTTGTTATTTTTGTCGCAATTTGAGCGAGAAATCCAAGTTCCTGTAATTCATCGAATTTCGTCCAATGGAGGTACTGAAAAAATACTGAATTTTACTGTTGAGGAGGTACTGAATTTCTTCGGAATATACAAAAAAAGTACTGATTTTCGGTCTCCCTGTTTTAGTAGACACTCTGCTTAGGTATCTATTTGGCAGTATTCAATGGAGAACGACGGGTCCATAATAGAACAGCCACACGGAAAAAACGAGCTTAGGGTTGGGACCTACATGTTAGTGCTGGGCACTAACGAGGGTTAGATCAAATGGAGCCAGCAAGTCAGAGGAGTGCTGGGCACTAAACAGCTCGAGGCTGGGTCACTAAGGAAGAAGTAGTGTCAAGCCCTAAAGTGACTTTGGAGCGAGCGTAAAATATGAAACGCCTCCGCCTTGGATCGAACTCGGGTTGCGCCGGTGGAAGACCAGCGCGTTACCACCAGGCTATCGTGACTCCGACGTCTCATGGGTGAATTTACACCTGTTAAGCGCAACTACGTCTCGCGGCATCTGATTAGCACTACTCATGTTCAGTGCCCACCTGAACTGCCTTCCGGTGTTGAGCTGTACAGCGCTTAGACGCCAGCCCTCAACTACTCCCCACTAAACGGCCAGTAGTGCTCAACACTAGTCTTGTTTTTTCCGTGCAGGAACGCCACTCATTGGCTTTCCACTGGGCAAGGCTGGTAAAAGGACGTGCATTCCATCCCTAGATACATCCAAAGGGGGTCGTAGAGCTCGCATTCGGCGATCAATCTCAAAACGCTTGGGCTTAGTAATAAAAATCTTCATCCTCATACTGCGTATCAGTCCAGATTTTTGCATACACATATACTTGCATACTTCAAAGAGCTGGTTATGCATGTAACAGGGTGTCTGCAACGCCGGAATTTTCGGAAATAGTACTGATTTTTTAAAGGCGGTCCGGACGTTCTGAAAAAGTACGGAAAACCCGTAAGAAAGTCCGGAATTTTCTCATTTTTTTGTCACAATTTGAGCGGGAAATTTAAATTTTTGAAATTTGCGAATTTCGTCAATGAAGGTACTAAAAGAGTACTGAATTCTTCTGTTCAGGAGGCACTGAGTTTTTTTAGAATGTACTAAAAAAGCGCGGTACAAGTACTGATTTTTGGCCAGCCTGTTTTAGTAGACAACTGATGTAATTTATTGGTACACCATGAGGAAGCTTAAATTTTGGGACAAAACATAACGGAGACAAGCCCATTCCTGTAACTGACTCACCAGTTTCTTGTGCTTGCACCATAGCATTTCTAATAGACTGGTCCGTTCATAGGTGTATATTCGTTTCGATAACTCCAACGCACCTTTCTAGGGCCCAGAGTGTCACCGGGGTGTTCGCAAAAATAGCAACTATTATTACCATTGAATAAAACCACTTAACACTTTAGCTTTTGCTGGTGTATCTGCAGAAAAAAAAAGGCGAAAAACTTGTGTAGCAACTTCCTGGTTTATTGATGCTGTAAGCCATCTAACGGCCTCTGCAGCCACGAAGTTCAGTTCTTCAATGAGGAAGGACAGATAAGTTATTATTGAATTTGTTGACCTACACGGAAAAAACAAGACTAGTGTTGAGCACTACTGGCCGTTTAGTGGGGAGTAGTTGAGGGCCGGCGTCTAAGCTCTGTACAGCTCAACACCGGAAGGCAGTACAGGTGGGCACTGAACATGAGTAGTGCTAATCAGATGCCGCGAGACGTAGTTGCGCTTAACAGGTGTAAATTCACCCATGATATATCGGAGTCACGATAGCCTGGTGGTAACGCGCTGGTCTTCCACCGGCGCAACCCGAGTTCGATCCCAGGCGGAGGCGTTTCACATTTTACGCTCGCTCCAAAGTCACTTTAGGGCTTGACACTACTTCTTCCTTAGTGACCCAGCCTCGAGCTGTTTAGTGCCCAGCACTACTCTGACTTGCTGGCTCCATTTGATCTAACCCTCGTTAGTGCCCAGCACTAACATGTAGGTCCCAACCCTAAGCTCGTTTTTTCCGTGTACCAAACCATAAGCTGGCACACCAAATATTATGAGATTGAAACCTCTCAGGTGGTGGGACTCCGTTTAAAAAAAACTGACCGGGCCATAATGATCTCTTGCTGCATATGAACACGTTAGCGTCATCCGTGCTCATACCCAGAGTTCAAAACTGTGCCATCGGGCATACTAGCTTCGAGTTCTTTAAAATTCAGAGAGTCGAAAACATCACTGATGCACTCGTCATCCTGAAGTCGCTCTTGCCTGAATGACAACATGGTCTCCCCTCTAGGCTTTTCTAAGCTGCCCCTTAGTTGATCTGCCATGGAGATGTCAACAAAGAAATTTCACTTACTTTTCTTCCTTTTTCGCCCGATGCAAATTCGGTTGTCACTATTTACACATTTATACTACACGGAAAAAACAAGACTAGTGTTGAGCACTACTGGCCGTTTAGTGGGAGGTAGTTGAGTGCTGGCGTCTAAACGCTGTACAGCTCAAAACCGGAAGGCAGTACTGGTGGGCACTGAACATGAGTAGTGCTAATCAGATGCCGCGAGACGTAGTTGCGCTTAACAGGTGTAATTTCACCCCTAATGGGTCGGAGTTACCATAGCCTGGTGGTAACGCGCTGGTCTTCCACCGGCGCGATCCGAGTTCGATCCCAGGCGGAGGCGTTTCATATTTTACGCTCGCTCCAAAGTCACTTTAGGGCTTGACACTACTTCTTCCTTAGTGACCCAGCCTCGAGCTGTTTAGTGCCCAGCACTACTCTGACTTGGTGGCTCCATTTGACCTAACCCTCGTTAGTGTCCAGCACTAACATGTAGGTCCCAACCCTAAGCTCGTTTTTTCCGTGTACGGCCATTTCGGCTTCAGCAGGAACCTTCATCAGGTAATTTAAAAAAACGAACAATGAAAACAAAAACAAAAATACAGAAGCTAAAAATTCCGCGTATTTATCGCCGGCGGTGCGTCGCGATACAGTAACTAATAACTGTAACAACAGTAAACTAATTTCCATAGTTTAAGGTCTTTGGATCAACTGGTTCGTTAAAATCGGGGCAAGACTGGAGCTTACATTTTGACCGCTCTCCTAAAAGCCTTTAACATGCCGAACAGTGCAGATAAAACTTTCTGCGAGTGTCAGAGGCAAATACTTGCTTGAAAATGTGCTTTCTTGCTGGGATCACCTCAGTTCTGAGAATCACATTAATCAATTTAATCAGACCCTCCAGACCCACGTCGCGTCGGTTAGTGCAATTCGTTTTACTAAATGAATTATCATAACCAAAATAGCAAACCTGGAAATAGTGACATCGGGAGTGATATTGGGAGTGACACTGAGAGTGACACTAGGAGTGACTGTTTCGGCTCGTGGAACCGAAAATAAATGCTTTTCTGCCACACCACCGTCGATCACTTGTCACTGTACAACTTTGTTGTAGTTTTTAGAAGAGCATCCCCAGAGAATTCTCCGAGGGCATTCCTAGAGGTTTCCTCTAGAAGAATTGAGGGGAAGATGAGAAAAGTGAGAAGAAAAGAGATCGAAAGTGAGCGTAGAGCAGAGGAAAGAGGATATCTTAAAGCTGACGAGGGAAGAAAGTTGCATAGAGAGGCTATGCAACCAGCAGTGCGTAAGAATAGAAGAGAGGAAAGAGTTGTATAGGATAACTATGCAACCCGCAGTGAAGATACAGAGGTAGAGCGAAAGACGGAGGGAAGAGAGAACCGTTAGATGCGAAAGAGAAGAGAGAGAGAAAAGAGAACGCAAGAATAGCACTAGTACATTGTTAATAACATCCTAAGCGAAATCGCTCTAAGGATGGCTCTGGCGGATTTCCACTTGAGTTGTTTAAACACTACACTAACTACTAAATATCCCAAGCGAAATTGCTCTAAGGATGGCTCTGGCAGAATTCCTCTTGAGCTGCATAAACACTTATACTACCTGTTCCTTCTTTGGAGCGTTGAGAATTTGCGACTATACTGGTAATTGCGAGACGAAGGCAGCATGAGAGAATTCCTGAATCCTGGCTTGGTGATGGAATCACCTGAGCCTAGGGGCGCGCAACTTGAGCACTTTCCCCGGGGGGACTGGACTGAAGGAAAGAAAATTATATAGAAAACTCACCCATGCGCTTGGATTTTTTGAGGTACCCTTAACCTTTGCGTTGAACTGCAGATCTAAAGTCAAGAAACAGTAGGAATCTCAAATTAAATAATTTAAATAAATTATTTTGCCGCGACAGTGACATACCCATTAAGATCCATAATCCTGGCTCATTTTCGCTCGTTTCCTTTGGGCTTCTGCATTCCGGTCTATTTCGTCATCAGATGCTTCGTTGACGTCGTCCGGAGGAAGGTCATCATCGTCACTTGGGTCACTGGGTGCTGGAAACTCTCCACCGGATTTTCCCTCATTATGAGCATGGAATCCGAGTCTTCTACATACTCAGAATCATCATTATCAACATCTGAGACATCACTTACATAGTTTTCAAAATGATCATAATTAGTATTGGAGTCAGAGGATGATGCTGCATCATCTATATCAAGAAGTTACATGTGGGGAGGCAGGCGGCATATCTGATTCTGCAACCGTGCTTGCCTCTGCCGCCGAGGTTGCTTCTGCAATCTGCATGGTATGGTCTTCGTTGTGGACAACGTGGATGAGGCGTTTCCGCATTTTCTGGTTAGTTCAGGTAACCTCTGCAGCTTGTATAACCGTCAGGATTATTAGGATCTGTTCGAGAGTGCTTTGTCTGCCAGTTTGGCATTTTGAACAATATACACGAGTTCGCAGATTTTGAAATGTTACTCATATACACGTGGTATTTACGGCTCAAATTTTCACGATCCAGAATTCACTGAAGAAGAAACCTAACTTTTCCAAATTTCTCGCCGAATGTGAGAAGTGCCAGTCACTCTACTGGGGGTAACGAATCGCGGAAGTTTCTTCCCGCCGAACTCCCTGCTTGGCCAGTCGTTGCCGCTATGGTAACAAAAAATGACAGAACAGGAACAAAATGTAATGGAACAGTAACACAACGGAATTGAACAGGAACAAAATGCAATAAAGAAAAATAGATATAAGTCGAATTATAGTTGTTTATGCACGCAGTTATATTTTCTGGGATAATAAACAATAAAAAGTCATTGCCTCTCAGGAATCTTTAACTTCAAGCCCTCTGATGTTCGCTTTTCGCTCATGGTCCAAAGTGGATCGTATAGTCTTCATACGGCTGTCCTTGGGAACAGGAGAGAGTTTTCCTTGTTGATACCAGCAAGGAAAGGGTGGGGTGGGGGTGATCTTTCCTTGTTGACACTAACAAGGAACGGGTGGGGTGCGGGTGCTTTTTAACTAAACAGGTGACCTTATAGAATTACGAGACTAACGTACATTAATAAAAATATAGTAATTGACCTACAAGATGTAAAGGATGTTGAACGCAGGATTGTGAGGAGAAATTTCCGCTTGGCTCTGGTAAAATAAACTGTGACGTTTTTTCACAATTTTCCCTCTGTTTCGAAGACAGTTAATCTTTCCTTCACCTTATGATCTTCTAGCATTATGAGATTAAGATCCTCATACTGAACCTTTTTCCCGGTAAGGTATTCAAAAAGGCTTTGACGGTCTCTCCCGATCTTCTGCCATTGAAGACGATTATATCAGCAATAACTAATTGGCATAATTTGTCAAATCCAATCAGCGTTGCCTCTCTTTTAGAAATTAATGCGAGGCCTGCTCTTTATTTTTTTAAAAGCTGTCCTCGCGTCGTACGCGGTCGGCATGACAGCCTCTGTATTGCGTTCATTTCTGCTACGTCTTTTTTCTGCATTCGTTGAAATTTTGAATCGCCAACTATATGTCAAGCTAGTTTGGGAAACCTTTAAATCATCAGACAATGTTTTATTTTAAATCCATTGTCAGATCGGAATGATTCTCGCATGGCTTGGGTAAAATACACTGTCACATTTTTACACAATTTTCCCTCTGTTTCAAAGACAATTAATCTTTCCTTTACTTTATGATCTTCTAGCATTATGAGATTCAGACGTTCCTCATACTAAACGTTTTTCCTGTTTAGGTATTTCACTGAAAAGGCTCTGATGGCTTCTCCTCAACGCCTGCCATTGAAGACAATTATGTCAGCAATAACTAATTTGCATAATTTGTCAAATTCGAGTAGCGTTGGCTCTTTTGTAGAAATTAATACGAGGTCTGCTCTTTATTTTTGAGAACGCTAAAGCTGCTCTTACATCTTTAGCGGTTGGCATGACACCTCCTGTATTGCGTTTATTTCTGCAGCGTCTTTTCCAGCATTTGCTGAAATCTTGAATCGCTAACTATCTTTTAAGCTATCTTGGAAGACATTTAAATTGTATGACAATGTTTTATTTTAAATCCACCTTCAAATCGGAATAATGGCTATTTTCTTTTAATAACTGGGAAAATGCCATGTTGACCGGTGTAGAGATCCGCTTTGGAAGGGGCTGTATTTTTACCTCTCCAGTTTTAGTGTTAAGTCCGCCTAAAGATTGCACTGCCTTCAACAACGACTTGGAAATTGTAGATTCCAGACAATCTCTCAAGCTTCTTGTAGGCATTAATTTTTTCATCTCATCAACAGAACGTTAAAAGGTCTCTCCATTTACTCACAAGTATAAACGCCCATCTACGGCCAAACTCTTCAATTACGCCTGTATGGTGGATGTCCTCATTACACTTTCTCAAGAATGACGGTGCACTGATTTTTATTTATTTTTTATTATTTCTTTACAATGTATGACTTAATAGCCCCTACAAGACTAATTATGACGAGCCAAAAAGGCAATTTGTGGTATCGAGCCGACTCAAAGTGGAGCGGTCTCGGTTAATGTAAAATTTCTCCCCGTGCTCCGCGATTTACTCAGCGGAGAGACCGACGGAGAAATCAAAGCACATAAATTTATTAAAAAAAAGTTTCCCCGCACCCATTAGTCAAGTTTCTGGCATCTTTCACCGCTATAACTTTCAGCGCACGAAAAGCGAACTCCGTCATTTTTGGCGCTGAAAGCCTCCAACATTCCTGCGGAGTAATTTTTAATTCGAACGAATGAAGTTCCCCGGTTCGGAAAGTTGGTTGGGGTAAGCGTTAATGTTGTAGCGGGGTTGCCCGCTTTCCGCTATATTTTTTCGGAGCCGGTGAGTCCATGAATTGCTGCAACGCGAATCGAGTATTCTTCTACACCAATGGTGAAATGCAAGATGGTTGTATGTGATGAAAGTGTAAAGCGCACTCTATTAGCTGAATGCTTCAAAGAATAAATTTGAGATTAGCCAATGCGCTGTAATACTTAATTCATGTAATTTACTCACATAATGGATTGTATTACGATGCCGAGGCCTTTCGGTTTCACAGAACCATCATCAAAGCACTAAAAGCAGACAAATTAAAAAATGTAATAACTACAATGGCATATTCAGTAACGATGATCTCAAGAAAGAAAATGAATCTTATAACGGTTGTGAAAAGAGCAACTTCTCGGTCGGACTTCCGGCACTATTGTTGGATTTAGACGTGGCACGAAAAACCAAGATCCAGCTTCCGAAACGTCATAGGCAACGTACAGGCACGTATTTGCAACGGTATCACTGTTGCCTATTAACCGTTGCCTATTAGCGCCGAGCCACTCACATTCACGGAAAAAACGAGCTTAGGGTTGGGACCTACATGTTAGTGCTGGGCACTAACGAGGGTTAGATCAAATGGAGCCAGCAAGTCAGAGTAGTGCTGGGCACTAAACAGCTCGAGGCTGGGTCACTAAGGAAGAAGTAGTGTCAAGCCCTAAAGTGACTTTGGAGCGAGCGTAAAATATGAAACGCCTCCGCCTGGGATCGAACTCGGGTTGCGCCGGTGGAAGACCAGCGCGTTACCACCAGGCTATCGTGACTCCGATATATCATGGGTGAAATTACACCTGTTAAGCGCAACTACGTCTCGCGGCATCTGATTAGCACTACTCATGTTCAGTGCCCACCTGTACTGCCTTCCGGTGTTGAGCTGTACAGAGCTTAGACGCCGGCCCTCAACTACTCCCCACTAAACGGCCAGTAGTGCTCAACACTACACTGTTAAAAATTATTCTGGCCTGAGTGGCCTGAGTGAAATATCATGGAGCTATCCTGCCTGGAGCATCGAGTGAAAAAATTTTGCGGTGAGTTAGATAGCTCGCTCTGGCATGGGAAGCTCCTTGTATNATAGTGGTTAGTGTACAGAAACCAAAAATCATGTGTGTCCAAATCACACAATTTGAGTTAGTGTATAGAAACCATTTTTAGTCATCTGACGCTAACTCATTTTTTTCAGTGAACGGTTGTGAAAAGAGCAACTTCTCGGTCGGACTTCCGGCACTATTGTTGGATTTAGACGTGGCACGAAAAACCAAGATCCAGCTTCCGAAACGTCATAGGCAACGTACAGGCACGTATTTGCAACGGTATCACTGTTGCCTATTAACCGTTGCCTATTAGCGCCGAGCCACTCACATTCAACCGCAAGCTGCATATCTGAAATAATTGACCATAAAAAGAGAGAAAGAAAACCATTCTCTAACTCTAGCATCGGTCAAAAAGCGTCAAAGTGGGGTCTGTGAAGTTGGCAGACCATATTGCGGAACTTATTCCATATTATGTGGCAAGTACTCGGGTTTTTTTTTTTTTTTTTTTTTTTTTTTTTTTTTTTTTTTTTTTTTTTTTTTNTTTTTTTTTTTTTTTTTTTTTTTTTTTTTTTAAGAATTCTTACTAAGAAGTAGGTATTGGGGAGGACCAGAGGTCCATCCTAATCATCCCTATTTAAAAGAATAACATAGGAGCTAGAAGTAAAATATGTGGACAATTACTTAATCAAAACGTAATGACAACGGAAATCAACGACGATAAGCAGCATCAAACTGGATGTATTATTAACAATATTTTACAGGGAGTAGCCCTTGTCGAGGAGTATATCCTGGTTTAGAGGCTTTTGGTTAAAGCCGACATGGTTAGATAAGTTCCAAACGCTTGCCATAGCGTGGTCACTGACAACAAAGTAGCATGGGGGGCTTTCACGGATTCTCACTGCCTTGCAGCTGCAGCCTGATCTTTAGCACCCGGCAATAACCTATTGCGTCCTACTTCGGCGACTCTGTCCATAAACTCTTTCTTTTCGCCTCGTGAAATCGATCCTCGCATTCTGCTTGGTATTTTAAGCGGCCTTGGCTATACCTACTGGCTCTTTTGGACCGTGAGAGCAATGTACTTTTGTGGGATTACCGTAGACGTATGGTTCCTTTTCTTTAGGGGGTGGGGCTGGACGGCCACCACGACCTCCTCGTTGTTTAAACTTTCTTCGCATCTTCTCGTTTTCCTTTACCCAAGTAAGGTTTTCAGAGTAAAGCTTTAAGGTGGTAAGTTTTACTCTGGTCTGCAAGCAGAATCCTGAAATTAAACCCGCGCGGGCTATTTAAGTCCGTTTGAATGTTTTGCAACGCAATATTGCCTTGGATTGCTTTGTGAATTTCAAATTGTTCGGTGGTGCCTAACAGAAGTCAATCGTATGAGCTTTTACATACAGTAATATTGGTGTTTAAATCCTTCATAATAAGTCCTATTTCCGATTTTTCAGTATACATTTGATATATCTTTCTTTAAACGCCTATTAAACCTGCCTGAACATCCTTCTTTCTTGCTTCCTAAGCAGGTATCCTGTCCAGAGAAAACTTATTCTCCGTTCGACACAGGGAACCAAGAATCGCACACTTTATGATCTGAAACATACAAGAAACATTCAATGGAAGGAATCCTAAATTCTTGTACCACGAACTTTTTATTCTAAGTATATTACAGATATCTAAATGAAATGTGTCTGAGAGAACCTATTGGCAGCTAATTTTATTCGGTAACTTGAATAAAATCATGACCTATGACCTTAATTTTTCCAGGGAGGGATATGTTATTTATTAAAAATGACAAACGAGAGGGCAATCTAACACAAATGCAGGAAGCTTAAGTTACTGATAGGGGAAGTGGGACATAAAGCAGGAATCGTTGATTAAACATTTCTGGAAGTATCAGAATGTCTGTGCTGATAATTCAGTGAACATGATTGATCTTTCGGAGTGAGTTCAATCAGTTCTTGATCCAGAGAATTCTCATTAAGTTTGTGGCAACTTAATGTGCTCTCTCCCAATAAAAGCTGTCTACAGTTACTATGTCTGGAACCTAGTTTCAACTTAAATCAGCACAACTCAGTGTTGCTAAACCCTGTACTTCTTATGGCAGTTTTCTATACCGAAAGAGAACTTAGAACAATTAGGTACGTTTCAGCCAAATATACTAGGTTTAAGATCACTTGAAATTTAATACTTAAAAATCGGGATTAAGAGTAAGATCTGCTCATGAAATTGCGCTCGAGGTCTTGAATATTATATGAAAATTATTGATGTGAATTCGTCGAAGGAGACAGGAATAATTAAGGGTAGGTATTTTTGCCATTAATATTTCAATCATGCGGTTTCGGCAAGGCGTGATAATATTTGAGTTTGCAAGGCAGTTAAATCCAATCAAAATTAGCATGAATAATTTCATGAATTATTCAGTTACTTATTTAACTCTAAATATCGCCTCCCTCCAAGAAACTTGTTCGTAATTTTCTCGGAGTTGGCAATTCATCCGCCCCCTAAGAGGTGGTATGTCAGGTTAATGGATGGTTAGTCGCTTTCGCACAGTACTTGGGCGCTCTGCGACTCCTAGCCGCCTCAGAATAATTATGTCAAAATGTTTGGTATCAAAATAGGCCCATTTTTTTTTTTCACAAAAATTGAAATAAGTGCTAACAATTTGGAACACAGCAATGTAGATGCAGGATTCGNGGGGGGGGGGGGGTATCCCATTGAGACTGTGAAACATTTTCACCTAATTGTTTAACTTCAATGGCAGGATAGAAAGAGATAGCTACGTAGTAAAACAAATATTCAAATTCTGAAAAATGAAACAACAAAAAATGAACGTACATCTCCTAACGGTAACTAGTTTTCAGAAACAGCTAATATTTGACTTCAATGAGGTCAAGTTGGGTACATATTGAGGAATCTGAAGAGTGCATTTTTACGAAAGGCGATCAAACTTCAATAATTTTTTCCTCAAAAAGTTTCAGACGTGTGGAGCAAAATTTTGCGTATCGTTCAAAACTACACACTTCCAATGATTGTTACAGTAATTTTACGTTCAGAGGGCGGCCTAGCTCCTCCTCCTTTGCCTCCCCGACCCAGCTTCCTTGCCCGAACATTTCGAATAGGGCTCGCTCCTGATCTGATAGCAGTGGTTCTTCAGCGAGCTCTTCGGGGGAAGTGCCAGGAGGGGAGGCAGGAGCGTCTTCATATTCCTCCACCTCCATATCCTCGGACTCGTTCGTTGCCTTGGACTTGCACTTAATAATGAACATTCCCTGTGGGGGTGCGTACTTTCGTGGCAACTTTTGACTTTAACTCGTATTTCATATCTGCCCATGCCTGAAAATGAGCATATGATCCGAGTTCAGGGGCAGGAAAATAAAATATTGAAATGCTTGTGTATACTTACACTCATTCAAGTAACCTCAAACATCCCACACCCTCTTATGGTTTATGTTTTTCTTGATCTAACCCGCATTCACAAACACCCTTCTTGAAAGTGTGGCAACATGAAAAAGATCATTACTCTTGGCGATTTATTTCCTTGAATAATTGCAATCGTGTAACAATTATTACGTGAGGTGTTCACTCATGATTTACAATAACGACAAAGTAGCTTTGACTTTCACGAATGGCCATGCACGCATGCGTGATGGGCACTATTTACGCGGGAGCATACGAAAGAAGGGATCATATGTAACATATCTTCGTTCGTGACACCAAAATCGAGGCTGATTAACAGCGCAACACGCTTTTAACGGAGATTTAACTTTCCCCTTTAACGGGGGGATCATTTGAAATATTTTTGATTAAATTTAAGGCAAATGGTTTTATTTTGGATTCGCTTCATATAGTGGTAAATATAAAATAAATAAAAAAAATAATATAAATAATAAAGGTAATATAAATTACAGAGGATTTATAAGCAAATTGGCAAGCTAGCAAGTACAAAATTACGAAGAAATCATAAGCAAATTGGCAAGCTAGCAATGCAATGTTGCAGCAACGTTGCGACAACATTGCCAATAGGTATGCAACATTACTCTTGCAACTTTGCTTCAATGATGCTGCAAATTTACTTATGAAACAGAACGCTACATC
The DNA here is from genome assembly GCF_001854935.1 of Bemisia tabaci. NCBI lineage: Eukaryota > Metazoa > Arthropoda > Insecta > Hemiptera > Aleyrodidae > Bemisia > Bemisia tabaci. The sequence goes on along the minus strand of NW_017547107.1, from coordinate 6,199,074 downwards.
ACCAGTGATGTTCACAGAGACATCACCTAGCAATGTTTCAGCAACTTTACTGGGATTGTTCATGGAGGCATCACCTTGCAATATTTCTGCAACGTTGTGATGCAATTTTGCAGAAACATTGCACAGGCTGCATAGGTTTAAGCTTCAATTTGCATCTCTTAGTTTTGTATTACCTACGGCATTATAACTACATTTGCATCAAGTCAATTAATAATTTGACTTGCCTTGCAATGTATATTTTTAAGGAGATTTTTTCATTGCGTCTTGTAAAATATTTGCAAGACCAAATTGAAAGACTTTTGAAAACTGTACAAACCTGGGAATTCCAAATTAATTGCCTTGATGCGGATATAGGCATAATACTCTTACAGGCAATACAAAAGGAAGAGATGCAAATTGAAGCTTGATCCAAAAAGACTTACAGAAAGGAAAAAATTAATCAAGATCTTGTTTTAAACGTAAATTCTTAAGTTCCTTTAATTTTTTTCCTCCGTTCAAAAAGTACAAATAATTGTAAAAATAAGCCATACAAATAAGTATAACCAGAAAATACAAAGTAATAAAAGCAACATTTGAAAATGGATCAAACGGCATTCTCCCTGGAATTTGGGAGGACCAGTTCTTCTTCCGAGTCAGACAAGACTAACCGTATACCGGCTTGTTTCAAACGGTTTTTCTCTTGTTGCTTCTTTTTAGAATCTTCCTTCTGTTGAAAACAGATGAGACATAAATTAGAGGATATTATATGAGACGGTGGGTATGACATGGCTACAATTTCTTTAGTGTTCAAGCAAAATTGTATTGTATTGTTCCTCCAACTTTTCGACTTAAAAGAACTCAGAAAGACGAAACAAATACGTTTTTTAAGAAGACAATGAACACTCAGTGTTGTCAACGTACTACGGGCTATTGGAACTTGCTGTAGGAACATGGTGCATTATTGGGTATTCAGAAACACGGAATCTGAATACTCAACTTACTTTTGTAAGCACACATTCTTCTTGGTAAGAATCATCAAGTATGTGAACATTGCTAAATTGTTTAGTTAGAATGCTGGAGCAGGAGTTGCGTCAGCGGAAATTTTGGTTTTCACTCGCAATTTACGTGAATGACCGCCGTATTCATGCGTAAGCTTGAAAGGAGGAAGGTATGCTGCCATTTCCCATATTCGTTTCCTTCACACTGGAGAATTAAAGGGTAACTCAGGTAGAGTGCCACTGTAGGAGCGTATCATTTTAAGAACTATTTCGAACCTCAAAATGGAGAATTGCATTAAATTTTTCAGAGTTTGTTTGGTGTTAGTCAAACAACTGACTCGGACATTTTCGGATGCTTAATAATTTCTTCTGAAATTAGGATACGCTCTGCAAAACTGAACATATTTTCCCTCACAGCGCTCGACTTAAACACGATACAGCAATTTCGGTAAAATTTCAGAAGTCAAATTGCAAAAGAATTAATGATTTAATAAGGAACACAAACAATGAAACGTGATGAATCGAACATTAAAAAATGAGGTATTAATTTCATAATGCCATTTTCAAGCAGTTAATTAACGGGATTACTAAACTGGCCGAAAGGAAATTTTGACCACGAAGGTTTCCCGTGGTTTCTACAATGGATATTAGGCAGTTAACAAAACACAACGTCTTTCAACACTTGAATTTCACAAGCAGTTAGAAGTGGTGCGCTTCCAGGATATTGCATTGCAAACTGTAGCGTTTCCATCTTTGAGTTCAAGGAATCGTTCGATCATTTTAAACTTGAAATGCCACCTTGTTGGTCAATTCTGGATCAATTTGAGGAATTTTTTCCCTTGTGCTGCTCTAAGATCATCAGCAACAGGTGGCGACACAGGATTGCGCGAATGACCTGAGAATTCCCCTTATAATCAAGATTTGCGCGAATAGGCGAGGGCTGATCAAGGATTGCGCGAAAGCGATGTCAGTCTGGCAATTGATAATCGTTATTTAGAAGCACACACACTTTTCCTTCACACTTCTCCAGGCTTAGGAATGGCCGTCGATCATGACTGATGATGAGCGACAAGTTGAAAGTTCGAATTATAAAAATTATTAGGGCTTACGTGAAAAGCTCCATCGGCTATTAAGCGTCACAATTACTCACTAAAAAATCTAAATTCGTCTGACAACTGACAAGTCAAAAAAATAATTTCTTCATGTACGAAACGACATGTTTCATTCCCTTCAGTCAGAACTTGACTTCTGCCTGCTGTAAAGCGGCATTTAAAGCTGTCAGTTGTCAAAATTTGTGAAGATTCTTCAATTTTTTTTGCCTAAGATCAGGAATAAGGGGCGAAATACTATTCATAATTCAAGGTAATAAAAATTAAATAGAAGAGTGGTCTTCGATGAAATGTTCAAGCGTTATAAACATTATTTAAGTTAACCCGCAGCATGCAAACGATCCTTGCATACAAGCAGTTCAAGTAACTACTTTAAGTTCAATACATGATTTTACAATCAGAGATTACGTTGTTTGCTGCGGAGTTCTTTCTCTCTGATGCCAGTTGTGCCGGAGTTATGCCTAAATAATGTTCAGCTACAGAGAAAAGCTTCGGATACATATTGCGGTTCTTTCTCAAAAATTGCAAAGTATCCTCCTCTCCCTGCAGGGTGTACCAAAAGTCCGTCCCACCCCTGCTAACTTTTGAACGAATTGAGCTAGGGTAATGAAACTTTGGGAATGTTCCTATCTCAAAGGGGACCATCTTTCGGGGGGGTCAAAATTTTGGTCCCCCCTCAGGGGGGGCGCGGGGGGCCCCCAACTTTTTTTTTCAAATGGCAACCCCTATCTTGTGATACCTCATTCGAAAGAGCATAAAAAACTAAGAATTTTGGCGCAAATCGCAGATCAATATCTTAATTTTTGACCGAGTTATGATAGGTCAAAGGTCAAATTTGACCTATTTTCAAAAAATCATAACTCCGGTTCAAATTATCGTAAAGAAAAAAATAAAACGGGAAAATTTACCAAATTGTGTCCGCTTTTAAGTAAAAATTGCAGAAATCACTTCGCTGTAATTTTAAGGGGGGGCTCGGACCCCCAAATACGTCAATTCAAAGGTCATTCAATTTTCCCGCGAAAAAAGGCAATTTCCCCTAGATTTGCCTCCACATTATCTCAGTAAGGTCAAAATTAGTTCAACATTACGTTGGCAAGTCCCCAAATTTCGGGAAAAGTTAAAAAAAACGAAATTTAAACGGTCAAATTTAATCACCTTAAATTTCGTTTTTTTTAAAACTTTTCCCGACATTTGGGGACTTGCCAACGTAATGTTGAACTAATTTTGACCTTACTGAGATGATGTGGAGGCAAATCTAGGGGAAATTGCCTTTTTTCGCGGGAAAATTGAATGACCTTTGAATTGACGTATTTGGGGGTCCGAGCCCCCCCTTAAAATTACAGCGAAGTGATTTCTGCAATTTTTACTTAAAAGCGGACACAATTTGGTAAATTTTCCTGTTTTATTTTTTTCTTTGCGATAATTTGAACCGGAGTTATGATTTTTTGAAAATAGGTCAAATTTGACCTTTGACCTATCATAACTCGGTCAAAAATTAAGATATTGATCTGCGATTTTCGCCAAAATTCTTAGTTTTTTATGCTCTTTCGAATGATGTATCACAAGATAGGGGTTGCCATTTGAAAAAAAAAGTTGGGGGCCCCCCGCGCACCCCCTGAGGGGGGACCAAAATTTTGANCCCCCCCCCCCCCCGAAAGATGGTCCCCTTTGAGATAGGAACGTTCCCAAAGTTTCATTACCCTAGCTCAATTCGTTCAAAAGTTAGCAGGGGTGGGACGGACTTTTGGTACACCCTGTATAGATTGTTGGATGAGTAAGAGAACGATCGACTTCTGCCTTTATGACATTTTTCAATTATGATTGCATGCTTGAATTACTTAATGCACTGGGTTGCTCTTTATCAATAGTTGACCATAAAGCAAACGCCTTCTTTTTTGGTGGGGGCTCCTCATTTTCTTGTCATGAGGCCTCGATAGGAGACTCTTTTTGAGGATTCATTTGGAGGATCATTTTTGAGCATCGTAACACAAGTTTAAAACCGGGATGCAATATCATTCAAAAAATAATAACTTTACATACAACTTTATTTATCAACAATAAGAGGATCCCTTAAAGAAGTGAGATCCCCTCTACGGTTTTTTTCGCGCACAATCGTGAAAAAGTATGAAAATACTGAAGATATCGCCGCCATTGGCTATTTTTTTTCTCAATTTACCAGGTCGAACGAGGTTGTTAAAAATGAGAAAAGAAAAGAAAAGCAAATAATAAAAGGTTTTCCACCATAGTACTTATTTTTAAAGAACTATACCTTGTTCATAGTTTTCCTCATACTTAAATTAATCAAAACAATCGTGCCAAGGCCGATCCCTCTTTGACTAAACTAATTGCCGACTGGAGAGATCATCAAATCAGAATTCTGTATAGTCAGCGATTATTTTATTCCCCACTTCTTCCCTTTATTTCCGTGGCTCAACTCGTGTTTGGCTACGTTTTAACGAGTGAGCATGCACATATTTGTTTCTCTATTCCGTGAAAACACAGCTCGGGGGTCGAATTTCTGTTATCAAACATGCAGGACTCAAACCTCACGGACGATGATGCGTTGTCCTATCTCGAATTTATTGCTATTTTACACGTAGAAATTCACTCGCGAACGTCGGCTGGATGACAAGACTGGTGTGAGGATTTCTGTCCGAAACACAGCAGCGCCAGGCAAATTAAATAAACTATGTCGGCAGACAATTAAATTAAGCTCGCACTCACCTCTCTGGATCAGTGGCGTGGCGTGCTTTGCGATAAATCGATCGATACGCCACTCAAACCTATGAAAAAAGATCGATTATTAGGGTGTTCCCAGCGAACACTTTAGTAATCGATTCTTTACCATAGCTTCAAGTGGCGATATATCGATAATCGATCATTCACGCCACGCCACTGCTCTGGATGCAAAATAAGCCGTGAACACTGCCAAGCTCGTTCGAAATATGACAGAGCCGGTTTTGCCCCGCCGGTCATCGTATCTGACCCGTGTGTTTTTTGTTTGTGATTGAGTCTTTTGTAGAAGTTGATGCAGAAATACGTTCGTTTCCTCTTACTCGTTTGAAATAGACGGACATTTAAGCTCCCTACAACGCTTTAGACTTTTCGACTCGGCAAAATTCTACCAGGATAATGCCCAGGCAAACTTTCGTAGATTAGGCAAGGTAAAATCAGCGTAAGGTGAAATTTTATCGTGCATAATGGAACAAATTCTTGCACTATTTCATGGGCGGATCCAGGAAATTGGCAACATTGTTTTTTCTCCGTTGAAACCCATGGAAATGTATCGATTCTTGAAGCAGCTAGGTGCTTCGACAAGAATCGATTATTCAACATAGGTTTAAATGGAGAAAATCCTGTAATGCCTATTTGCTGGACCCGCCCCTGTAATATTTATATGGGGATTTCAGGTTGTGACGTCACGGCGAATTTGCAGCAGTTATCGTTTGGCGTTAAAAATGTATTCCCAACAGGCAAGGCTGCATGTTGTTGGTAGGTTCCATTTAATGCACGGATGAAAAAAAATAAAATCGCACCTTACCGGATTAAAAAAAAAGCAAGCAAAACCAAGGGTATAAAACAACATAAAACAAGTTTTGGGGGTGGTGTCAACCCCCTCTTCGAATAGGCACCAAAATAATGTTACAAAAAATTATACAAAGCAAAATACCTAGACCCCCGTTTCAGTCATAACCTCACTTTTTGTTATCACGAAATGGGGGTCCAGGTGTTTTGATTTTTATTATTTTTACACATTTTAGTATGCTGGTCGAGGCGGGGGTTGATGATTCCGCTACCAGGCGAAGCACGTCACGAAACTGTCAATTTTACATCGAAACAAACATAAAACAGTAAGAGGAGGACATGTCGTTCTGTCTGAAACTATTGTTTTCCTGTCTGTTGTCCACTTTTCTGATGAGTAAGAAGCTCCGGAGCACGCGCGGATCAAAGGTGGATTAAGGACTTTTCGAGATTCCGGAGCGACCGTCGTCGCATCCGCAAATGAAAGCTCCGCGCACAAATGGAATCCCAGCGTTGGGAGCAATCTTCGCAACATTGATTCCGCTCGTATGTGTGCTGCTTGGTGTTTGCTCGGATCGGGCCAGGAAATGAAACGCAAAACGATGGAACAATTCACTGAGTGCAAATTCTGGTTGCCAGATCGATGGGAAGTCTGTATCAGCCGGCTGATTATTGAAAATGATGTTGGATAGCGTTGTTGATTTTTTTTCCAATCTCGATTTCGTCCTAAAAATCGATTGATCGCCGAAAAATCGAGCCCAAACAATCGATTTTCGAGAAAATTGCTCTGAACATAAAAATCGATTCGCTGAAACAGTATGGTGCTGTTCGTTCTTCATAAATTCTCGCTTCACTGAGAGTTTGTTCCATTGTTCCTTGCATTGGAATAATTTCGATGGATTTCTTTAGTTTTAAAGAATAATGTAGGCTAATTGCTACCGTAATTATTCAGGAGTGTAATTTTTGTTTGTGAAAAATCGAAAGTTTCGATTTGTGAGTAAAAAATCGATTCAGCGACCAAATCGTGTGCAACAAATTTATCCAATTTAATCGATTATCTTGTGCCAAAAATCGATTTCTTATAAAAATCGAAAAAAACTAACAACACTTTTGATGGATAAAGCAATAAACAAAGAAGACAAAACGGGCGTAAAGAAGGAATCCTATTAGTGAAAGCGGGTGGTTGCAATGGACAAATCAGGTCTACTAGAAGTGTTCTAGGTTTTTTGCTAGTCATTAGACCCGACAGTAGAATGTCCTGTTGCGTTTTAGAGGTATCTGCATAAAAAATGTCAAACGCTTTCTTCTAACGAGGCAGAGGTACTTTTGAAAAACACTCCTTCTTGCAACATGTTCTTATTTGTTTAAAATCTACACCTTCGATCTTTTTCCCCCTGATAGAGATACATTTCTCCCCCAAATATTTTTTAATCTGGTTTTCGCGCCTGATCCCCGAGGACTGCCTTTTTTTACTTGCTTTCTTACCCATGTTGAGAATATGCACGTTCACTTAAAAACAAAGGTACAGACCTCAGGCAAGTTTCACCGATTACTGAAGCTGTTTGGTTTTTCACCGATGCACTTTCCAGCCGTGTACCTTTTGTGTTTCATCAGATGCAGTTATCAGTGATAGCGGCCGGTGCGCGGGCAGCTATCGCCAGTGCGTTCGAATCTCCCGCCGCGGAGAACAGCGGATACTCACATCCGCTGTCTTTAGAAATAACGTCGTTTTCAGTTCATATCTTGCCGAAAAATTGCGCTAGATGTCTGAAATTTTGCTCACGCATTTTTGAGGGTTCCAGAATCCGGAAAAAGCGATTGCCCTAAAAATGGAGGATGTCAGCGACCGCTATTATTTCATATATGCCCTCATGTAAGGGCTAAGTTTTGCATCGATGAGTTCTGATGGTTTTTATCCCTATTTTGAAAGTTCTGTTCATCTTGTAAGAGCTGAGGCTATTATTGCTCAGTATCAATGATATATGCATGGTATTTTATTACATTCTCATCCATACCGGCAGGATTCTTTTCTGAGCGCCGTATCACCAGTGTCAATATTCATTGCATTTATTGAACCATTACTGATCAATGTACTCCATACCCTTTCAGCTGAAGTAAAATCCTAGCCAAAACACATTAGTGTGTTAAGTACTTTTAATGCCAAATTTGGCTGTCTGAGGTACATGGAACATGGTAATTGTTTAAAAAATCAAGCTACAAGCCAAACAAAACGTTTGCTTTTTTTCTTGTAAGTTTTATATTATTTTTCGTCTACATGTGTTTGAAATATTACTTGTTTAATTTTTTTTGGCTTGGAGATCGATTTTTTGATCAATTACCATGTTCGTAGTACCTTAAGTCTCTTGGGATATTCTTAACATTCAGCTTTCGTTATGTTAAATATATTTTGAACTTATGAATACCGCACCATTCGCAATCGAACGCTGTCCGTGGTGCATGCACGAGAAAGTGAAGGCGTTTTGCCTTTCTTACACACTCACTGAGACAAATCAGAGCCCAGTGTGTCGTTTCGTCTTTCAAACAGTATCCATCCTAAAAACCTGTTCTACGGCGATTCTCTCAGGTTAAGAGCATCAATACAGGAAATGCAATTATCGAGAATTGCGAGTTCAGCGGTGAAATTTGGCAGGTCCCGCACGACCACGTCCTTGTGCGGGCGGAGATTATCGGCACCTGTTGAAAAAGTGCTTATACATTGAAACGGAATGGGGTGAGATTATCCCCGCTATTCGTTGGGCTAAGTGGGAGGGTTGGAAACTTGAGGAAATGATTTGCCCCCATCCCCGAGGTGAACGCGAGTGAAAAGAGAGATTAGGCCGAATGTTTGAAACCTGAGGCCGCATTGAATTACTTACAGTCTCGATTTCGTTTATAAACTCAAATGAAATCAAAGGAATTCCGTCGGAATCAAATCAATAAACTCGGAACTTTTAAATATGTATGTTTTTAACATTATAAAATTCTAAATGACAACACTGAAACGGGCTCACAGGACTGTAATAAGGCGGAAAACCAGCTTATTTGAGGCTCCAACGAAGAATGAAGAGCGAAAATATGGCGAGGTTTACCGACTGTGCTCTAAGACGTTGAGTCTCTAAACGCTCTGAAATATTAGTACAGTAAATCAATTATTATGTATAGAACAAACACGAAGAAAGTACGCAGAAACTTCTTCTAACAAGAGAAATGAATGAGAAACTTATTAATAAATTTTGTAACTTTCAATGCGAAATTGCAATCTTTTTTTATAATTATTCTAGGGATCTTATTATTATCTCACTTACTTTTAAAACGCTTTCCAGAAAGAACCATTGAAAGCCTGAACACACGAATTAAAGCCATGCATGGTTATTTTAATTAAAGCCCTCTCACAATGTTTTAATTCATTTAACACCGTAATAACTCTTTCTTGAAATTTGAAATTATTTTTGGTATCTGTGTGAGTGTCCACATTAACAGTGGGTTTTTGACGTAACGCAGAGAAAGGAAGAAACTTATACTTTTTTCTATCGCCGGAAAAAACATAGAGGCCGTGAATATTGTCGTGCTGAGTAACTCGAAGATACTTTTTTTTTATTTTTAATGGCGCGATTGGTCGCCTCAGTGCTAATTCTCGTACAGTTTAGTAATTCCACTTTGACAGGAGGACCCTCGAACCGACCATAAATTGCTTGCAGGAACTCCCGAAGTTCTAACATCGGTAGGTAATTTACATTTAAATAAGGACTCGTAGAAATGTGCACTCATGGGAACCTGAAGAGTCCTTCAAGTGCGCGTGGAAAAAAAAATTGCATTATCCATTCAGGGAGAGCGGAAAAGATGTGGTGGAGTTGACGACGGCGCGTTGGAATAGCGCCCTCAGATCTACAGCTTTATTTTCACACCTTTGAACCTTTTAAATATGAACGGGATAGACAGGAGAGACTCAACTCCAAGGTCTCAGCGCTCGGCTGTAAATCCACCCCATCGACGAGAAGGAAAGATATTCTCTTCGAAAATTCCTAAAATCAAAATTCGGGAAGATAATTCCTACGGATTCCTTCACGAAAATCTTTACAACGTTACACGTTTAGCTGTTTGTTTGTGTGTAAACAATTCCTTCAATAAAATTATTGCAACGTTTAGCCGTTCGTTGGTGTGTAAAAGAGATGGATTCCTTCCGTGAAAAAACCAAAGGTTGCATAAAGTAATTAAAGCTCCAGATTTCCTAGATTGGACTGACGGGGAGCTCAAGAGATCCGCTCTCCCGCCACGCGACCTTTGATCTCATCGCCGGACCTGAACATGCGAAATTTGTGTAGCAAAATACGGAACGGAACACACTCGAACACGTTTCCTGGTGATCCAACAGGGTGTCTACAAGTCCGGAAATAGTACTGATTCCTTAAAGGCGGTCCAGAAGTACTGAAAAAGCGCGGCAAATTCGCAAAAAGGTCCGTAATTTTTTTCATTTTTGTCGCAATTTGAGCGAGAAATTCAAATTGTTGAAATTTTTCAAATTTCGTCTTACGGAGGTACTGAAATAGTACTGAATTTTTCCATCAAATAGGTACTGAATTTCTTGGGAATGTACCGAAAAAGTACTGTAAAATTACTGATTTTTGGCCAGCCTGTTTTAAAAGACACCCTGCGAACGGAACACACCCGCACACATTTCCTGGCGATCCAATGGTTCTCTCACGAATTCACGCACCAAACTTTTCGAGATTTGAGGAAAGAGTTCATGGATTTCATTGATAGTCTCTCTCCGATCTTGCCGAATAAACGTGTCGACTTTTTTCTTCTTTTTTTCACTTCAAATATCCCGCGAGGGATAATCTTGCGCTTTACCGTCCCGAATCAAGCCAGTCCCAGATAACCGTTGTTTGAGACCATCAAACGTGGGTCACCTGCCCGGGAATCGAACCCGAGACCTCCTGATGATAGAGCAAGCGCTATAACGCATTACGTTTGATCTGCTTCTTGATCGGTCAAGTTGTCGTCAACCGCACATCAATGCCTGTCAAATGATTGTGGTTCATCGTGCCCTTCCGTTCTTCTCTCTAAAACAAAGATATATAAAATCCTGTCACGTGTCGACCCTTGAGTTAAAGAAAGAAGCCTCATCCCAATTAATTACCATGAGGTCACAGGGAGTATCAATGGTACAAGAGTCAAAATCAAGGAATACGCCCAGAAAAAACAGTAACGTGCAAAATACGAGTTATTAAAAGGAAATAAATCAGAAAGATTTTGTGGTTTCATCGCGTTTGAGAAAAATTATAGGTGCAAAATATAATGAAATCCAATCATAAAATCTATGATAGGATTAAAATTATAATTTGCATTTTGTTTTACATGTAGTGAATATCATTCATGCAAATGGCTTAATTCATGTTTTCAGCCACCTTGTCCTGTGTAATAAAGGCCTAAATCTGAAGAGGAGTGCACGATAGAAGAAAAACACGGAGGTGATGAACATATTTTATAGAATTATCTTTTGTTTTCCAAACTCTATAAAGGAAGGTGGAATTCCCCCTCCCGCTCTCTCCGAAAGAAAATTCTAGCTTAGAATATCATCGTGCTAGAAACTTAATCCTCGAAGTTTTGGCGTTAGATGTCTCTTTCTTTCAAACGCATGACATTCTTGAACATCTATTTAGTTCCAATTTTCACACGAACAGTTTCAGCGGCTGCAGCGAAATTTTGCAACGTTCTGTACGTCGGATAAAACACTGTGACAAGCAAAGAATCTTGAACGGTTCCTTTCCACCTCAAAGACCATAGCTTAAGTTTATCCCTACTAATCATTTATCAAAAGCATGCTACTTACTGTTTCGATCATTGGTCGGGATATATTCTTCGCATCTTTTTATCACTGATAACAGAAAAGAAGTTGATTCCGTCGTGCAACACCGACCCAACGCTGGACGGCATGTACACTTCTAGCGGTAGTGCTGAACTAAGCGATTTAAGCGTGCTCTTGTTAACAAAATGAATACACTAATAGCCTGTGACGCTGAATGTCTTAAAATATATTAACTTACTAACTGACTATTTCTTCCTGAAATGCCCTTATTGCACTGGGCGAACGAGACCTTATGATAGATGCAGAGCGGTGCGGCGCAATGTGCCCGTGGCGCACACAATGTTTCTGACATGAGAAATCAAAACGCCTTCAATTTCAATCCATGCAACACGGACATCCCAAGAACACGAATAGTTGCATCATGTGTTTACGACCAATGCTTCGTCGCACCTTGTCGCGCCGCGCATGTCGTTTTTGGTCAACTGAGGTCTGGGGTGACCAGTTTTTTTTTTTTTTTTTTTGAGTGATGACTGATTTATCTACATCGCTCTGTTTTAGGTTTTTATTTTCGGATGTTCCATTAACTCATGGACATGTTTTGAAACCTAAAAACGGACGAAAATGCTCAACTAAAATGAATTTTTTTCTTCATTAACATGACGAAAAAATAGAAATGAAAGTCCCTCTGTGATATTCTTGAAAATCAATGGAGAATTTGCACACGAAAATTGTATTGCTTCATCTGAAAGTGCTTAATTAGCTGAGTGCGCAGTATTAAAAGTGGAAAAATGTTCGGGCTTATGACGTCATCTGGCGGCATTTTCCATATAAACACATGTGTTTTAGCAGATTAGGTTATTCTGTCATATTTCCTCCAATAATTGTTCAATTTAGAAACCAAGGATACCCTCGTACTCAGTTTTCCCAGTGGTATCATTTTAAAGATGAAAATTTTTCATAATCGCTAAGTTCATCAGCCATTCAAATCCAGAACGACACCTAAGTTAACATTTCTAGAGAGCAAAAACACGCCCGTGTTAAAGGAAAGAGACCTACATTACTGAAACGTTACAAGGGGTGGAGGGGGATCAAGAACGCCGAAACATCCGCATTAGTAATTTTCGGGTGTCTACATGTTCGGAATTTCTGGACAGTCAGGAAATCGTGCTGATTTTTTTAAGGGCGGTCCGGAAGCACTGAAAAAGTGCGTATATTCCCCAAGAAGGTCCGTAATTGTTTTTAATTTGTTCTCATTTTGTCTCAATTCGAGCGAGAAATTCAAATTTGTGAAATTTTTCGGATTTCGTTAATGGGAGGTACTGAACAAGTACTGAATTTTCACTGTCGAGGGGGTACTGAAAATCTTTGAAATGCACTGAAAAAGTACTGTTTTTTGGCCAGCCTCTTTCAGTAGATACCCTGGTAATTCAGGGACGGCCCAGGGAGGTAATTTCTGAATTGGACGTCTCAATTTTTGCGTGTACAATTTGACAACCTTGGATCCTGTTCGACGCGCTCGGGGCGGAGTAATGAGTCAACCACGAATTAGTGCTTTTACTCTCCCCGCGCCACCCTCCAGAGCACCCTGCCACGTTCCTCTCAATCGAAATCAGAACCCGGGATTATTTGCTCTCGCATCTTGCGGGGTTTGACGGCCGNGGGGGGGGGGGGGGGGGGGCTTAGGCCCTTTTCCACGGCTAATGGGCGGTGACTCGTCAAAAATAACGCAAATGGAAAATTACGACGGCCCCTTCTCGTAATATGTCGGTTGTATTTTGTTACAGCTAGATATTTGTGTCAATTTATTTATACAGTCTGAATTTAGGCTGCCGTACAGGTTTCTGCTCATTAAGCCACGACTCGCAGCATCAGTGGCGTGGCGTGAGTTGCGATATATCGATTGTTATGCCATTTAAACCTATGAAAAAAGATCGATTATCAGGGTGTTCGCAGCGAACACCCTAGTAATCGATTCTTTACTATGGTTTCAAATGGCGAGATATCGATAATCGATTATTCACGCCACGCCACTGCGCAGCATCACGTCATGTAAATCGAAAAGTTTACACCTCCGATTGCAACATTTATCCCCGTTCTTGTTTTATTTCTTAGAGCTACACGGAGTAAGAGAGAGGATTTGTGATCATGATTAATCTTACGCAGAATCGCAAGAATTTTATAGTGTGTTGCTGGTCCTGCCTGAATATATAACACAGGAAAAGATGCTCAAGTACTCGAACGTTAAATACTCGGTGATCTAATCGATCGAACTATTCGCCTCGTTAAAGTGAAATATCGGTTACAGAATCGAACATTTGATTGTTGTATCCTTGTGTTACTTGAATTTTACTTAAAAAAAAAAAAAANCTTTGGAAAATCTCAGAAGTTCGCGGTAGTCACTTTTCGGTAAGGAACTAAGGGACTCGGTTATTGTATCGAGTAGGGTTCGAAACGATCGCAAAGGCGGTATACTACGTATACGCGCCAAAATCACGAAAATCCCACAAATTAATCCATTCTCCATAGGAAAATCCACGAACATCACTGCAAGACATTCCGATGAGCAACTCCTCCTCAGTCGATAATAATACACGGAAAAAAAATTAAAATTTTGCATAGTAAAGCGTTGGTTTCCCTTTGCAATCCATTAAATCTAATACTGTATGTCACATGTACGAAATATATACCACTCGTCATTCTGAAAACTAAGCAAAATTAAAATTGTTTGACACACTTTAACGCTTTACTATACTAGAGAAATGAAACATAGTTATGAAGCCACAGAGAAGTAATTTTCGGTCAAGAACGAACTTATTGAGACACTGAAAATTGCAAGAAGTTGTTAACAGTCTCATTCCACATCCATCTAGATGAACCCCGTCCTTGCTCATATTCTGTGAAGCCTCAATGATCTTCATCGCATTTCTTCTGGCTATATACAGGGTGTTTCAGACCACCCGTACCAGGCCTTTTTCTCGGTTGTTTTAGGTCGTACGAAGTCGGGGACCGCGGGGTTGAATAGGGAATCGACCCCAAGGAATCCGAATTTCGTGGTCGAAGTGTCCGCCATCTTGTTCGATACACAAATCGAATCTCTTTGGAATAGACACTTGGACTTTTTCTAATTCCTCGGCACTAATCGCATCACAAGCTGTGAAGATCCGATCCATCATGTCTTCTGGCGTCGTTGGTCTAGTTAGGTATGCAACGTCTTTGATCCTGCCCCAGAGATAAAAATCCATGCAGGTGAGGTCAGGGGATCTCGGAGGATAAGAACGGACAGGACTGCCTCTCCCAATCCAGCGTTCTGGAAAACTGAGGTTAAGCTGGTCCCGAGCTACCAACGCGTAGTGGGCGGGACACCCGTCATGCTGAAACCAGCAACTTTCCTGTAGCTCCTGAGGGACGCCTGCCTCCAACAGCAACTCTGGAAGGGAATCTCTGAGGAAGTCTGAATACTTTTCTCCGGTCAGGTTGCCATCATCCGTTGAGTCCGTAATCCCACCATTTCTGGGCTCTGTACGACGGGTTGGCATTCATAGTTTTGGACCGGTTGGGAGGAGTGAAGGCAGGTTTCGGATGTAGTGAGGAATTCCAGTTATTGGCTTCATGGATTGCCTCAGCTAAGGAAGGTTTCTTGGGGATGGGAGGCAATTCTATTTCCTCAAAAAAGGATGGGAATCCTCTCCTTAAAAAATGGTGATGTCACAGCATTCATTGACAGATTATGATACTGCGCGTGGTCGAATAAGCCATTCTTAAGGAAATCATTCGTTCCTAAAAGAATGACCAGATTCGATTATTGCAAAAATCAATTCTCTCTCTTGGAGCAGAAATCGCTAGATCGGTCATTGTATGATTGGCAAATGTCTCTTTAAAGAACTGTGTTCCTTGCTTGCGTCTTACGATGCTTTCACCTAACAATACAACTTTGTCCTGTAACATCGGCAAACTTTAGGGTACACCTAAAATGGAGATAACTCAGTAGATTACGGATGGATAAGTACTCTTTTATTAATGCTTTCTGCTTTACAAAATGGGGAAGATAGACATAACAGGTGAAATACCAGCATAACCGTATTTTTTCATGACTAACAATATTACATACTTTAATAAAAGCCACTCTTTTCATGAAATCTTTTCTACTTCTCAATGGAAAAGTCAAATAAATTCTATACAATTTGTTAAAACATGCCCCAAACAATCCCAAAAAGGGGAATAATAAAATAAGAATTCCATGTGTCTCTTTTCTCTAGGCCAAAAGTGGTCTCGTTTAAATGGTGATGGAGCCTGTGGTGAGGATGAGTTTATTTAGAACGGGAACTGGGCGCACAAGGGTGCTCCCCACTGAAGATACCTGATCATCCGACTCTGTAACGGAGCCAGGCACTATCTTTCCACAACTGCAAAAATACCAGAGGAGTGTCTCTTGACTCTGATGGAGTACCCAGTACCCGCCTTTATTCTAGGGTACTCTACGGTGAACTAAGCAAAGATACTATGGTCTTTATTCAAATAAAACAGTCACTCCATATGCCTCACGAGGGAGGTGGGCGAAAAATCTCGAGTTGGAAAGGTGTCGCGGCACCCAGCTTTAAAATGGCGACCTCACGCTGTGTGACACAAGGAGGCGGAGGGTCAACGTTTGGCTGTGCGGCGCCTTTATTCTAGGTTACTCTATGGTGAACTAAGCAAAGATACTATGGTCTTTATTCAAATAAAACAGTTACTCCATATAACTTATGAGGGAGGCAGGCGAAAAATCTCGAGTTGGAAAGGTGTCGCGGGGTCTAGCTTTAAAATGACGGCCTCGCGTTGTGTGACACAAGGAGGCGGAGGGTCAACGTTTGGCTGTGCGGCGCCTTTATTCTAGGTTACTCTATGGTGAAGTAAGCAAAGAGACCATGGTCTTTATTCAAATAAAACAGTCACTCCATATGCCTCACGAGGGAGGTGGGCGAAAAATCTCGAGTTGGAAAGGTGTCGCGGCACCTAGCTTTAAAATGGCGGCCTCACGCTGTGTGACACAAGGAGGCGGAGGATCAACGTTTGGCTGTGCGGCGTCTTTTTTCCAGGTTATTCTATGGTGAACTAAGAAAAGATACACGGAGAAAAAAACTTCGTGCGTGGGACCCGAAGTTTAGGTCATATGGGTCTCGGAAGTTTTCGGATTGAACATCTGAACACTTTAGGTCCAGCTGCTGAGGTTTGGATCACACATCTGAAACTTCAGTTCTTACCTCTGAAGTACTTCGGTTTTCACATCCGAAAAACTTCGGTTCTCACATCTAAAGTACTTCAGATGTAAGAACTGAAGTTTCAGATCTGTGATCCGAACCTCGACAGCTAGATCTAAAGTATTCAGATGTTCAATCTGAAAACTTCAGTGATCCATATGACCTTAACTTCGGGTCCCACGCACGAAGTTTTTTTCTCCGTGTACGATGGTCTGTATTCAAATAAAACAGCCACTCCATATACCTTACGAGGGAGGTGGGCGAAAAATCTCGAGTTGGAAAGGTGTCGCGGCACCCAGCTTTAAAATGGCGGCCTCGCGTTGTGTGACACAAGGAGGCGGAGGGTCAACGTTTGGCTGTGCGGAGATAAGCCGGGGCGCGGGGCCCTTTTTTCCGGCCGCGAGAAGTTTCCAATCAATTTCTCGTCGGGCGTCGCCGTCGCCGTCGCCGTCATTTCCTCAATGTTGACACTGTGGTGATTGTCATAAATAATCCCTCGGAGGTGGGCACCGCCGCCGCCCCTTCTCCGCGGATCCCGCCGCCTTCCCGGCACGTCGCCCGTGGAGTGCCCGCGCCTCGCGGCAACCTCGCGCCGGGAAGCGTCTAACTGTCAAAGAAGTTGGAAGCCGACGGGATTGAGATGAGCGATGGATGGAAGTCGCTTCGGTGGGCGGCCCGACTCCGACCCCGGTTGCCAACCGTGACGCTCTTCGGCAATAGACCACTAGACAAGGTACGAATTTAAGCGATCTGATACATGTGTCTTAACCAAAATTTCACGTAGAACACGATTCGCGCAACGAAAATTGCTGAAACCAACTCCTATAACGAAGATATTAACCTTTTCATTTCACATTGGTTACGAGGAATTTGAACTGCCCGCTCACAAGAAACTCAAAGCTCTACGTGAGTCAAAGCGCGCACGACAACGGTCTCAGCAAGTTTCTTAATCGAGCGATGTTCATTTCTCACCATGTGTTGTTCGAACTATAGGCAATTTGCTATAGCTGAGCCAAAGCGTCAAGATTGAGGTTGCCAGATTTTTACATCGCGCAGAGACTGTCATGATAACGTTTAGCGCGCGATGTGAATCACGTAGAGCATTGAGTTTTCATGAGCGGATTGTTTGAATTTACGCATCAAGAATCATTAAATATCGTTGTGAGGAGTTGATTTCGATAATTTTCATTGTGCGCATCGTGTTCTACGTGAAATTTTGGTCACGGATCATATATCAGAGTGCTGAAATTCGTACCTTGTCTAGTGGTCCATTGAGTGTCCGCCCCTGAAGGAATATAGTACAGCCATAAGAACTTTAAGTGCGGTACCCACCTTCGACCCATTCTTTTGGATACCGACAAGGGATTTATAATGTATCCATACTCAAAACAGGATTTTAGAAATCCGACTGGACTTCTAGGTACACTAAAATAAAGCAATTATGCTTACCAAAAATTTTACGAGGATGGAGAAAGTGTAATTGGGATCATTCCTCGTCACACGGAGACGAAAGTTGCGCTATTAGCCGACTTAACAAATTCAATAATTGCGACTCGGGCCATGCCTTAATAAAAAAAAAAACAATGTGCGAGAGGATGTTAATATATTTAAAATTTTACCTTAGCATGGTGAACACGCAAACATTTCGACCAACACTTTGGTCTTTATCAGTGCGAAGGGAAGCATAGACAAGAATATAAACACTAACAAGATGCACACTAACAGAGAGAAAGGGAACAGCTTTTTCACAATTCGCACTGAAAGTGAAATATGCTTTTAGTTGGACTCGGGTCCTATGTAGGCGTTTTTTGCACCAAACCAAATTTAGCAGCTTTTCACGAAAAAACACACCGAGACTCTACGTTTTGTGAAATTAGGTAGATACTGTAATGGAACAATAGTGGGAGGCTTTCGTTATGGTCATTTTGTTTCAAAGATAAGACATTTTTGGCTTTCAAAGGCTTTCCGCGATCTCTAACTCAGAAATATTTCGCGTGTTTATACCCGTTGAATTGCAGCAGATGTGACTTCTGAGTTGGAGAGTAATCTTGAAATGGATAAATTTTTTTATGAAAACTGACGAATTTTTCATTTGTATTGGCAACACCGAGTGCTATTCATGAGAAGCTGTGAAAGAGTAAGGGGAGGCTTTTTGCGTCAATTTCCTTTTCCGCCCACGCAAAGGTCAAAATAAATGGGACACGATTTCAGATAGTATGGGCTGGCAGTCTGGCTATCCGCACATGGAAAAATCGGACATCGTTAGCGGAACGATGGTTTCCGCTAGTTTGAATCGTAAAACGATGGCGAATTTGAAAGAAAGAAAATAATGTTTCCCCTCGGACATTTTTGCGAGAAACTAGCGTAACTCACCGAATAACACTTCAATATGAGCTCGTAGAGCGTTCACTCATCAAACCACTCGCACAATTTCAATGACATAGTGATGCCAGCTAGCATGCTTAGCTTTTGGCAGTGTTACCGAATTTTGGCGCCCTGGATCGAAAATTTTGGCTGCAGCGGCCGAGTACTTTCGGAGTGCTGATGTTACTGAAAATGTTTTTCCGCCTGGCCAACTTTCTGGAAGTTCAAATAAAGCAGGCATGTACGCCCAAGAAAATTTCTCAACATAAATAGCTAAATACTTGGTAAGTCTCACGAATAAATATTAATACAAATTTGAATAGAAAAAACTTCCTTCAGGGACATAAAAATAAATTAAGTAACATTTCATTGACTGGAATGAAATTTTTATTGAATTATAAAATAGAAAAATTACTCTTCTCCGTCGTCTGTGTTTCTTGCATTAGCGCACATTTTATTTTCTTCATCATCATCATTTTCTCCATCGATGTCAAAATTGTCCCACAAATCCGGAATACCCTCGCATTTACACACTCGCATCTCGCTCGGTACACTTTAAATTGTGCGCTCTACGTGTGCAAGTTGGCGCGCAACGTTCTTGTGCAAACAAAGCTTCATTGCAACCTCTGGAACACATGGCCTAATGCACGCGATTGGCTCGAAATTTTCTTCAGTTTTTTTCCAGCCACAATCAAAAGCTGGCGGCAATTCCGGGTTCTTTTATGAGGGCTTGATGCCGAACAGACGCCTGAAGGTGAGCTTTTACAGACACAGGGTCCAGGGCCCCTCTAGTTGGTAGGAGGTTTTCATCCTGGCACTGTTTCTTTGAGAAAAGCCACCACCTAACTTCTCCTACGTCTTTGAGAGCTGCTTTTGGAATATGTAGGTGACATACCTACTCCTCAAGGTGCTGTCTGGTCTCGTCGGCGAGAGAATGCCCGGTGCCCAGCTTCGCGAGTGCTTCGCGGATGTCATTGCCCGCATTGATAAAGGTTTTTTACCTTTACTTATAAGAGATCCCGTTATATCAGCACCTGAAAGCGCATGTCATCCCGGAAGAGCGGAAACTTTTAAAGGACCGAGAGCGTTGAAAATTGGGATGAGATCCACAAATTTTTTCATCCCTTGTCCAAGGAAAATCCCAACTTGAGGTGTTAGCATGGGGATCCGCCTTAAAGCTAGGACCATCACTTCTGTGTCAGGTGAGAAAATTTGCGTTACGTTTCATCCATTACCTGCAAGATACACAGCATGGAGAGTTATTTTTAGTGTCCACTTCCTCTTCAGTCTTGCAGAGACTTGAAACGTCAGCCAGGTTTTCTGAAGATTGAGCTTTGTCCCTCCAGCTCAGGATAAATTGCTTCTTCGCTTCCGATGTGATTTTTAATATTTTCTCTGCAAGGAAAGCTATAAGTTCATCTTCGGGTTTTTTCGTGAGCGAGAAGTCTCATCATTGAAATCGACGCAACCTTCGTTTCCGCTGATATTCGGTACTGAACCGGGTCTTGCCCCTGCAAACGGTGTTTCTTAGCGTCTTCCTTTAGAGAATCACTAAAGAAAGTGTCGAAGACATCATGTACTTCGTTGTAATGGTCAAATTTAACGTATCTCACAAAAAATTTCCAGCTTTATGGGGCAGGAAAGAAGGCCCTAAGCCCCCTATACAACTCCCTGATATAGGTAAATCGATGTGTGTCGATGCAAAGCGATATATATCACCATATAAATCATCAATACAATAAAAACATAAACTGCAAACACCACATCTAACACAACAAACACAATAAACAAATCAAACACGGAAAACACATTAAATACAAACAACACATCAAGTACAAAAAAAAAAATTCGCTTGACCAAGTTCACCCGAAACCGAAAACAGCACTAATGAATCAGCGATTCACACTTTTAATTGAACGACGAAAGTCAATGGAATATCAATTACACGCTCAAAACACATCAAACACAAAAAAACACATCAAACACAAAAAACAAAGGCAGTCTGCCATATCACCATATAAATCATCAATACAATAAAAACATCAACTGCAAACACCACATCAAACACAACAAACACAATAAACAAATCAAACACGGAAAACACATTAAATACAAACAACACATCAAGTACAAAAAAACAATTCGCTCGACCAAGTTCACCCGAAACCGAAAACAGCACTAATGAATCAGCGATTCACACTTTTAATTGAACGACGAAAGTCAATGGAATATCAATTACACTCTCAAAACACATCAAACACAAAAAAACACATCAAACACAAAAAACAAAGGCAGTCTGCCAGACGTTCCGCTTTTCCTCCCTCAGGAGGGGGTTGGAATGGTCCCTCTCGTTGGAAGGCCCTTCTTGCTTTGTCCATGGAACGCCGCAGGTCGACCAAATCGCCGCTCCACCATCTGGCGGCTGTATCCCGCGCGGTCGGGAGAGACCGAACATATTTAAGCACGTGGCCGTGATGGTTCAAGATATATCGTTTTTGACTCGATGTCAGCCTCAGTTGCGATTTCGTCGCTGTTCGGCCTCCTCTCCTCCCACGCGGCGGATAGCTCCGCGCGGTATTCATCCCAGTGTGCGGCCTTGGTCTTAAATCGGCCCTCTCATAGACTGGGGACCTCGCCGGCCTTGCTTCCGCTCGCCCACACTATGGTGATTAGACGGTGATCCGCACTGGGTACGGCTAGAGTACCTTTATAGACAGAGTATGGCCATTTCTTTTCCGGTTTTTCATCGGTCGCGAGCGAATAGGCTGACACGATGCTCTTAGGGCCGTAAATAAACAAACAAGATGGCCGTTATCAGCAAGCAAGATTGAGGTTATGCACATCTTACATCCTTCTGTGATAAAGGTGAAAGGCAATTTAACAATGTTTTCATGTGTTTTTCGTGTGCTATTCGTAGATATGCTCGTTTAAATTGTTACTGCCGCATAATTGAAATTTTTGTCAAATTTAGCTTCTCATCTATGTTACGGTGAGCCGCCATCTTGTTTGTTTATTTACGGCCCTAAGAGCATCATGAAGCCTAAAAACTCGGTGACCAATCAACAAGCGGAACAGTTTTCCTGTAGTAAAAAGATTCGAATGGCCATACTCTGTCTACAAAGGTACTCTAGGTACGGCATCATCGTCGCCATCTGCTAACTCTCCACGAGGTGATTTCATTCTCGCACTGGAGCCGCTGGACGCCGTGACGTCTATGTTCGACTCCCTGCTTTGGTGACCTCTGAGCGTGAACGGCTCGCCCGCCACGTTGTGGCAGAGTCCGCCCAGGGACAGGGCCTCCTCGAGGGTTTCACCGCGGTCATCTGTTCTGCCGCTGAACCAAAGATGGTGTTGTGCACTGCGTCCAGACCCAGGAGGACATCAGAGCCCCCGTATCGCCTGGCGCACTCCTCTGTTTTGGCGAGAGAATCGTCCGTAGACGCATCGCCGTCACAGTGCATCGACTGCACGACAAGATCCTCCACGCACCGTTTCACAATGGCCGTCGCTGCGTCGCGGTCGGTGAGTCCCCCGACCGCCATGCTTTCAAGTGCCCCGTTTGTAATAACTGTGGCGGCCCTGGGAGCCACCTTCGAGCACACAGTCCGACAGAAGAGACCGAAGCTTTTCATCTTCGTGCCGAAGAGCGGATGATCCTGTATATGGAGGATGTCCGTTCGGACGAAGGCAGCGTAACTTCGCAATTCATCCATTGCTTCCATACTGCGCCCTAGGTTAACTTGGAGTATTTTGTAGCTTCATTCTTTTTGGCTTCCCGTCGGAGATCCCCTTGTCGTATCCATCGGAGTGGATGCCCCATCTCCGACACTTTCATCTTATGCGGGTGGGGTTACGCGCGGTGCGCCGGGCTCCCCCCAGTCAGTTCGTCTGATCTGGGACTCTACCTCTCTTCTATACAGCGGACATTCCCATTTGTGGATTCCGTGTTTTACTTCTTTTCGTTTAGCCTCTTGGCAATTCCTACAGATAGGATCCTTGGCTTTGCACTCTTTCGCGCTTCTTTACAGTTCTTCGTTACAGTACGGCTCTGACCGAACGCATCGTGTCTACAAACTTGATCCTTTTCTACTTTCATTTTGGTGTTGGTGCCTTTCAGGATTTTTAAATCCCTCGTGAGTCCCATCGATGGCCGCTTCAACCCTTGGCTCATCGGTGGCCGCTTCTTCCGTTGGAAAAAACAAAAAGCTTGAATTTAAGATTTACACAAGTAAAAATAAGGCAACAGAAAACGGAATATTTCAGAAGTATTAAATATTTAAAGTAAAATTTTGGAATCTATTGACGAACATCAATTATGCTTACATTGTTTTCGAAAGACTCGCCTCACCCTCACTTATAACATCACTTCTCGTGTAGTAAATTAGTGGCAGACTTTTGACTTGTGAATTATTGAGCGAAATATAGTAAAATTGCCAAAATATAGGCCCGTTCAAATGGAAGATTGCGCCGGCATATTCCGCGAAGCCGCACAAAGAATAGACAACAGCATATACTTTAAGTTGCGAACGTTTATTTACTTCTCCGTCGCAATTCGTCGTTTCCCTCTGGAAAGAACGTAACTGAATTTCAATGCTGTTAAAACTCTCTCGTAAATTGAATCTCTATCAGGAGAATCTTGGCAATGTCTGGCTGAAAATGTCATTCATTGCTCTTCTTAACTCATGCCAAATTAAAAAGAAAATATGGACAAAAATTTACTGGTCCATTTGGTTTCAGGACATTTTATCAACGATTTTTTGTCCGCGCACCTTTTTTGTCCAGTAGTTTATGCCCACACGCAAAATGAGGAACCGTGACTTGGTCCAAGCGTTATATTTTAGTCGGTATGTAAAATTATATTGACAATAAGACGTCGTATAATATCATTGTATGGACGTCAAATTTTGAGCGTTTCGTTGCCCGTACACCTCGCTGCGGCACAATAAAAGCACAACATGTAAACGAAAAAAATAAAGTGCCT
Organism: Bemisia tabaci; assembly: GCF_001854935.1. NCBI lineage: Eukaryota > Metazoa > Arthropoda > Insecta > Hemiptera > Aleyrodidae > Bemisia > Bemisia tabaci. The sequence continues at coordinate 6,175,075 of NW_017547107.1, read as the reverse complement.
TGGAAATCATTAAAATTGACACGGAACCACCAATATTTAAAAAAACAATCATTATATTATTTTTCTCCTTTGATAAATTAATACATATTTTTTTCCCATCAATTATAATGAGAATAATCAACGCAGAGTGTGCTAACATTTCAAAATCATGAGTTATAAAACGCTAACCATGCGAGTAATAAGATTAAAGCCGAACAGACCGGAGCGGCGCGGCGCGTGCTGCCAGCGCGAGAGGCTCACTGGCGCCTACAAACTTTAGACTTTGCATCAGTGGAATTGGAACTAGTGGAGGTCGGAACATCAAGACTTTTTGCAGTTGGAGTTTCCTCCAAAATGACATTTTCACTTTCAAATGGACTGTTACGGGGACTTTTACATGGACTTTCACATATAAATGTTTCCCCTGAACGTTTTGTTGGAGAGGAACCACTTTGTTTTTTTGGTGTTTTGAGGGAGCCTTCCTTGAAAGAGGTCGATGACAAATCTGAATTAATGTCTTGGATACTGTCCTCCGACGAATAGGAAATGGGCAAATCAGGAATCAAAGCATTACATGAAACATTTTCGGCTTCAGGACAAGGTTCATTTGGTTCTGGCATAAGCTGGGACAGGAAAAACGAAACACAGACCGTTACAAGATAGATTGATAGAGGAGTGCACCTACCTTCCAGACCACGGAAATTTCAATTTCATCTACTGAAATAATTTACTTATTTTTACAAGTTATGTGGCAACTGTAAACATAGCGAGCTATGTGGTTGTGAACGTCAACACAGACTTAAAAACCAAAATTTGCAGTACTGAAATAGTCGTTGTCAAATCAAAACGCATAGTAGAGTGAAGAGGAAGAAAGGTGCACAAATAAAAGGAGAAAAATGAAGCAAAGAAAATGAGAGGAAAGCTGAAAAGGGTTAAAATTTAGAATAAAAAGTGAAATAAAACTCCTAAAAATGAGTCAAGAAGTAAAAATAGAAACCAAAAATAGGGCTACATTAAGCTAGTTCAGGGAGAACATTCAAACCTCTTAAAATTGTAAGGCATCTATTTTTTTTGTCTGCTCATGCCCTGTCAACTCAACCTTTACTCAAAATGCCTGTTTCGTCCAGATTATTTTATTTCTTCCTTTCTCAGAAGTAAATTAAGTCAATTCTGAGGAGTAAAATTAAAAATTGAAATAAAAAGTTAAAAGAAATAAGTTGGCTAAAAAGTGAGCATAGGTACCCTATACCATCAGATCCTGAAGAGGCAAGTGCGGTAATTAGTCATTTTATTTCCACTTTAAGACACTTTGAGCCATGAAGAGGAAAAAAATGTGTATCAGTGAATAGACAACTGATACAATGTCATCATTGTATCACAGATACACATAACAGTGTACAGCAGTTATATTTTAAATACACCAGTACCAACTGTAATGGCCAACCAGCTCTGCCTAAAATGCAACTCAACCAGCCAAAAGCATTCATTTTCATAGAAGTTAAGTAGTGGAATCATCACAGATTTTGCAGCTTCATGAAAATCACCAGGATATAGTTTGGGGGGGAGGGGGGTCGTCAATAAGGTTTGCATGCAATTTTTAGTCAGGCTATGCTAGATACTGCCCAAAAAATGGATATCCTGGTTTCATTGATTTAAGTGCACCCTAAAAGCAGCTAGGTAGTGAAAAGTTGACGATACGAAGAGAAAATTTAACTTTGAATCAATATTTTCAACTTAATAAATACATATTACTTTGAATACAATGTTAAGTGAAAACTGGGAAACACTCCTTTTTGAATTTAATGTACATCTAATGAGAGTGATGAGCGTACCTCGTTAGAGATTTCCAAGATGACGACTGATTTCATCCAAGCTTCAAAAGATTTCTTGAATTTTAATTTTTCACCCAGTGGTAAAGCTGATAGAACAGGAGCCAATTCATCGAAAGTGCATTGTTTCAGGACTTCTAATTCAATTTCAGCATCTATAAAGTTTACCCACAAAAGAAATAAAATTAGTTAGTAGAAACCAAACAGTACCAATAAAACAGTTTCAATGTCAGTTTCTCATGCATAAGACTAAGTCTGGCAATCAAAGCACTGAGAACAATGGAGATGGAAGGAATACTGATTAGTTAGCTACATGTTTTGATGATCCGCAGCTTACTCTTGCACATCAAACAATCAGTGCTCACTTTCATGTTTTGTACACAGTGCTTTGTGCATCTGACACAAGCTGTTCTTAAGTCTTCATTTCTAGAAGTGGCTTAGGCATGTCTACTTACATTTATGTATGTATGCTACTTAGATCTTGTTAATATGATTGATCTGATAAAATAAATATCTGGAGGGGCAACTAAGTAGGGTTCATTTCATGAGACTATGTAATAGTAGGCTAAAATTTAAATGCGGATCAACTTAACAAATCTCTGAATTTTTAAAAACCCACAGGTTCAATCTCATGGGGAAGAGGAATTTGCCTGGCATCTGTTTCACTTAAACAATTAATCAGGACTATTATCAGTCAACTTTCAAGAAACTCTGTAATTCAATTCTCAGATATAAATCAAGGGCTTAAAAAGATTCTGTAGCTGAAGGATATGCGTATATGGTCGTCATGCGATATATCATATAGATTAACTCCAAGTTTTCAGATAGCCGGACTACATTGTGCAAGAAGGAACCATTTCTGGCTCAATCATAGAAGCACCCGTCTGCATGGAAAAATGTATGGCACATAAGTTTTTATCTAAAATGAACCAGAAATAGTAGTTCTAACTGCAAAATATAGGTCATCCAACCCATGTAAATATAAACATTTACAGTAGGAATCCACTTTGTTATCCGATGCCTATCAGAAATCAACTTCCATCCAGAGATAGGGAGAATACCATGCGGGTTGCGTTTAGCAGAAAGATACCAAGCCACATCAGATGCTGTCAAATTTAATTAGGCAATTTAATTTTTAACAGGAAAACTGTAACCAGTGCAAATTTTTTTGTGGGCAAATTTCAGTGAATTTTCTGCATAGTACAAAGCAAATTCTTTACAATTTTTACAAGTAGGTATCCACAAAAACGTTCTCTTGAAAAAATTAAACTTCTCCATTAAATTTGGCGATAGCTGAAAAAGATGGGTCTCTTTCTGCTAGACGCGGTCCATGTAATGTTCAGACCATAAAATGAGATAACTAAAGTGACTGAAGCGGAAACAGAACACATCACAGAAGTTTCAAGCGAATGAGGTTAAGATATGTCGAACAACTAATCCACCCACATTCGTATCAGCAATCTATTGTTGACCATAACTAGATCGTAGCTAAACCATCTACTAAGAAATTTACTCGGAGCAATGCTAAATTCAGGCTGAGTTACACATCAGAGGCTTAATAACAGATTAGCAACTCAACAAGCTCAGTTGCAGACAGTAGATGCGTTCTCTGGAGGAATCAGAGAAATTCGATGGCTGATTTTCGTGAATTGCCCGATGACCAACTTTCGTCATGTGACTGTCATGGCGGCTCAGGTTTTGTTATTGTTTACAGCGGCCTTGCCCATCAGCCATGAAAGGTGTTGGGCGATTGCGTTGGCCGATGGCCCGCCTTGACAGTCATCGGGCAATTAGCGAAAAGTCAGCAAGTCCTAAAGAACGATCGTCAAACTCTCAACGGTACCCATCGGGTAACCAACAGTTGACCTGATGCCTCCAGAGAACGCATCTAGTGTGAGCATCTGAGATTTCTTCGCAGACTCGATGGATGATTGAACACAACGCTAACTTGAGTCCAATCATGGAGGATAAGTTATCATACTTCGGATCACTAGTTCTTACTCTCACAATTGAACTACACTTTGCAATAGGGAACTACTAGTTCTGGCTAATCTGTAAAAACATCTAACTGTACAAGGGAACTAATGGCACACTTGATGTTCTTGGAAAATGAGCCAGAGAAAGTAGTTCTAAATTACAAGATGTAGTCCTACAGTGAAAAGAGAATGCATGTTCTGCTCAGTAATGAGCGGCACTGTCACCATGTTCCAAACACCTTAAACGATTGGCAGTACTAGCACTCATGCATGTACTTCAAGTTCACGGCAAATTGATAAGTAGTCTTGAAAAAGATAGGTTCTCTGTTTACAAATAGCAACCGCATCCCCTTGGTTGCTTAGGTGGCTATTAACAGAACTCTTACGAGGCTCAGGCCGACTTCAAGTTAAGTAAATTGAATCAAAAGAAGGAAATTCACCTGAGGTTACTTACCAACAAAAGCTCTCGCAATCTTGTCGCAGTCTTTTAACTTCCACTTCTGGAAGAGATCAGCATAGAATTGAAACATACTTATCCAATATGAAACACCAAACACCTAGGAAGAAAACACTCGCGACGCGCAAGTTTGAAGTTTTGAACAAATGAAGAGCTGAATTAAACGATTGATGAATAATTATTAAATTATTGCTATCTGTACTTGCAAGAGAAATGATAGAATTGAGTTATTGTTATTGAGACCACGCGCGACAAGCCGGCGCCGACAAGTTTCAACGCGTACGAACCTGTTGCATCTGTGCCCTCTACGTCACACGGCGTCAGGCGTGCATACGTCACCAGGCTCTTTCGTGGCGGTTCATTTGAACTGTTGCTCCTGTGCTACAACAGTGCTTTACAAACTACAGTATAGTCTACCGACCATTAATTTCTTTATCGAAGTTATTGTTGATGTGTACCTAGGGAAGTTTTCGTTAGTGGTGATTATACTACATTTTAGGATACGGACTACCTCATTGTCGTACATAAGCAACTAATCGGACTACCGATAATTTTCAGAATTAGTGGTAGGAAAACCAAAGTATTTTTCTCAGTGTACCAAAGAGGTGTAGAGAATTTTAGTGCATTTTGTCTCATGGAATTGACGCTCCCCCATTTTTACCAAAACTCTCAACTCTATATTATTCTCCGTTGGACCAAACAGACAAAACAAAAAAACAAGCAAACCCTCATTTTTCCAAGACATTATATATATTCATCCAAAAACGTCGTGAGCAATTGTCGTTTGTATTTACATGTGGGAAGCAGGTGCGCGGACAAAAAATCGTTGACGGAATGTCCTATAACCGTGCATTTCCTCAAAATTGAATTGAATAAATCAATGGTACAACCTCGGAATGAAGATACGTTTCTTCGTTCGAAAGACGACGGATTATATTTAGGAGAGTTTATGCATCCCAACCGTACTTAAATCTGACCTGGAGTCCTCCAAAAGAATAACAAGAAACTTCAAACCTTATCGTTGGTTGGTTCCTGCCTGTTAGACCATATAATCAACTGTCGATATTTTCCCATTTGAGGCAATGGTATAGGATCGATTGATTGGGTCTTCGTTGAAAGCATTGTAATGATCAATCCTTTTCTGTAGGTGCCAGTGGCAAATTAACAGAGGCGTGGCGTGCTTTGCAACATATACATAGATTAATCCGCCTTTTTACCCATGGAAAAGGATCGATTAACAGGGTGTTCGCAACGAACACTTCAAAAATCGATTCTTTACCACAGCTTCAAATGCGGGAACATCGCTAATCTATTATCGACGCCTCGCTATTGCAAATCAATCGATTCGCAGCAAAGAAAGCTACACCGCTGGACGGCTCCACATAGAGGAATGGTTGCACAGGGAGGCGAAAAACGAAAAAGAAAGAGAGAGGGCGGGAATCTCATCGTCATCCGATTCAAGATTGCAATCTAATGAAATTACCCGGCAGAGTGGAAGTGCAAGGATAGTGTTAAGCTCCTTTTATAGTGGCGTCAACCTCTCCGGTGGCGACATCACAATGAATTCAACCCAACAATGGCGAGTCCTAATAGAGCCTGCACTCCTGTCCATCTTGGATTCGGTCGTCGCGCGCTTCAATAAACTCTCCGTAGGTTTTTATGGGCGTTCCGAGTTCGAAATAAGCTTCAGTGCCTCTGAATCTTGTCGAAGTGCGAAAAACCCTACAGTTGACTCCTTCTGGAATGCTTTCGGTTTTCAAACAGTTCACCGTATAGCGTGGCCTACCAATTTTTTCCTTCCTAAAAATCTACCGCAGTTGTATAATTTAGATCGGACAATCGTAAACGATTTGATCAAATTATGATCAGAGTTTTGCGGGATGAATGGTGGACGGTGCCCGTTGAATGCTGACCGTAACGGGTCAGTCGTAGTCCATGATATGTAGTCATCAACAGTTACTCAATATCTTTGCATACAGAGTTAGTCTGATGTAGAGGTTGACTCTTGGGGGTAGCGTGGGATATCCCTTCCATTACGGCCTCAACTTTCAGAGCTTTTCGTGAGCTTTGGAGATGATTGTTGAGAAAACCACACTGAGAAAAAACTATGGCTTATAAACCTATTAGAGGTAAATATGGAACACCACTAGTAGTAGTACCTCTACATATAATAATAGCACATATACCTTAGTTATGGTACGGGGTACCTTAATTAGGTACAGAGACCTTAGTATGGTTCACAGACCGAGAATCATTAGTTTATTTACGACTATTATAGGTGTTCCATATTTACCTCTAATAGGTTTATAAACCATAGTTTTTTCTCAGTGCAGTCCAACAATATCGTGTTTTTCGCGAAATTATACGCAGTAATTAGTTCTTAAATCGAAAATTCCTGTAACATGTAAGATCTTCATTTGGACGTATTTATGCTAAAAGGAACTATGTGCAAGTGGAATGATGGGGGTGTGCTCGTGGAAGGTGGATAAGATGCAATGTAGAAGTGGATATAGTTCCTATTGAGAAAATGGAAAAGCGGGATTGGACATTAAATCATAAGGAACTCAACGCTAACTCGTGAGCCGTGGGCATGTGACAATAGCGTGGTGGACAGGGCTCATGAGTTAAGGATCCCCGATCATCGTCCCCGGTCCCGGTCGTCGACGCTGACGTCACTGGCGCTTTTAAAGTCCCATTCATTCTTATGGCCCGAGCACTAACGAGCACACTCCATCCTTTCACTTGCACATACTTCCATTTTGCATTAATAGGTACGTTCATTTGTAGTTAACCTGTTGTAATACAAGACCATTTACATCGGCCAGCATTGATTGTCTCGACTGACAATGCGGTCAATGATCACGAATGGCTTCAGGCTCCACCCCCGCTCCGCTGCAGCGCCCCCTCCCCCCAACTCCCCCTGCATGGGTCCCCAATTGCCGGACAGACCAAGTCCGGGTCGCCCGCCTTTTCATTAGCCCCATTATTTCTGCCCTCGTAGCTCCAGCTCTCCGACCCGCCGAAACGCCCATGCTTCCGAACTGACCGTCCAGATTTCGGAGCCTGGCAAGCTTCGAAGCGAGAATTTCGCTTTTCCGTCCCGGCCTCGTCGCATTGTCAAAGTCAGGCGCCAAGCGCCGAGCCACGGTTTCACTGGCAACGCACGACGCGAAGCCGCACTGAGAAAAAGCTATGGTTTATAAACCTATTAGTGGTAAATATGGAACACCTATAATAGTCGTAAATAAACTAATGATTCTCGGTCTGTGAACCATACTAAGGTCTCTGTACCTAATTAAGGTACAGAGACCATAACTAAGGTATATGTGCTATTATTATATGTAGAGGTACTACTATTAGTGGTGTTCCATATTTACCTCTAATAGGTTTATAAGCCATAGTTTTTTCTCAGTGCGGCCCCGCGACGGAACCGCACTGACACGTGCTTTGTTTAGAGTCCCTTTATACTGAGAGTCAAGACAATGTGAATCCATTTCTGGTTGGTTCCCGTATTTTAGGCCTTCACAGTGTCACAAACGGGAATAAAGATTACAGTTTCACCGATTGCAAAGATTATAATCTGGAATGGACCGGGGAATTACGGGTTCGGCAAGGAACAAACGGAATGAGGGAAGGAACGAAGAAAGGAATTCGAGAATGGGCCCATCAAAGATTACGAAAAACGTTCAATTTCTGTAATCTTTATTCCCGTTTGTGAGCCCATGAGGGGTGTTGTGTTGACTCTCAGTATAAAGGGACTCAAGCTTTGGTTCGAGACACATCTACCACACATCGTGATAACGTATATCGCCTGCGCAGCGGCAATGGTAAATTGGCATCGCACCCCGTCTCGCAGCTTCCTCTCTGCCGCGCGGTTTGCTTCGCCTCGTGCAATGCCTGTGGAACGTTGGCTCTTTGACAGTGGCGTGGCGTGAATTGCGAGGTATCGATTTTAATGCCGTTTAAACCTATGGTAACGAATCGGTTTTTAAGGTGTTCGCTGCGAACATCCTGTTTAACGCCACGCCACTGCTTTATGGGCCCCAAAACGTGACGGGAAGCGTTCTAGCTGCCGGAACGCTAAGTCGCAATGTTGTAAATAACGACAAGAAACAGGATGCGCAGCGTTGAGATGAAGACAGAAGTTTATTATATTTCTCTAGTGGGCAATTTTTGGCGACTATGAAAGTTGTACTAGTACTCAGCTTAAATCTGATTTAGCACAAAGCAAGAATACGGAGCACTGGGAAAAAAACACATTGGATCTGGAGTGCGGACTCCGGACTCTTGAAAACATTGACAAGATAAAATACTCTTGATTCAATCGGATTTTTGCTTAAATCAAAAACCAAGCCTCTTAATTTGAGCGGATTTCCTTTTGATTTAAGCAAAAATCTGATTGAATCAAGAGTATTTTTTCTTGTCAATGTTTTCAAGAGTCTGGACTCTATATCCAATGTGTTTTTTTTTCTAGTGAGGTAATAACATTTTCTTGTACTTTTCAAAACTCAACAAACCTTAATAGCGCCATTTGACTGAATACGGAGACGGAATCTCGACGATACTCGGTGTAACATATCCAATCAATGAGACGTCAGGAAATTTCATAAATTGTGCTGCATCGTAGAGTACACAGAATCATAATGAAATGAACTGAGATGGGGTCTTGTTCTGGTCGACGAGCTCCAAGCCTAGTGTGCGCCGAGATTAGTTTTTCTTTTTGTCAATTTTATGAAAATTAAGAAAATTAATTTGTTCTGTCACCAGAGTTACAGTAATTAAAATTATCATCAAATTAATTTCATAAGCGATTAATTGCGAAATTGTTCGAATTATCCCAATGAAAGCGTGGTTTGAATCTGAAGACCATCTCATTATTATAATATTTACTACATTAAATGCTATACTCAGTCCCATCTTCGTGCAGAGATGACATACGCACGCAAAGAGTGAGACATTTTGTTACCACGCGGGAAAAAATTTAAGGCGCTCCGGCATTTTTAGTAGCTAAGTCTGAATACAACGATTCGTGTTCTCAGGATGTCCGTGTTGCGTACACAAAAAATTGCAGGCGCTCTCGTTTTCATACGCACAGTGTATGTGTGCGGTTCCTTGTTTTCGAGGATTTTCTTCGTCGAACTTTTGGCCTTTGAACTCCGATTCTCGCCAACTGCTCGCCACACAATAGATCGAGTCAATCAGAGAAGTCGGACATGAAATTTTTGACTGAAACCGCAAATTTTGGCGTTAATTGTCGTCACATTTTGAGGTATATGGGGTGCTTCGAGAAGAAAATTTCACGAGGAAACCAATGGAACCACTTTCAAAACCTCAACGTTTTGTGTGAACGGAGTTGTAAGCGTTTAAAGTTTCCAAATTTTGTCCGACCTCTCCTATTGACTCGATACACTGTGTGCCGCCTAAGTCGCGGCTAATAAGATGAACAAGTATCTCCATCAGATTTACTAAGGGCCAACTTACGGAGGAGGAGTTGGCTCATCGTCCTTCTTCTCGGAGAAATCTCATGCCTTGGAGCTTCAAAGCTCAAGAGTTTTAATTAAAGAGCTCTTCCCCGCTCAGGAGAAACATAAATCATGTATTACGATAACAGCCGACTTCCATCGTCGGTTCGGAATGACAACGAGCAGGTTTTCATGGCGTTTTTCACGCTCTTTAACGGAGGATTCTAACTCCAGGCATTTTCCGAACCGCCACGGCTTGATGGGAAAAACAGAAGTAAGTTCATTCCAGCGTGATCCTTAAAGCCCCTCAGGCAGTGGCGTGGCGTGAATTGCGATGTATCGATTGTTTTGCTATTTAAACTTATGATAAAGAATCGATTATTAAGGTGTTCGCTGCGAACGCCCTGTTTATCGATCCTTTTCCATAGGTTTAAATAGCAAAACAATCGATATATCGCAAAGCACACCACGCCGCTGCCCTCAGGGCTCGTGCTACTCGCGACTCATGCTGGAGCATCCATATTGTTCTGCCGTGCTAAGGAAGAACGCTGTAAGAGCACTCGACAGTTGCTAAATTTCCTTCAATAAAATGTTCAGTTTTTAGGAAAGTCATGAATATTTTTCTTTGAACTTTTCGGGAAATTTAGTTGAAATTGCAAACAACATTATCTGAAAAATTGGAAGAGAATTATTTTCAAGTTCATCAAGAAATTCGTGTTTTATGAATGGAAAGAACCCCGCACCTTCCTTATGGGAAATCTCCCCCAGTCAAACGCGATGCCGCTTGGATATGTTGCTCAGCTCGTCATTCTGATCAAAAGCTCAATTAAAATAACTACTAATTACTAAAAACTCGAACTAACTACTAATTACTACACTACTATTACACACATTACACACACATTACTATTTACTACTTACTACTCTAACTACTAATTACTTTTACATATATTAAAAGATGTGTAGGCCTACTTATTGGAATAAAAAATTCCATTACTAAATGACTTCTACGACAATAAAGGAACCACACATTAAATTTCCTGAGTATGGATCGTTAACATTCTATATTCAAATAAATATTTACATAGATAAAGCCTTCTTCTATTTGAACGAAAAGGAACTTCGTCCTTGCATATTACGGAGGTAACACATTAACTTCTCAAAAATAGGAAATTCCCATTATGGGTTTAAGCCTTATGGATATATTCCTAATCCTTCCTTTACAAGTCACTCACGAATACTCAAATGGAACTTAATAACCCAGGACATATAAAAGGGGCCATATAGAAGTGGGAATATTTTATTGTTTGGGAGTTGGCCATTGAAACAATATTCGAATTAAACAGAAACAATTAACATATAAATATCGGGAGTGTTATAGAAAAACGAAAATGACGATCCTTTATTCGCCAAAGATAGAAATATAAATGTTGAAATAAAAAAAAAAATTTTAATGCCAACTCCAACAAAATCTGTTATTCATCCAACAGTTAGGTTTGAAAAATTAAAAAAATAGTAGACGAGATTCATTCGAGGAAAAAAGAAGAAAATTGGAAAAATAATGGAAGAATTGGAGAAAAAAATTGGAGAAAATGGAAAACTATGTTGGTTAATCTTCAAAAATTACAGCATTATCTTCATCAAAGTTATCGGTAAAGTCATCAGGGTGAAAATGACGCAAATCAGGCTTTGCCTCTTTAGACTCTTTACATTTCTCGTTCCAGCAATCTTGTACAAGCGTATCGTTTTCCACATTATATACATAAAATATGTTATTGTTCTTATGTTCACCCTCCTTTACTAAGCATTTTTTATAATTGGGCATAAGAATCCTAAAGTTAATATGATCATAAGTTGACACGTTTTTTGGGGTATCCAGCCCGGTGAGTTCCTTGATTCTTGAGATAACTGCTTCAGGAATAACAGATTTGGTTGGTGTCCGCATTAAAATTCTCTTTGGTGGTTCAATATTTGTATTTAAATTATCAGGCAATAAAGGGTGGTCGTCTTCATTTTTCTTCAACACTTGCACAATAGTCATATGAAAATTATCTCTCGTTAGACGAAAATTTTCGTCGACAGGGAACTTGGGATGAATGCTACCATCTTTAAACAATTTAGAGTTATACAAGAGACGAAACTGTTGGTTGCGACCATAGACATTTGAGTCGATGACAAATTTGCCATCTATTGTAAGTTGGGACGTTGTGTCAATATTCAAGGTTGCTCTATAAGTTTCGACAATTTTCTTGACACATTGTTTACTACGACAAGAAAAACCGTTGACGACAAGATGATAAGAAGCCTTTGACTGGTAATTAGAATAGGTCCAAAAAAATGAAATATTCGCTGTTTTACCGAAATTGTCTAAAATAAATGTTTCGAAATATTTTTTTTAAATAGAAAAAGTTTCTTCCTTCTTAATGGTACATGACTTTAGATTCCATTCGACGTCTATGTACACTTTGACATTCCGCGTTTCGGGAATTACTTCAAACAGATGTGGATAATTGGTTGAAAAGTAACTTGTACGTGAAGCTAATGCCTTAAAATACTCATTCGAATCAGAATACAGCCAGAAGCTTCTTGTTCCTTTCGGGTCTGTCTGACGGGCTATCAGGAAAGAGACATCATTTTTTACCAGGTGGGGAACGGCGTCAGATAGAGTATTAAATCCACCATACCTGTAAGACATAATGAATTTAAAATACAATTCATATTTAATTATTTTGAGATCAGGTCCTCAATAATGATCCTATTGCAAATTATTGAATATATTAAACTTTAAAAAAAAAGTTGTAAAATTGAATATGTTGAATAAATATTTTTGGAATATATTGAAAAATATACTGTAGATGGCGCATCAATTAATACGACTCAAGTTTCTTAGTTGATACATATTTCACAAGATTTTACATCCTTTGTTTCCCTATCATAAGTGTAACGAAAGGATAAGTTGTCATTTATTAGAAGGAATAAAAACTCATAAAGGACATCTTGTATGTTATTACCTAGACAACTCCCAAAAATTGGGCTCTTCCCTACACCACAATTACTTTTCGTCAACCCACACCTATATCCGCACAATAGTTTGGATAAACAAAGAATGGAAGCCTTTCTATTGTCATTTACAGATTTTAAATGACTAAGTGCACGAGATATATTTTCATTAAACTTACATTGATAGGGTTGAACGCCTTTTACGCAATTACTACATTTATTACAATCTTCGATTTGGGAATTTTTATCTATCCCTCTAAGACATAACTTCTGAATACACATAAATGTTTGGGACACTCCTAAATAAGCGAGGAGTCTGTTATTATTTTGAATAACGGTGCTAGCCGTAACTTCCTTTTCCCTTTTCATCTCAAGTTCTTCTACTCTTTCTATTAGAGAACAAATACTTTTGTAAGTGTAGGACTTATCCAATAAAGTCATACATAAGGAAAGTTGACCCCTCCTACCGCATCTCCCAGATTCTTGGAGGAAATTCGAAAGAGATGATGCGGATCCTAAGTGGATAGGAAAGTTGCAATTAGAGTTATTCACACCCAGAGAAACGGCTGATGTGGCTAAAAGTATTTGCCTGTTTCCTGAAATCCATAATTCTAAATTTCTCTTCTTATCAGCGTCCCTCATTTTCCCATTATACATTGCTACTCCAAATTTATAATGGTGAAACCTCCTATACAATGCCGTAAGTCTTTTAATAGTATCCAAAAAAATTATGCCTGAGTTATTTTCCGACAGTAACGTTTTAAGAAATCGAATAAAAGCTGGAACCTCCTTTTCTATACCCTTGAGAGAAACTAAATTGATGTCAATAATTGAAACATCATAAATTTTATATTGTAATTCATTACGTATTTGTACTTTACTAATTAGATGTATTTCCCTAAGTTTTTGAATATTGCATATAAAAGAAATGTCTTCATTGCTAATAGTTGCGGAGGATAGAATTAATTGAAAATTGGGTGCTTCGCTAATTTTTAGGCATACATCTATTAATCGCCTGCGAAAATCCAATCCCCAGGTAGGTATAGTATGAGCCTCATCGAAAACAAAACATAAATGACGTTTGTGTAGATGCCTTATAACATTATGGAGAATAATTTGTTTTAAAAAAGATTCATGGGTACCTATTAAAAAAAAACAATCACCATTATATACTCTTTGCAATAATTCAATCATCGTTTCTTTCGATATAATTTCCTCTCTTATATTTAGTACGTGAACCCTATTTTTAAATCGATTAAACATATCATTAAGCAATGATATAAGGGGGTACAAAATAATAACCAAACATTGGGACCTTACTAAGAATGGAATTGTAAAACAAAGGGTTTTACCGCTACCTGTTGGTACTCTTAATACTAAATTTTTAAAATGGTTAATAAGTTTAATAGCCTCTAACTGGATGGGTGATATGACAGTTATGTTTTCGTCCAATAATTGTGCCAAATCAAGGAGCCTAGAAAAATAAATCCACAAGGTAATTGAAAATTCTCCCTAAAGGGAGTTTTCCCCCATTATTTCAAATAATTAAACTATTTCTACCCAAAGAGAAGTTTCCTTCCAACTTACTCTATCTAATTCTTGTAACACTGAAATGATTAATTTCGCAAATATGTCCATCCTTATTAAAGTATAATTACTTAAATTTTTAATGATACATTTTTCTACTCTGAAGCATAAGTTCTGAATTTTTTTTTCTCTGCAGCGTCCTGTAACAAAATTTCGCTACCTTCTTAATATATTTTATAGACATCGTATTGAATCCGGCTCCATTTACGCCAACAAAACACTGAATGTCGTATTGAAAATTATTATCATTAGGTGCAAGTAGATTTTTCGTTGAAAAGTTTTCGATTCCTATCCTTGAAAAAGAAGCCAAATTATGAACATTCCCAATAACGATGAAATGGCTTTTAACACAGAATTAGCAACGCTTGACGGTTCATACGGCGTTTTTCCTTAGTACGGCAGTGTTGGCATCCGAGGCACAGCCGAGCGCTCCCAAGACTCGGTCAAAGGCGGAGGGTCCTCGGCCAAATTTAATCGCAGTTGTGTCTGGTGCCTCTTTGTCGGGATCCCTCGGCACTAATAATCGACGTTTGTGGATTCGGTCTCAAATTTGCTCCGGTTTAATGCCCATGGCCATAGATAGGGTAGGAAGTGAATGAAGGGTATTTGTGATTCCGGGTTTTTACTCTTTTTCAATACTTAAATGTTACGTTGAGTTTTGTGGCTGTTTAAGAGCTTAAATTGATGCTGTCGATTGAACTGAGTTTCGCTGAGAGCGCTTTTTAATGCGAAGGAAACAGTGGAGCGCGCAAGTCTCATGTGGACAGCAATGTGAAGGCAACCTCCAAAAATGCGAAGGCATAATAAAATTTATTTTGTTAAAAGTGGAAATACTTCGAAAAACAATTCATTAACGTCAAAGTAAAAAATTAAATGATAATTGCAAGAAGTAAAACATTTAAGAATATCCTTTACTGACCCGAGTTTCTGCGTTGTTGAGCTGGATCATAGGGAACTCATCGGATATTTCATAGAATGGACCTAAAAATGTATGAATGGTTGACAACGATTTAAAATTAAGGAAACATTCTTCGCAAAGAAAACAGGGAACCGTCTTGTGTATTTTTTTGAATGATAGTGGAACATAAATGAATAATACATTATAATATAGCTGAAAAGAAGAAAAATTCTTGTGTTAGCACATCAATTACTTTTTTAGGAACATAGATGCATCAAAATGAACAAAGGTAACCTCTGGTCTAACATTATTCGCATTCCTGATACTAAATGGTCAGTCTTCGGAAACTATACGTAAGAGGAAGAAAAATTCATGTATTGCCACAACAGTTTTTTAGGAACACAGATGTATCAAAATGAGCCAAATAAAGTCCTGCTCCAATTCTTGGGATAATTAAAGGTCAATTTTCGTGCTGACTTTTCTAACACTTCGTGAAGTTTCCAATTGGGAGAAAATAACGACTGGCCTTTAAATTGATGGGATGATAGTTCGATGGTGAACAATTTAAAACCAAAGGAAAGATATTTTCTGATGCCATTAAAAAATGAATGATAGGAAGGGCGATAATTTTCTGAATCCGGAGATCCCTTCGTAATCAATCCCTTATAAGCTCCTCCTACATTGAGAAAACAAGTGAATTCATCGAATGTCCGCAACTTTTTTTTTGACAAATAACTGAAATTCCTACAAAGTGTAAAAAATTGAATAAAGTGGTTGACCCTCAAAGGTTAAAACCTCTTGAAAACTGCGAATTTGAATGAGTGAACACATATCCGTTTTAGGGTTACCCCAAAGTATTCATGAGGTGAAATACTATTTTGGTCAAAATGAATTTTTTAGATTTTCAGAATTTTTCCCGGTTTCTCATTATATGTAAGCTCAAAAAGACAAAAGTTTTATTTTTGCACCAACTGTCTCGAAAAAGGGCCGTAACTGGTAACCGCCAATTTAGAAACAAAACATTCTGGCTTAATTGCACGCATAAGTAATTTAAAATTTAAAAGTAATAGTAATTTAAAAGTTGCGTGTGAAACAATCACCAAAAGCATTACAGTTAATCAATTTTTTTAAAATGCTCGCGAGAGATTTCGACCAGACGAGTAACCAAATAACTTGAAATAACAAGTATCACAGCTAATGCAGAAGGTAATTATCACAGAATGCCGTCTTGAAGTAAGTTTTTTTTATCAAAACTCTAAGAAACTTTTTTGATTAAATTAAAAGTATTTCTAGACATGGTTTGCACCGTAAGAAATTGACTATGAATTTTTCTGAAAATTAATTGAAGGCTTCATCAAAATATCTAAAATTAAAACTAGAGTGAAACCCCTGAGAAAAAGGGAGGACAATATTTAACTTGGAGCAGGAGAGTGCGAAAGAGAAAGAGTAAGAAAGAGAGAGCAAGAATAAGAGAGGGCTGCTAAATAAACTAACAAAGAAACTGGAGATCAAAATGAATATGAGGAACGATTCCAATGATAAAGTTGAACAAAATATAATAATTATCTTTAAACATGTAAAGAACCAAGTTCATGAAATTAATGATCGTAGAATGCTGGTTGATTTTATAAAGTCCTTGAACCAGTATGTGTACGTTCTAAGAATAATTTTTAAATTATCGAAAGCGCTGTATAAAAAACATTTCATAGATTCACTTTGGCTTTTTAAGGAATATTCTAAGTTCATTCTAAATTAATGATCACAGAATGATCGTTGATTTTATATATGAGCTGGTTTAAAAGTTTGATCAACTCTTGGACTCGGGGAATGTCGTTGGCATCAATATGACCTGGCCCTTCCTGTTGGAGGAGAATGCCGTTTACAATATCTAAGAGCTTAACAAACCTTTCCAACATGTCGAGTGTCTAATTAAATCTGGTCTCAACGTCTTGTTTCAATTTAAGTACATTTCCCTCTGCTACTCTTCTGTCCATTTAAATTTTTTGTAATGCATCTGGGGCATTGACACTTTGCTTGAAGTATGTAACTATTGCTTTAATTTGTCGATAAGTTCCCGCACACGCCACGCGCTGTGCATGCTATGACATCGGTTAAAACTAAGTTTAATGTATGTGCAAAGCAAGCGATGTGTTTATCATCGCCAAATAAATCTTCGATTGCTCGCACGATGTTTGCAGCATTGTCAGTCGACACAAACAACGCCTTTTTTTCTGATACAGCCCATTCATCAATCAGAGCTTTAATCGTCTGATTGGGGTACTTTGCATACTGTGGTTTCTCTAGAGGTCTTGCACCCAACACAACAACTTTCACTGAACGAGAGACACTATCATAATAATGCCCGGTCAGGCTAATATAGCTTTTTGTCGACTGGGTCTCAGTCCAGCAGCATCATTATCTGCCGGTCGCTCTTTCTGCTTTTTCCGTATTGCACCACCGGTTTCTAAATTCATTCTCTTTAATACTTAAAAAATATTTCAGCGAAACGGAAGCACGCAATCGCACGATCACTTTGGGATAACTTTCCGATGTGAGCTAGTTTCAGATGGCACGAACACACACGTCTACCGCACAATTATTTTAAATTAATTATTGACCGAGCCACTTATTACGTATCACGTATGCTGCAGCTGCTTCAATTAAAAATTAACCATACACGTGAATATGAACCAGGAGAAAAACTGAAAGGGTATATTATTAGTTTATTTTTGAATTTCTAATTCATTTTGCAGCATCGTTGTTAGCATTGTCTGAAAAGTAAGGGCCCCGAATATCTAAAATAAAACCATCTGGAACCACCACGAGGACTGGTTTTACCAAATGTTCATGTTTGTGGGCGAAAAAGGACCGTCGTAACGCTTGGAAATCGCTAGATTTTTCGACGCGAGCTTACGTACCATCCACTATCAATATCGCGACACGGTTTTCAGGAGAGGGGTAATGAAAAGCTTATTAGAGAACGGGGTCACTTGTCTTTGAGTGAACTGCTCTCGTGCAATGGAGGCGAGACCGAGGTTCTGAGGAATAAAATTCAACATTAAAGAAATTCGAACCCGAAAAGTGATTCGACTGACTGATCGACAAGAGCACCACTTTACAATAACCTTCAGGAAGTCTTCTGAGAATTTTTTTTTTTCAATTTATAACTGTAACAATTATAACAATTTATATCAATTTTTTTTTCAATTATCGATTCATTTTTCAACACATAGAATGTTAATAGATTTTTCTTCGCAATATAACGGAATTCATGCACACCCCCAATTTCAACCGAAACTCGGGCGCAATGAGTGTACAAATCAAGAAAATTCTCCTTAAATATGGGACTCCAAGCGCTAAATTCTTCGTCAGAGTATGGATTTTTATCTATGTATTTCGACGTTTCATTACACGAAGCTTCTTGAAGTAAATCACTCGAAAAGTCTTGAAGTTGCTTCCCTGTAAGCGAGTACGGTCTGTTGACGAATTTCAGTCCATCAACCAGATTTTGAGGAACGTGCCCCTCTTCGTCAAGATGAAGAGTGCCCCTCTTCGTCAAGATGAAGAGCACAACAACGTGTTGAATCAGGCACGAAAATATTGTTTAGTATCTACTGACTTTTTTTAATATAATAAGAAAATGAGAAATGAGACATCCCTAGTGGCGTTCTAGAGGCACGCCGTTGTACTAGCACATCGCTAAGTACAACGGGAATAATGTAAAAAAAAGGGGGAAAGGAAAGGAACTGGCTTAAGAAGCTGAAAATATATGAGAATAAATTAAAATTTTCTTAATGAATAACTAATAAAACGGGTCATGCTACGAAAATGCATACAGCGTAAAGTTTCATACTGCGAAGTGCGAATGAGCATGCAGTGTATAATGTCCATGCTACGAATTACCACGTGTAGCGAATCCTTGCTGCGAACGGCATACAGCGCATTGAAACTCCGAAGAATGTAGTAAGAGTATGGTCTTCTTACCTTGTCACCTTTCAGAGTTGAAGAAAATATATATTTTGATGAGAGGATCTCGGAGGTGCCGTTAAAATCAAATCACGCAAATTATCGGCGATCGTAATTTGACGCGGTTGATAGCGCTCTCTATCGGTTGCCGCGCGGATGACCGCTGATTATCTGATAGCGTGGCTTGCTCGCGTTAACAAATATTATTTGAAATAAAACTTTTTACCCGGCAGTCGACGGAGAGTCCACTGATACTATCAACTGAATCGCACAACATCCATGTATTGCTCTTACCCTGATTAAAGACGTTGAGTTTCAAACAATCTGGATCATCCGTCATGGCGCTAATTTCTGTGTTTATACTGTTGCTGCAATTAAAACAAAGCCGGTCGGTTTCATTTAGAGCCTGTGGAGGACGAGAAAAGAAAAGTCGACGTTTTACAGCAATTTCTCGTTTTTGGTCATCACCTGCTTGCAATCATCGAACTGTTCCTTTTGGCGGGGAAAGAGCCCCACAGGTGTAACAGCTTATCCTGTTTGGCATGCTCCTAATTTCCACAGACACAAAAGTATACAACGAAAATCATTAATACAGGTCAAAGCAGACAAAAAACGAGCCTCATAATTTTGCCGATAAATATTGACACCAACTGGATCACATTTGGCGATATGGCACTACAATGTCTTGTTCACTTCAGAAACGACGGATGTGTTACCCGTTTCCCATGGAGATGGGCGTTTTTGTGGATGAGTCAGCAATTGTAGCTCCTCCTTGGGTGGTCGTCCGACCAAACGTTTGGTCGTGTCTTTCACTGGAAATCTGTCAACCATACCCATTTTATAAATATCCGTTCTACTTTGGTGGAAAATGCGTTCATGGTTTCGATGAGAGCATCCAAATGACTGTTTGGAAAGTTGTCGAAGCACTGCCGAGAACACCTATAACACGAAACGAAAAAAAATGATAATTTTAAGCGATAATAATTTTTAATTAATAATTATTTAAGTGCCTGAGCCCAATATTTGACCAATAATTATGTTTTAGAGGTTTCTTTAGCACAAGTAATTTTGAGTGAAACAAAGGTTTTCCAAAAAAGTTTTTTTTAATAACCCTATGACCCCTTAAGGTGCACCCGTATTGCAATTCCCAATGTTTTTTTAAGATCCTGTCGAATTCTAAAATTTTGGCACGCTCCGCCCACCCCCCCTCTTGGGTCCCACAAAGAGAAATGAGTGTAAGGAAAATGAAAGCGGTGAATCTTCTTTGAATCATCCTAGGACATGAGTTTGTACAGCCCTGCATCACTTCATGATTATTTTATCTCGCAAACGTAGTTTTTCACGAGGAAATTAAATGAGTCAATTTTACTATATCATGATTCAAAGCTTATGGAACTGTTAAATAATGCTCAAATGTTAATAACAATTATTTTAAAAACAATTACTGACCCACAGTTTTCCGGTTTTCCGTGCTTCAATTTTCTGGCCAGCATAGTTGACATGAGCGCGATCTTTCACTTTTGCACTTCTTATGCGATTCTTCCTCCTTTTTTTCGGATTTGGAATCCGGCACCTATGATTTTTCCTCGAATCGTCGGTATCTGAGCTGCTGCGTGTACTACTCGAATCACTCATGGTAAAATTGTTGATGAATTACACCACAATAAACGCAATAAAAGAACGTAAAAATATTGATTATTGAACCATCTCATGCGGTTGCTAGTCGTCAACTGAACACTGGTTTAAACAAATGATACAGTAGCATCCGATTTTGGCCATAATCAGATTGCGTTTCTTACCTGCATCTTCTGATAATACGGCCACTCATTGTCAGCAGGATCCGAACGCAAAGCTGTGATAAGCGAGCGCTTCTCGTGGAGATAAGCTGATCTTACCACGAACCGCGACGGATGAATCGAGTAAACATTTTCCTGAAATGGGGGGGGGGGTTTCATTCAAACCCGGTACCCTCAGTATTGCAGAAAATAACGTACCTAAGTATTGTGAGAATGTCATCATTTCGGAGGCTTCCTTCATACCCGCGCAAACATCGCCCGGCAACAGACGGTGAGGACGGAAACACACCACATTGGACAAAAAAACACATTGGATCTAGAGTCCAGACTCTAAAAACATCGACAAGAAAAAATACTCTTGATTTAATCAGATTTAAGCTTTCAAGAACCAAGCCTCTTGATTTGAGCGGATTTCCTTTTGATTTAAGCTTAAATCTGATCGAATCAAGAGTCCTTTTTCTTGTCAATGTTTTCAAGAGTCTGGACTCTAGATCCGATGTGTTTTATTTCCAGTGCAACTCGCCGAGTTGGTGTGTTTTCGTTCTCACCGCTCTTTTCCCGTCGCTGTTTCGAGCGCTTCCGATCGCGATTTCGAAATTTTCTTCTGCGTGCAGATGCTTCTATCGAGAAGTGTCACTAAACCGTAAAAAAGTGAAAATCGAAAAAAAACCCGAGTTAGTTTGTTTTCGAACTCACTGATTCAATTTTCATACGGTGTTGTTCCTTAGCACGGGAGTGTCGCTCGGGACCAACACTAACACACCAACACACTCCAACACACCTCGGTGTTGGAGGAGGCCCACATTTTTGGGAAGAGGCCGCCCCGGCCCCGGTCGCCCCTGCCGGGGTCGACGAGTTGAAATTCGATTAAGCGGGGTGAATGGGACGCCCCTTACAAAGCTCGCGATCTCCGCGAAACCAAAGCGTTGTCGTTCAAACACATCCCGACTCGCGGAACGAGATGCCATTATCGAGATGTTGATTGAACCCCATGCGAGGCCTTTAAAAGCACCATGAGTAATTAATGCATCCACCGGTCTCCCTGGTTGTAACATCTTCCAGAAAAACATCAAGTGTATGCGGTTCTGCCTTATCCGCCGTGCTAAGGAAGAACGTTGCATGAACTCTCAGACGTCGCCATGTATCCTCCAATCAAAGTCAACTTTACTAGGGAAATTGGGAACATTTTCCCAAATTTTTCAGATGATTTTGTCGGTAAACTTAATCCAAAACATCTGAAAAATTTATGGAGACATCAAGTGGATTACGTTTTGCAATGAGGAACCACTATAGCTGGCTCTCCCATAAAAGCACGTATCTGCATAGGGAAACTAATGACATGCATGGTGTTTTTAAAACGAGCCAGAAAAAGTGGTTCTTTCTTGTAAAATGCAATCCAAGTGTATGCGTTTCTATCCTATCTGCCGTGCCAAGGAAGAACGCCGTATGAGCCCTCAGATGTTGCCATATATCCTCCAATAAAAGTCACATTTACCGGGAAAATTGTGGATGTTTTTCTCAAATTTTTCAGACGATTTTATTCGTAAATTTAATCCAATACATCTGAAAATTTTAGGGAGAAATATGCATAACTTCTCTGGATTATAAAATGTCCTAACAACAACGCACCTGCTCTTTAAGAAGCATTATATGAAATGAAGGATTCAAAATACCACTCCTAAATAGTTTTAAATAAAATTAAATTGATCAATATTATCTACTGATACCGAAAGCGTTCTGAAAGATTCATTGTATCTTATTACCTTTTGTCCTTATTTGAGTATGAGAATTGGACGCAGTTTTAAAAGGGTTCTTTAGGTACAAGCTCTATTGCAGTGGAGCCTCTTGGATACACATCATGGAAGAAAGGCTCTTTCTTCTTGTCCAAACGTCAATTGCCCAGATCATGCGGCTCGTTCCGTTTGTTTTATGCTCTTAGTCTCCAGGATCCGCTAAAATTGAATTGATAAAAAAGGAACAACTAACTTAATAAACTGTTTTTAGAATAAACCAATTTCAAACTTAGAATTGAATTGATAAAAAAAGAGCAACTAACTTATTAAACTGCGTATAAAAATAAACCAATATTTCAAACTGAAAGAGAAAAAAACTTCACTAAAACTATGCTAGATCTTCATAAAGGGAAGAAGAGCTTAAAGGTTGAGAACATTTTAATGAAAATGTTCCCAAACCGCAGAAAATGTTTTTAATGAGCACAATAAGTGAATGGATCTAGAGCAAAAACAGCGATGTAGAGACAGCGACACTGCTTTAAGAAAATCACACGATTACTATGATCCACATAACTATGGATTCGTCAACTACGGTCCTTTTTTATGGACGATCACATGCCCCAATGTATCATGGCGGGGATCTGAGAATGGGGGGAAAATTGTTACATGCCTCGGAAATGCAAGGAGACTGACTTGCGGTAGGTGGCCTTTTCGTCTTGAACCTCACACATTTGGAAGCCTCGCACGTGAATTAAACATCATGGGAGTGGTTCATTTCCAGTTAAAACAGTGGACTCGCGCTGTTCACGATGCGATAGAAAAGGAGAAGCCGCCGCCAGCCAGAGGAATGTTGCGGTCTTGCAGTTTCTCGGTTAATTCAAATCCCCGCTTGTCATATTTTTCGGAAAATTCGGCGTTTCCCGGGAGAAGGGTCCTAATTCCCAAGGTTGCTAACGTGACTCAAACAATTTAATATTTTACAAGTATGCACCGGTGCAATTTCTGTCCAAAGTTTTCCTGATTTTTCCACGGAATCAGAGGAAATATTAGTGAAATATCAGTGGAAAATGCCTAAGATTCTCCTCACAAGAATGAAATTTGCGAAGGGGAACTGGGCCAAATTGTAATGTACTTACGTTCTTTCGTGAGGTCAAGATTAATTCATCTATTTGCGCACCAAGTTTTTGAAAAAATTCGTCAATATTGAACTTTTGCATCGAGCATAGTTACAGAGAAGTAAGATTACCTTGCTTGAAAATCCTGGAGAAATGTTTCAACTGATTTTTTTTCTTAATTGATATGAATCGATTTGCAATAAGATCGTTCGCTTGAGCAGTGAAGATCCGCTTTACTTTACACGAGACGCGAAAAATATCCATAGTATGGGATTCGTTCCAACAGCTATAAAAACAGTAGTCTTGTGTTATCACAAAATGTTTTTCTTGCATTCATGGCTCTCGTATTTTACATGGATTTTAATTTTTTTCTTTTGTCTGTTCCACAGATATCTTTTCCTGGTGCTGTCGCAACATCCTAATCTGCCATCGTATAAGAGGTAATTAAAAAAGAACAATCAATTTTAATCTTGTTTATCGTTTAAATTTTCCGGTTTGCTCTAGACAGAGATTTAAGTGGGATATAGTTGCTACTTAAATGGAAAGAAGATAAAAGAATATTTGAGGTGAGGTATTTCTTGCGTCTCGAGGGAGATCAAAGAGAAGAAACAATTAAAGAATGGTTAGAATGAATAGCGCTCTCACAATTTTCTCATTGTGGATCGCATGGCGCTTTTCCTTGGACCTGGTTTACCTCTGCCATTCTCACTCCTTTGAATTTAAAATGCTTGAGTTGGATTCATCCGGATTAATCGTGTTGTTTCAAGTTCAACCTCGATTTAACGTATTTATTTGTTTGTATTCTTGAGGACTCATGGGATGAGTGTCAGTTGCACCACCATCCTGAACAATCTGAGCGTTTTCTTTATTTCGAGAGGATAATTGGATCGAAAGAATAGGTGATGATCAAGTGGAAGCAACATGTATGAGATAATGGAGAGTAAATTATGGTAAGAGGAATGAGTCGTATACATAAAGGACCTGAAAGGAATTAGGAAGTTCCAATTTCTACTTGCATAGTTCGACTGATTCAATTAGGTCCATGTAGTTCTTCTGAGCGTATTTACAGCTTGGATAATTGAAAATGGAACTGAATCTTTAATTGGACATGTAAATTAAACCTTTTGAGGAATACTGCTTTTTTGAACAGTTTTTGAGTGATCGTCATACCTGGCTGATCCCTGATTCTTCCTAAATTTGCCAACCAAAAAGAGGCGAATCAGGGTCAAATTAAATTGCAGGTATAATCTCTTCAAGGCTTGTTCGTACGATAAGGTTGTGCAAATCATAAATATATTTCTGTCGCAGGCAAGTAATAAAATCTGACATTTTGTCAAATGCAAGGGAAAATAGTCCAATATTATAACGTAGATTGAAATTCCGATTCTTTTCCTAATTTTAGACAAAATTATTCATTGCTTCTGCAGGAAAAATTATCAGTAACAATTTGCATCACACAATAGTGCTTTTAACGATTTTTGCCTCCTGAACAGACACGTATCTTAAAAATATAACTTGATGTATAAATAAACATCTTAAATAAATTAACAACTTGATACTTGGATGTAGTATCATAGGGTGAGTGTGCAATTAGCCGTTTAAACGTTTTTATGTGGTCCTCTTTGAATGTATGAAAATTATCGGAACGGTCGTAGCCATCTGGAAGTTGATATCTCGTGGAAGGGAAGGTAAGTTCAAGTGGACGCATTTCTGTCAATAGGAACTATGTGCAATATAACGTGACACCTGTTATGCATGTATTCTTATGGGCCTCAGGTCGCAGGTCATGCACATAGTTCCACTTGACAGGAATACGTTCAAAAGGGGTTTATTAGCTTAAAAGCTGAAATGAAGCGAGAGTTCCGCGAGAATGGGGATCGGAAAATCGGGTCCAAGATTAGCCGGGGGTCGAGCCGGACTTGGGCGTCGCACATTGGATCGGGACAATCAGAAGGTTGGACCTGAAATTGTTGACTAAAACTGCAAAGAGGTTGTTCCATCCCCCATTAGATTTGGCCCCCTATCAAATATGATCCATCTGTTCAGGAGTGATACAGTAGCATGCGAGACGCTCAAATATTGCGGACATTTTGACTTAGGCCCCCCCAGAGAGGGGGGGAGGGGGGTCAAAGACAAAACCTTCAACTGTCTATAACTTTTGAGCGAAAAATCGGATTGAGTTGAACTTTTTTTTAAAAGAAAGATCTCAAAAGGATCTATCTGCTGATACCAGAAAAATTGAAAAAGTCAAATTTAATGCAAATTTTTAGCAATTTTTCGATTTCTTAGGAGACAAAATTTTCAATTTTGTCGTGTTTCGGCACTGCGCAATGACTCTACTAAAACAAAAACCAGTTTTTTAGATTCTCCACTCAATTTCCTATAAGATGCAAAAAACCGCATCTTGGGGAAACGTTTAGATC
Source organism: Bemisia tabaci (assembly GCF_001854935.1). Classification (NCBI taxonomy): domain Eukaryota; kingdom Metazoa; phylum Arthropoda; class Insecta; order Hemiptera; family Aleyrodidae; genus Bemisia; species Bemisia tabaci. Next base: position 6,148,854 of record NW_017547107.1, on the reverse strand, counting down.
GCGAGCTAAGGCTTGTCAAAGGTAGCCCCGCGCTGTTCGCATATCCTCCACGCGTCTGCCACCGATCCTGTTGCCCCTCCTCCCCCATCCTAAATGCAAATTAACATTCTACTACCCAGCTTTCNTTGACTAAAACTGCTTTGAATGTTCATTTCGTCACATTTTAATTTTAAAGGGGTGCTTTCATAAGAAAATTTTATGAGAAAACCAACAGAACCACTTTTAAACCCTCAACAGATAGTATATACGGAGTTACAAGCTTCGGATCGAGACAATCAAAGATGTCGGACATTACATTATTGACGAAAGCTGCCGATTTTGACGTTCATTTCGTCACATTTTAAATTTTTAGGGATGCTCTCCAATGAAAATTTTATGTATGATAAAACCAACGGAGCCTTTTTCAGAACCTTAAAAGTCTGCACAAGCGGAGTTATAAGCTTTAAAGTTTCCGAATTTTGTCGGACCTCTCCTATTTTCCTCTGTGCGTCGGGCAGCATACTCGCCGCATGGAAAGGAAGCCGAGCGTCGAGCATGGACCGTGGAAATAGAAAATAAGCTCCGAACAGCATACCGAGCCCGCGCGGGTTGAAATAAATAGCATTCTTGGGACTTGCTAAATTATTCTCCCGCGCCCCCCTCCGCCCCCCCCGCCGCCTCGTCTTTTAAAAGCGCAGTCTCAACTTTGCGCTTTCCCCGGTATTTTAACCGTCGATAAGTTGCCAAATGTTGGGCCCTCCACTTCAAATGCGCCTCTTGCAAGTTTTTCCTAGCCAACAGCGCAGTTCTGTCGTGAGGGTGTCTATCACTCGGAGAAAAACATTTGTGTCTTCCTGTTCCTCCTGGTTAATGAAGGAAGTGAAGCACAAACTAACACAAATTTTGTGTTGATTTTGATACAGTTTGCGGTGAATTTAGCGCAGGAAACAACGGAGAGACCGGGAAAGTGCATTCCCCAGATTGCGACGTTGCAGTGGCGTGACGTGAAATGCGATATATCGATTGTTACGCCATTTAAACCTATGGAAAAGGATCGATACACAGTGGGTCCGCAGAGAACGCCTCAATAATCGATTCTTTACCATAGGTTTAAATGGCAGAACAATCGATATCTCGCAAAGCACGCCACGCCACTGCGACGTTGGTATTCACCACTCGTTTTTTATTAAATTTTCGCAAGGAAACTAGCTGACATTTTCTCTTGAAATTGTCGACCGAAGACTTGGGTTGTTTTGTGATTCACGTCCCGTGATAACCAAATTTTTGTTTCAAATTTCTCTCTGTGTTGTTCGGAATTTCCGGAAAGATCAGAAATAGTACTGATGCTTTTCAAGGCGGTCCGTAAGTAATGAAAAAGTGCGGAAATTCCACACGATGGTCCGGAATTTTTTCCTTCATAGCACGCGTGTTGTTTTAATAAAGCCTGGAATAGTATGCGATCCCTCGTGCGATAGATTTGAGAGTAGTATTTGCCTGCAAGATCGCGATTGTGCAGTCAGTTAATCTTCAAGCCGCCAATGAAATTTTGTGTCTATGTCATTTTGGTCGCAATTCGAGCGAGAATTTAAAATTTTCAAAGTTTATCGAATGTCGTCACATGGAGGTACTGAAGAAGTTCTGAATTTTCTTGTCGAGGGCGCACTAAATTTTTAAAGAACGCGCTGAAAAAGTGCTGTAAAAGTATTGATTTTTGGCCAGCCTCTTTTAGCCTGTTAGTCACCCTGAAATAGGCCCCCTGCAAGTTTTCCTGAGCCAAGACCGTTCTGGCGTGTTATCGGGAAGAGCTAGTGACGATTTTGTTAGTCGGCAACACTGCGGGCTGATTATTAAAATTAATAGAACAAAGCGATAGACAAAGACGCCATAGAAAGTATGGAACGATCCTATTGGTTGAAATATGTTGTTCCACAGACTAAGGGAGAAAATGACGGACTAACTGTCGGGTTTCTCGTGGATTGCCCTTAGTTAGTCTCTTATCTATTGCCTTAGTCCATTGCAACCACCCGCTTCAACCAATAGGATCCCTCCATATCCTTTTTGTCATCTTTGTCTATAGCTGTGTATATACATTTCAATAAACGTCCTGCTGGTCTCTACCCATTTAAATACGTATACAATATTATTTCTGATGCCCTGAAACGCAGTATAATGAATGAGCGCTGTACGGACTGCGCAAATCGCACGTCAAAAAGTGCCTTTTAGATACCTCGTCGTTTTCCACACGAAAGACCGTACCGATGTCGCCAAATCCCCCCCCCCCCCCCCNGTAAATTCCATATTTAAAGCCATGTCTTTCGCATTTATAATTTTGAATTTTACTGATTTTTCCTGTGATCTCTCGCAAAAATTAGAGAAATATTGAATAAAAATTGCACGAATACATCCGTCTTAAAAGTAGAATTGTCTGAGCCGATTTTGCAACCTTGGAATAGAGTTACGTTCCTTCACTGAAAAAAAAGAATGGTAGAATTTACCATTCCTTCACTCTGCATTTCACACCGTGTGAAGGAATGGTCATTTCTACCAATCTTCAAGTCGATTGTACCAGAGGAATGGTTACCTGTACCAGTATATAGTAACGTTTACGTTTCTTCTTGCAGAATTAACTCTGAATTGACGCTGTGTGAAATACAGCGTGACGCTAATGTTAAATTCTACCAATTCAATTCTGCCAGAGGAATGGTTACCTGTACCAGTATACATAGTAACGTGTACCTTTCTTCCGGCAGAACCGACTCTGACTTGACAAAGTGTGAAATACAGCGTGACGCTAATGTTAAATTCTACCAATTCAATTCTGCCAGAGGAATGGTTACCTGTACCAGTATATATAGTAACGTGTACCTTTCTTCCGGCAGAACTGACTCTAAATTAACGCTTTGTGAAATATAGCGTGAAGGAACGGTAAATTCTACCGATCTTTTTTTTTCAGTGTTCGTTCGGGGAGCGACGACTTTTGATATATTTATGAGATTTTCGAGCAATGCTACTTATTAGAAGTATACTAAGTCGTTTGCACCTTTTGTTTGCAACAGACCCATTATTTTGCGATGCTGCAATGGCGCATCATACCCAGACGCTCCAACGGTAAATTAGGCGACATTGTAAGCAAAGTCTTTTGAATTATGAGCACTCGACATTAAGCAGAAAGCTCTTTGCCCGCGGCATCATATATTTTCGCCTTATATTGCATACTCGCGAAAGCTCTCGAAAAAGTGAAATATAGATGCTCAGCGCCCTCAAATGGCAGCTGGTAAGCGCGGCTCAAAAACACTGCAGACGGAAATTTAAATGAAATATGCAAGGCGCCGTTTGATAAAACTGACGCGGAAACAACCCTTCTAGGGGGGGAGGGGGAGGGGGTCTCGGAGCACTTGATGAAAGCAGTTTAGTTCGAATCTCGGAAGGACTGATATCTCAGCCTGTTGCTCTTAGATTTTCCACCAGCCTCTCAGTATATAGACAATTAAAGCGCAAAAGCACGTATCTTGGTCTGCGACGCTGCACTGGTAAAAATATTTGTATTTTTGCGTTACTTCATGTTGAAATAAGAGGTGAAACACAAAAGAACCCAAATTTTGTGTTGATTTAGGAGGAGGCTTTCATCCGCGCATACTTTTTGTAGCGATCTCATCTTCCACACTTTCCGTAATTCAACTTCGAACATTTTCCAATTTTCCACTTCGCGCACGTATGCTTTTTATCGTCTTTCACCTTTGCTCGAACTAGGACTACTACACTACAGTAAAACGCATCAAAACTTGGTGGAGTAATGTAGAATAACTGTCTTCTTCTGTGTCACCATTGAAAGTGCTTGAAGAGCTGATCTCGAATTATTGTTTATATTTTTTTTCTACGAAAAATACGTACGTATTACGGGAAATAGTACGTATAAAAATAGATTTACAAGTTGGAAAATGCATCGCCTATTGTTGTCATTTGGCGGCATTTTCCATTTCAACACATTAATTTTAGCATATTACATCATTATGTCATACCTCCTCCAATAATTTTTTTAATTCATGGACCAAGGGTATCCTCATGCGCAGTTCCCTTGGTCGTGTCCGCTAAACACGAAATTCGTCTTTCAGACACCTGCGAATTCTCAATTTGTCACTACTGTCATTTTTGAAAGTTTGGGGTTGAATGCTTTTCAGTGTGACTGGTTCCAACTCAAACGTTGTACCTTTGGTCTCCGTTTATATTTACGTTACGCTAGTAGCCGTAAATCCCCACCCCTTCCCCCCCTGGATTTACCCTGAACTTACTCAAGAGGTCCATGATAGTAACTTTATAAATGGTGTTGATGCACGAGAAAGAGATCTGCTAACGTGTACTGATAACTTCGTGCGTCATTTGATGGTTCCCGAAACCTTATCCGCTGAACCCATGTTGAGAAAAATCCCAGTTGGTGAATAAACTTGCTCGCTCTCCGAGTGAGACTGACCTAAATCATAGCTATTTAATGACGGGTTAGGTCGGAAGTGCTTTTAAGGGATGATAATTACGTCGGGGGCAAAAGGATTAACCCTTCGCTACCCCGCCCGCCCACCCTTCAGTGAGTAAGGTCGCTTTATCTCCGCTTTGAGTCCTCGTCAATGTTGCCACCACTTTCAGAGTTTTTCGCGTCGTCTCTATAGAAAAAGCGGGGTTGGAATACTGCTGTGGTAAGGAAAAACGTCGTATGTACATTCTAGAGTTGCCAAATTTCCTCCAATGAAACGTTTATCTTGGAGGAAAGTTATGAATATTCTTCCTTGAAATTTTCAGGAACTGTAGGTGATCGCGAACGATACTAACTGAAATATTGGAAGAAGTATATTTACGAGTTTACCAGGAAATTCGTGTTTTATTAATGAGAATTTGGCAACGCTTGAAGGTTCATACGGCGTTTTTCCTAAACACGGCAGAATAGGATCCCAGCAGCTGATGTTGATTGCCGTACAGCCTTACTTCTATTCAATACTCTTTCTGAGACTTCAAACTGTCAATAGGGTTTGCTGAACATCGGTTAAATAGGTCGTTGCAGTACCTGCAGAAAAACTGAGTATTGAAGAACTGTAAAGAGTTTTTCTCAATTGGTACAAATTGGGGATTTTTTCATGATTCCTCAATACTGCCGTGCTAAGTAAAAACGCCGTATGATTCTTCAGACTCCTCCATTAGAGTATGAATTTTCAGGGAAAATGATTATTTTTCTTTAATTTTTTTAAGGAATTTTACTCGCGATCAAATCTGATTTTTTTAAACATTTCAGTTAGAACCAGCCATGTTACTCCGTAAAAATACAAATTTTGCTGGAAGAAGTCTGGCAACTCTCGAATGTTCTTAAGGCGTTTTTCCCCAGCACGGCGGAATAGTTTTCTTAATGTCTAAGACAGTTAGGTATTTGATTTATTTTCGATAAGAACTTACTTAAAACTTTGGAAAGCTTTCTATCATTGATAATTTTGAGAACTCCAGACAAAGGTAACGTTGTAACCCTCATACTAATTGCAACCAACTCTCTTTGCTCTATTTACTAATTGCATACTTGTTGTACCTTTTGCAATATTTCATGTTAAAATCGCCCATTTTAAGTAGATCGAATTCGGAAAGAGGTGTTATCGCCGACAGGTGAGGACGTTAATGCATATTGATTGGTGTCAATGCGCTTCAGGGGGCTCCGACAAACAGAAAAACAATAAAGCGAGCTGATTACAATTTAAACTAAGCCGATTACTGATTGAATTCGTCGGTCTCTATCAAAACGAGGTCTCGGAAGAAATAAAAAAAGGTCTCGTCTCATAATAATCCAATCCGATGAATTCAGAACGCGCGGTTCAAGCGGCATTAAAAAGTTGCAGTACCTAGTGCGCAGTGAACACAAAAAGACTAACTAATAAAAACTAATATAAAGCGGATCAAATTAGCATGTGTAGATTTTTCTCAATACGTCTAGTGGTTTTAATGGAATTCATTAAAAGGGTGAAAATCTGTGCATACTAGGTTAATACCACAGGCCTTACCTATACACATCATTCAAGACAACCTATACACATCATTCAAGACGCTGAGACCTACATAGCTCATATCGTCACCTTTCGATCAAAGTTTCACAAGCGTCATGCGAGGTTCCAATATTGCCGCCGCCGCGCCATTTCACTTTTTTACTTAGAAATTGTTCGTTGAATCTCCTTAAAAATTTTACTGGATTTCATCGACAGCGCGAAGAAAATTCAGTGAAATTTTCGTAAAACTTTATTGTACAATATCTCTGTAAAATAATGAAATGACGGCGGAAGTTTTGAAACGTCGCATGGCGCCTGTGATACTCCAGTGATGATATCATTCTAACCCACAACTTATTTTCAGCATATTTAAACTTGTCTGATCTTTCTAATTCCAAGAAATTTTTCTGAAACTTTCGCGTAAGTAATGTTTAGCGGCGTTCTGTTAAGAAAATAAAGTATGGAAGATAATTTCAAAACACTGCAATCAAGATCTTGGGTTCGGTGGTTTTCTCATGAGTATTCTCATGTCTACATTATTTTGACAGGTGAATTGCATCCGTCTGCACAGAGCATTAAACATTTGAATTTCAATAAAAAAACGTTCTGTTTTTATTCAGTCTCAACGCTTCGTTTGTTATTTGACAGTTATTCGGGGAATTTTTCCCAGTTCACAAATTAATTTGAGTGCCTAATTGAGTTTAATTGAAGTGTTCTTTGCCTCGTTCATTGGCACGAGCGGTACTCACTGCCAGTCAGCTCAATATCAATCAAATAAACTCTCTATATCCTCGATTCATTCATGTTCCCCCACATCTCCCTCCCAGCACGGTTCATGGCTGAAACTTATTCCTCTCTCAGCACAAAAAGTTTTAAACGACCACGAATAACAGACACGGCAACTTTTGTCCAAACTTGAATCCGTAGGACAAACCAGCAAAAAGTTGGATCACCACGTTGTCACATTGTTGATGAACAATTCTATATTTTGCAGTCTGGATTGAAAAACTTTTTTGTTGTCAGTCTGAGTACCTTTATGCAGAGAGAATGAATACTCTGCGGAATATAAATCTAATTGGTTCAGCCCTTAGACGTTAGGGAGCAATCTGACAATTAGGCCCGAAAATCGCTTACGTTTCAAGTGAATGTAAGTTAAAATGAAGGGAAAAAATGTTTTATTCGTTTAGGCACCGTGAACATAACTCCAATAATATCAACGTCAGTGATTCATCCAATTACAAATTTTAAACGTCACACTGAAAAAAGTCACCCCTACTACGTCTCTTTTGAGAAAATGTGTGTTAGAGGTGTGGCAAGTAATATATCTGTTTAAAATTACCAGTAGCCTCACGGTAATTTGAAGTCATCACCGTTTTTGGGCCGAAAGTAACCTCAACTGCAGCCTGATTGTTGATATTTTGTGTTTCTCGGGTACACAAAGATGACATAGGTTAAAAGGCGGAGTGTGATTGGTCGGCTATGTCTTATCGCTGCTTTATCGTGCCTTTGTCAGGTGGAATGTACGACATACTGTCGGAAACATAAGAGGTGCCATTAGCGTTTTGATTTCGTGATTCTCTATCGACCTTATGTCAGGTGGAAATCACGACGCTAAAGGCACCTCTTAAGTTTCCGACAGTATGTCGTATATATTCAACCTGACACAGGCACGATAAAGCAGCGATAAGACAGAGCCGACCTATCACGCTCCGCCTTCTAACCAATGTCATCTATGTCTACCCGACAAACAAAAAATTTCAACAATCTGGCTGCGGTTCATATTCTCTCTAGAAAGGTACTATTTTACTGGTCTCATTCAATTCATATTATGAATTTTTATTAAACCCATAAAAAAAATTTTAAAGCCTACCAAGCGTCACTATGGTCGTCGTAATTCGGCAATTAGGGTACTCTTCGCGTGAAGACCGTAACGCACCAATATTAATAAAAATTCTCGACGGCAAATTTACGAATCATTATGCTTGAGCTAAGCACATTTTTTGCAACCCAATAGCACCTAGCGGTTAAAATAATGCATATGATCAGTGAAATCGACCGCTTAGTTTACACGTTCGAATACTTTCAGTTTTAATCCATAGGTATCTTAATAGAGATTTCCTCATCGTCTATTAATATAAAATTACAAATGAAGCCATTCATTAATTACTGAACATGTTGTAGACATGTGTATGTGTGTGTTGTGTGGTTCATTGGGTAGCCAAAGTGCCATACAACAAATTCCGTAATGAATTTTCGACTTTCATATCGTTTATTTGAGTCGAAACTTTTCAATCAGGGTCGGATTAGCGGGGTGGTGCAGCATCCCGGGCCGGATTTATAGCTTCCAATGACCGGCAACCCGGGCCTCTGAGCGTTAATCCGGCCCTTTTATCATTACTTTCATTTCATCGTCAGGACTATTCACAGACTAACAACACTAACACCTGATAAGGTTAGCAATAATTTTATAAAATTATTGAAAGCCCCAATTCGTTGGTTTTTGCGATATTTAATTCAATTATCAGGAATGACTGTTCTCAAGTTGGTAACCCTATAAGAAGTCTAATGATGATACGTTTGTATCAGAAAGCTACGACTCCCTAATCTTTACTTTAAGATCTCGGCCTCCTAAATTGTCTTTAGATGAGCCCGCTTGATACAGATTTTAAAAATGTGGCTCAGATTTTTGCGCATGACGTGGTAAAATTGCGAATTCTCCAATTGAAACAATGTAATAATTTTTATTTTTTGTCACAGTCAGATTGAGCCTTTTACTGCGCCGATTTTCATAATTTTTGTGGCTATTGACACATTTCACTGCATGTGCCGCTTACTTATATTGAAATCTCTTTATATGATAGCTAATCAGGTTGATATATACGAGTCAAGGACGCGCCTTATCGACACATTGCGTTGGAGTTCACTGCTCGTTTTGATTTAAAAACCATTAGAAGATGGACCGTGGGCGAGTCTTTAAATCATGAAGCTTGTTTCTATCATAAAATGTGCTTGTTCAGGAATTTGTAGTTCTTCCATTCATGGAAAGTAGAGATAAGTGCACTTACAAGGAGAGGGCTTAAAGTGTCCCCCGCGTTTGGGAGTGCCCCCTAGGGTATAGTATCGACCGGCACCAGCTGGGCGGCTTTGTTGCTAACCACTACATGATGGCAGTGGATAGGACATGCAGCTTGTCAAACGCAACCATCAGTAGGTGGACCTTAATCACGTGGGTTTTACATCGAATTTTGACTTTTTTTGTGGGCGTTCGCGAAAGTTTGTGGGCGTTCGCGAAAGTTTGTGGGCGTTCGCGGAAGTTTGTGGCGAATTTTGACTTTTTTTGTGGGCGTTCGCGAAAGTTTGTGGGCGTTCGCGGAAGTTTGTGGACGTTCGGAGTTCATACCAGGCTACATTTTCTTGTCGAGGGGTATGCTAACTTAAAAACAGCAACCATTCCTTGAAAAAGCAGATAACTCACATATTTATGGATGAATGCGGTTAACTTCACGTTGAATCTGATAAGTTCTTCATCCGTCATACTAAGAGTTTTCAATAGAATCTGGTCGCCTGGAACACGAAAATGGGATACAATGGGACATGGGTATGTTGCACGCAAGTGACTCGACAAAGTAAATAGACTTTTTACGGGTTAAATATCATAAATATTTTAAAGGCAGACTGAAAAATCATACTGATCACACAGAATTCTGTTTTACTTCACACAGAATTTATAAAGTTTTTTTTTTTTTGTTTTTTTGTTTTTTTGTTTTTTTGCTTTGCAAGCGGGGAAAAAATCGAGTTCGGGCAACTACTGCTCGCATGCGCTTAGGAACGGGCGGCCAATCCCACCCCCGACAGCCTCAATCAGCTGACAGGGGGTTCGAGAAGGTCACCCGAACCCCGCACACACGAGATTGAGGCATGCTCGATGGTCAGCAGCGCGCGAGTTAAAAGTGGCTTTTTTTTCTCTAAAAACTCGTTTGAAAGCTAAATTTACCAATCTCAACAATAATTCTAAACTGTCCAATAAATGTTCTAAATAATAATTCATCATTATCATTATTGTGGGCGTAAACATTAAGTTATCTCCAGCTTTGCTGGGTAGTTGGACTCTCTTCACGTGAGCAAACAATGCTCATGTGTAGAGAGAGTAGAGTGGGTTGAGGCCGGTGTTAACTTGGCTATTAATGGCCAATTTACAGCCGACAATAAGGTTTACAGGAACCGGGGTGGGAACTTTGTCCCAAGACGCCCACCCAGAGGTTGCTTCTCGTCGATGATGGTGGGGTAGGGGCTAATTATTATTATTATTATTTTTTAATACTAAGGCACTTAAAAAATGATGCCAGGTCCGTCGGGCAACCGAGGAGACCTGAGCCGGGAATCATCAAACTTTGAAGGTGGAACAAAAGGCCTAGCGCGCGGCCCTTGGCGGTCCAGCGCGGCGCGGCCTCCGGCTTAAGATGAAAAAAGTTTGAGCGGCCCGTCGTTACTTTCGACTCGGGCCTGGGCCGGTCGGCTAAGCCTCTCCGGGAGAGAGACTACATTTTGATCAGTTACTCAAGCTCGTAACTCCCTCGCGGCGCTGGATTAAACTTTCGAAGCTGTCGCGCTTCGTCCGCAGTTGCCGCACGTCCCCAACGCAAAAATGGAATGGATATCGTTACCTCCCGGCCGAAGTATCACTTGGGCCATGCAACGTTTGAAAATCTCCGCCGCCATTTTGAGCGTTCACCACGTTAGTAGTGACCAAGTTACACGGAAAAAATTGAATTGCTGATTCAGCAATTCAATTGCTAAAAGCTGTGAGTGCAATGTTTTTATGTAGATTTTACAACACAAAAATGCTACTTTAACCACAAAAATGCGACTTTAAACACATTCTAAACTAATTTAACCACGGGGGTGGTTAAAGTAGCATTTTTGTGTTGTAAAATCTACATTGAAACATTGCACTCACTGCTTTTAGCAATTGAATTGCTGAATCAGCAATTCTTTTTTTTTTCCGTGTAGTTCTCGCTTTTTTATCCTTGGAAATCAGACGAGTAACTATTCAAACTTCGGAGTAGGTATGCGGTATCACGCGAAATTGAAGGAAAATCATATCTATTTGCCCGTCTCGAAGTTCCGACGCTACTGAATGTACCTATTTTACTCGCATCGTTGAACATGGAAATGAAGTGCACTGCACAACTATCCGAACTACTGAGTATACTTGCGCGATATTGAAGTGAAATACGCATCATTTTGAGCGTTCACCACGTTAGAAGTGCACGCTCTTTCCCGTCGTTTTTCAGCTGGTATGTTACTAATATATCCATTGGTAAAGGCCCGTACTGCTCCATGGGAATCGGCGCCATTTATCGTGGCGGGAAGCAATGCCTAGTTTCTCAATTTGATTCATGTACCATTTCTACCCTTTTTCTCCTATTTTGTCCACTTTGTGTAATGCCTGTAGGCTTGTCTTTGAGAAATTAATATCTCTAAGTTTTAAAACTCTGCAACGTACTTTTATTTCATGACTTTTTCAAGGATCGTTCAAATTTTTTGTCGTCGTAGTTCTAGAAAAATTGTTGGGTACAAAGTACCCCTTCTCTAATGACCCCTATATTTTACTCTATGATGACAAGACATTTCTTGTATATATGTATGTTTCCTAGGTTACGCTCCACGCGTAGTTCAATAGCTTCTTGCAGCGCTCTTCCGTCCGCACAAAACCACTTTTACATATTGACGAGGTGCTACGGTGAACGCTCTCCAACGTCTTAACGTTGGAACCGTCGTCTTGTTATTTATTTATTTTTTTTTTTTTTGCAGAAAAATTGTCGGTTGAATCTGTTTGAAAATTTCACCGAATTTTATCGGCAGCAGAAAGAAAATTCAATGACATTTTCAGACAGCTTCGTTGAACACTTTCTCTATAAAAAAATAAAATGGCGGCGGAAATTTTGAAACGTCGCATGACGTTTCTGATACTTCGGCCGGATGTGTGTCTTCCATCTTGCTTACATGCTTGGTTTCACGCTAATTCCAAGATATTCGGAAATAGAGTGAGATAACAGGTATGCATGAGGATTCCATTAGAGGTCGAGAGACAGGTTGTGTCTTTCTTTACAATCTAAAATGACTTAGCTAAAGGCAGCAATACTGTTAAGTCGTTACCTTTAAAGTAGTCCATTCGTGTTGCCATATTACGTAAAATAATGTTAAATTACTGGTTTGTCGTTTCCCTGAGTAAGGAATGCAATTTAATTCCCAGGCTGGAGATATATAGCTGCTCACTTTTTGTCCGAAACTTTGTTGAATTTAGCGTATAATCCGAAAAATAATCGCTGAAATTCTCAATCAAAGATGCTCGACAGGTTTCCAATGAAAAGTCTCTTTGCAATCGAGTAAGCTACTATTGATTTAAACGAATTGACCACGCAGTGAATGGTTGGAAATGACGGAGGCCTAAGCAGACAGCGGTCAGGTCAGATTTAAAAGATTAGTCAGTTTGGTCGAACAGGTCTGGTCAGGGTCCTTAGAATAAGAAAAAAAAAAAGAAAAAAAACTTAGGGGCTGTATAGACATACCGTCTGCGTCAGGCTCAGAAGCCGAAAGTTCCAGGTGCTGGAGCCGTAGCTGCGATTGCTCCGGGTGCTACGCCCGGGACTTTCGGCTTCTGGGCCCGGAACGCGAGCGGCATGTTTATATAGCCCGGAAGTAAGGGCTTTCACGGCCGGAGTTTTTGTTTTCAGTGTAGATTAGATTAGGTCAATCTAAATCGCGCAAATCCGGCAACATTGCTGCCACCACCACCCCGATTGAATGAGTCCTCTCTCACTGGGACCCAAGTTTTGCAGATAACACCTGTAAACATTTGCTCAGACCCGCGACTTGGAGAAGAGCACGGTTGCCGATGTTTCTTCTCACCATTCCGTCCGTGTCGATTCGGGTCTGATAGACGGAACCAGTAGCATTCCCCTAGAAACTGGCAATGGGTCGAACTCACCTTCGAAAACTTTTGCCACGTTAGCCGGCCCCAACGCTAAAGTCCGCTCCCGGGACGAGAGAGAGATGTTCGACTTTCTCCCGGCTGGAAGTTAACATGCAGAAGACTCAGATTATACTTAATAACTTGAAGAAGGGAGGGAAAGTTTAACTCCGCTTTACGAAACATATGAGTATGCAGAATTCTCGATTACGGAGAATAATCTCACTGATGGATAAGTAAACGGGTTGTAAATTAACTTGTATTCATTCTTTCATCGAGGATTGCAAGCAACAACTCTTCAGGGAACATGACGTATGTATATAGGATGTGTAAACCCTCTGCGACGAAGGGAATTCCTCGCACGTATCAAGAAGAACTTATCTTTACATTCTGCTTTTTACTTCAGTATAAGTTTCAACTTCCAAAACACGTTTCTACGACTAAAGCAGCATTGCGTTTAAGTGTAATTGGCCTGTTCCAAACTTCTCCTATAGAAAAAATAAGAGTTGTCTCTATCACTAAATGTCTCAAAAATCACGATGAACGCCTCGGCAAAGTTCGAAATGTACTCCTAACTTCTCAATCTGCGTAAGATTCGTTAGAATTGTCGTTCTGTCCAACCCCTGTGCACTATCGCCGTGATAGCGAAGAGAACCGTAAGTGCAAACTTTTGGAAATCGAGTTTTCTTTAAAATTCGTCTAAACTCTTAGATGAAATTACTGAGACAGCTAAAACAGCAAAATTCATCCTAATTTAATGAAAACGAGACGTATGAAAAAGCCGTAAGTGCACAAAAAATGACATAGTTTTTTTCAAGGCAGCCGTAGGTGCACGAGAGCCAATGAAAACAGTGCTTTCAAGAGGATTGCCGCCCTCGTCTGCCGATTTCTAACCTGAAAATGTGTTTGTTGTGTGTCAAGCACGGAACCACGAAGGCATGCGGAAGATGACACTTAAGGCTGTCTTGCCAAATACTAACCTAACATGAAACTGAATTTTACCTTTTTCATATACTATAAAATAAAATCGGTCGAGTTTTAATCCCCCAGATGATTTCTAAGAGTCTATCGAATGATTGGTTGCGATTTGACGAAGAACGGAGGCTTCTTTCAATAAAATGTTCCACTCAGAAGCTTCTAGGCCCATTTTCTCAAAACTTCATTTTTGCACTTACCGCTCTTTTCGCTATCACGGCAGACTAGGATACTATACAATAATTCAACATAGCTGACACCGATCCGCCAAAACACATATGCCTCGACGAGGTTCTATCCTTTTCTTAACAACCTAGCGTGTTTACATTCACGATTTCTTCGCGTCGATAAACGTTTTGGTTGACCTTGTGCGCCCGATTGCGATTTGCACATGGACTCGTCGTCTATGTTTGGTATCGTTATTGTAATAATTGGCAATTAGTGACGCAAAGCAAACACTAAATTAAAATTAAAACATAAAAAACTTAATTAACCTTCGAAAATGTCTAAAAAAGTAATCGGTTGGCACCTGGAACCGGCATTGCCCAACGCGCAAGCATCCAGCTATTGAAATAGATTGCTAAATCTGTCAAGAACTACTGTTCCTAATTTTTTCATCGTCTGTGTTAATCCAAAGTATTTATTTTTTTTAATGCATTTTCAAGAGCAATGTTTGCCTTATTCGCCGAAAGAACAATCTCAAGCCGTGTCGGCGGATGAAAAAAAATCGCGCTTATGAGTTCTTGGTAGCTGTAGCAGATTTTAGGTTGTAGAAAGAAATCAGTGGCGTGAACGTGAATGATCGATTATCGATATCTCGCCATTTAAAGGTATGGTAAAGAATCGATTACTAAGGTGTTCGCTGCGAACACCCTTATAATCGATCTTTCTTCATTGGTTTGAGTGGCATATCAGTCGATATATCGCAAAGCACGCCACGACACTGAAAGAAATATAAAAAGAGAGGAAGGGTACTAGGCGCTCAAGCTCGCCTCAAAGTGTCTCAGTGCGGCAGAAACCACTTAACAAAGACAATTAAAACATCAAACATTTTGTCGCGTAATTAACTGCCCCGACGAGTTTCAGTGGTTGTCAACATTTTCCACCCTTTTCAATCGGTAGTATTAGAAGAACCTCGACTCGACTTTTCCGTAAAGAAAAAGTATAAGTACACGGAACCACCTTGATATTTACAAAACACTCATTATATTTTCCTTTAACGCATATTTTTTTTTTTTTCATCAACTTTAATGAGAATAATCCATGCAGAGTGCGCAACAGTTCAAAATCATGAGTTGAAAAACGCTGATTCCGCGAGTTTAAATATTAAAGCCAACACCGGTAAAAAAAAAAAAATACATTGGATCTCGAGTCCAGACTCTTGAAAACATTGACAAGAAAAAGGAAAGGACTCTTGAATACTCTTGATTCAATTAGATTTAAGCTTAAATCAAACGGAAATCTGCTCAAATTAAGAGGCTTGGTTCTTGATTTGAGCTTAAATCTGATTGAATCAAGAGTATTTTTTCTTGTCGATGTTTTTAGAGTCTGGACTCTAGATCCAATGTTTTTTTTTTCCATTGAAACACAACGGAGCGGAGCGGCTTACAGTGGATCGAGTCAATAGGGGAGGCCGGACAAAATTTGGAATTTTAAAAGCTTAAAACTCCGTTTACACATAATTTTTAGGTTCTAAAAATGAGTCCATTGGTTTCCTCGTGAAATTATCTTCCAGAAGCACCTCTTTTAATTTAAAACTTGGCGAAATAAACATCTAAATTTGCAACTTTAGTGAAAAATGGCATGTCCGACCTTTCTAATTGACTCGATCCAGTGTGCGGCGGTCGGCGCGAAACGCATAGCGCCTTCAAGACTGCATGAATACTTCATGCATTGTGCTAAACCCAGTGTGGTCGACGCGACGCGACGGCGGAAGTTAAAATTATTAATCACATTCATGTTTGTTCTTTCATAATTTTTTCTTTCGTTTCTATAAATGGAAGGCCTTTTCCAAACAGGGATGGGTTTACGGACCTTAACTTTCGCGCAAAGTTCCGCGAACTTTTGTTAGTGTTTACAGGGCTTTCACCAAAAATGTGCCCAACACAAGTAAACGCGTCTCAGTGAGAAAGGGGCTGAAAAATACGGGCGGCCCATCGGCGGCAAGTAGGTAAATCCGGCCCTGCGTCTAAATGCCGCAATTTTGGCTCCTGCATGGCGATTGCCCATTTCTTTACAACGCCGAGTGCAAGTCATGCATTTGCTAACATTTACCACCCGCTTGAAAACCAATTTCAGAAGTTAATAACAGGCGTACTGGATACTGGATATTGGATTTCCTGGTCATCACAATACTACATTATGCAATAAGGAACTACTATTTCTGGCTCTTTCGTGAAAGCGCCTATCTGTATGGGGCAAGTCAAAGTGACTCCACTTGAAGAGAAGAAGAAGGGGTAAAAGAATAAAAAGAGAAGGAGGAAAATGAATAATAAGAGAAGTAAGAAAAAGAGATAAGGAGAGAGAGAGAGAAGAATAGGAGAAAGAATAGGAGGATGAATAGGAGGAAGAATAGGAAGAAAAGAAAGAAAAAAAAGAGAAAGAAAAACATGGAGGAACGAGAAGAGAAAGAAGAACAGAGAGAAGCCAGACAAGAGAGAAGAAAGAAGTTAGTGAGTAGACGGGAGAGATAGACTACAAGACTATGAAAAAGAAGAGGAGGAAGAAGAATACGAGATAAAGAAGAGAGAAAAGAGGATGAGGAAAGAGAGATGAGGAAAGAGAGGTGAGGAAAGAGAGATTGAAGAATAACTCGAGGAAGAGAAAGAGGAAGAAGGTCCAAGAGAGGAAGAAAGGAAAGTAAAATCAGGAAACGAAAAAGGGAGAGAACGGAAAGTGAAAGAAGGAGATGAACAAGAGTAAGAAAAAAAGAGGTGCAAAATGTACAGATTTAAGAGAATTGAACGGAAGTAGAGAGAAACGAGGACGAACAGAAAAACAAGGAGAGGCAAGTCTAATGGGACTATTTTCTTTCAAAATTTTCTTGATTTTCTAGACGTACAACACTCCCGTAAACTCTATTCGCCCCCTTTTTATCAATAACTGCTATCCATTCAGAGGACATTTTATGATTATCTTCGTTTCGTTCCTCTTACTTTTAATTAGTAATGATACTGCCTCCTTGTTGAATATTTTTCATAGCAATCAAATAGAGCATCTTATCTTTAGTTTTATCATCAATGCAATTTTTGTTTCGGGCCCAAAATACGCATTTCTCAAACATAAATTCATAATTAAATAGAATAAAGAAAATAAGGAAATGAGTTGCTTGCGAAAATAAAATTTCGATGGAGAATGAAAATTAGGTGCTAAAAGTGCAGGTAGAAACTTAAAAGTCTGATGTCAACAAATTTTTGAATCGAGGGAAAATATACCATGAGTTCAGCTGTACTAAAAGTTGCAATGCACACGTCCAGTGTTCTTAGTTACCTATATCCTAGCCTGACTGTTCATCGGAGCAAGCTACGCTGTTTAGCGATCCAAAAGCAATATCAACTCCATTGGGTGCCACAAAATGGGGATACATAGATGAGGAAGGGGATGAAAAGGGGATGATATGGGGATGAATAGAGATGAGATGAAAGAGAGATGAAATGAGAAAGAGACTAAATGGAAAAGAGGCGAAAAGGGGATGAAACGTAGAAGGATGAAATGAAGAAGAGATGAAAAGGGGGTAAATTGAAAAAGAGATGAAAAGGAAAATGAGATGAAAAGGGGATGAGATGACAGAGAGATAAAAAGGAGATGTAAAGGAGATGGAAATGAGATGAAAATGTGATGATATGAAAATGAGATGAATTGAAGATGAGATGAAATGAAAATGAGATAAATTGAAAATGAGATGAATTGAAAATGAGTTTAGATGAAATGAAAATGAGAGAGCGGAGGGTCTGGTGCCGGGGCCTCCTCGTGGTGGACCTGGGGCGGGTCTCCGACCCGTGCCAAACGCCGGCAAACCTGTTGTGATTCTGCACCCTCCCTCGCCTCAGGTTGTTAGCCCATATCTCTGCATATCGTAGTGAGTTGGGATCAAGCGGAACCTTGGTGCGTTATTACCTTGGTTGTTAGCCCATATCCCTAGATACGCTCAGGCATGGATCAAGCGCATCCTCGGTGCCCTGCTTCGGCAGGGCTACCTTGATCGTTAGCCCACATCCATTGCAGTCTTGGATCAAGCGGAACCTCGGTGCCCTGCTTCGACAGGGCTGTTTATACCTTGGTTGTTAGTCCATATCCCTGGCTTACGGAAGAGATCAAGCGGAACCTGAGGAACATGAGGGGAACGATGATCTTCAGAGGACCACTGATAGTAGTTAGGCCATATCCTTGAACCGCGAGGTGCAAGGATCAACCGGTACACAGTGGTCTGAAAATCCCGATCCGTGACCGACTTTGCGCGATTCGTCAGTGACCAAATGCAGGGGTGACCAATCGAAGCCTGGCAATCCTGTTCTGCGGTCAACCTCCGGGATCTGCCGATGCTTGCGCATTAAGTCTAAAACCGCCATCCCCCCCGGGGCACTTTAGACCAGGCAAAGTCGGAACCGGAGGGTCGGACGCCTCTCAAACGGGCTGGTGGTTGGGGCGATGTTGCAGATTGAAGTAGGTTTGGGACGAGCCGAATACCTCACGAGAGTCCCGGGGTCTCGTGGCTCAAGGTATTCTGTTTGACTTGGGCCGAACAAGCCGGACAAAGTTTCAGCAATCTCTATCTCT